>CM060858.1:38865738-39193113 GCA_030737845.1 Acorus calamus
CATCGGATGTTGTCCTCCCCGGTTTCTAATGCGCTGAACTGCCCCACCCTTTCCATCAGTACTGTGTACCGACTCGTCTCCTCCTTGCTTAGACGAGTTCTGAGTAGCGGGATGCTCAAAGTGTTGATGGCGTCCGCGCTCACGAAGAACTCTCGCACCGCGCCTTCTTTGTTGCTGGCCAATCTGAAGATGTCAGGGGCGAGGTCAATCAATCTCTCAGTTCCAGTCCATTTATCAGTCCAGAAACGTGTGGATTCGCCGCGTCAAAGCGTCCATCCAATGGCTTCTTCGATGGTCAATTGGTCAGCTTATCCGCAAAGATGGCCTTGCAGGTCTGGGGAGTTCATAGGTTTATGCAAAGCCATCGTCTGTCACCAAGGCTGCCTCCTCCATATCTTTCCTTCAGAACCTAAACCAAAGAGAATTAGTCCTGCACAGCCATTTCCATACCCATTTTGTGAGGAGGGCACGGTTCGTAGCCCAGAGGTCCAGAATTCCCAAGCTGCCCTCCTTCTTTGAGCAACAGATGGTGACCCAATCCACCAAGTTCATGTATTTCCTCTCCTGTCCTGTTCCCCGCCATAGGAAACAACGGTGTAAGGAGTCGATGTGCTCTAGCACTCCCATCGGAACTCTGAAGACTGATAGAAAGAAGATTGAATGATTTGTTAAGACAACTTGGAGCAAAGTGAGGCGTCCTCCCTATCTAAGAAAGCGCCCTTTCCATCCTGTCAGTTTTTCTCAAACCGAGAGACCAGCGGGTCCCAGTGTTCATTTTGCATCCGACCACAGGCCAGAGGGAGCCCTAGGTGAACCATAGGGAACGGACTGGACTGGCAGCCCATACATGCGGCCAGACTAGCATCCAACTCCGGTGGGATATTGACGCCATTCATGGTGCTTTTCCTCACATTTAATTTGAACCCCGAGACCATACCAAAACGGAACAGTAGGAATTTGAGGCCACGAACACTCCTAGCCAATGGTTCGCTTAGAAGAAGAGTGTCATCCGCATATTGGATGATCAAGACCTTCCTCCCTTCGATCGAGCCAGAAACACCTCGGATCCATCCAACTGCCTTCGCCTCCACGCATAGCCTGCTCAGAAACAAAGGAGCTAATCTAGAAAGTTAAAGAAGAATATCTTTTCTCTCGGTGGATGTAGGTAATCTTTTGGCAAACCATGTAAAATCTCATCCTTGGTGATTTATTTGTTTATTTTTCTCTTGTTCTTTGGCTCGAAGTCACGGTCTCTATTTTTTCAACACATTGAATGTCATTTGCTGGTGTTGCTGTGAATTCTCTTGGAAGAGTTAATAAAATGTGACCCATACAATGGTGGGGAAAATCACCTTGATTTCTTAGAAAGTTCCGTATTTTGTTCGCATCAAGGGAAACTGTGTCATTTGTGGACCGGGATCCTTCTGTATTCTCTGGAGTTTAATGTATTTGATATTGGCATTGGGTAATTCGGGAAGATTATGGTCTTTTTTATTTGATGCAGGAAAATCAGATGACTGTAAGCATAACCGGAGCTACTGGCTTTATAGGCAGAAGATTAGTCCAAAGACTGGTGTCAGGTAACCTTTCCTTCCAGTCAAGGCTGTCTAGTGTCAATTATTGTTTAAATTGCCAGTACTTTTGTAATTTTTTTTTTGCTATGAACATGAACAAAAATGATAATAGCTTATATCTAGTTCATTTTCTTGAGAAGACAAACCACCCTGGTCCTCATCTTACATATAATTATGATTTTAATGGTCCTTTGCCCATACAAAAGTGTGGTGGGATACAATGTCAAATTTTTTCAAACCCATCATTCATGAGTGTCGCCATGGCCGAGACACTCTACATTCAATGTACCACAAGCTATCTCAATCATGGGAACTAGGCATCTGGGGGTGAAGTTATTACTGGCTAGCATTATGTCAATCTGTTGTGCCCCTTGAGATGTCAATTGAACAAGTGGGGTTGACTAGAGTGTGTCTCTAAGTGATGCATTAAAACCATAACGAGAAGTAGAAATGGATCAATCTATATGTATATCGATAATTATAGTAGTTGAGATGATTAAAGTTCACTTGGGGGCTTGCAATGCAGGAACCTGTGACTGAAAATATGATCAAGACAGTGGACATAATGAAAAAGAGAAAATCGATTAAATGAGTTCGATGATCGAAATTCATTGGGGATTCCAATGCATGAATCTATGACTCGGATATTATCGAGACAGTGGACATAATGGAAAAAAAAAGAAAATTGATTAAGGGAGTTGGGATGATTAAAAATTCTCTTGGGAGCTTGCGATGCATGAACCTTGACTGGGAATATTATCGAGAGAGTGGACATAATGAAAAAGAGAAAATCGATGGAGAGTAGGAACATCCAAGGGTACAAGTAACTGGAGGTGGGATAGCTTTTAAATGAATATTTGAGAAGTTGTAAAAGGTGGGTGCATTGGATGTTTAAACATCTTTTATAGATAAGTATTACATGTAGGATTGCTAGTGCATATAGAAAACAATTTTAAGTGTGATAAATGACCACATGTGAAGAAGCTTGATGGAGAAATGATAGCTGCAGGTCTGTGCATGAAGAGATTAAAAAATGGATTTAGATTGAATAAGAAAAAGAACTAACAGATGAGGAAAGGTACAGTAGAGACTACAAAAGAGGAAGAAGAGGACAGAATAATAGTCTCCTCCCTTGGGTTATTAACATGATAGATGATCATCTAGTGATAGGCCACTAACCAATGGGCAACTAAGGGGATTTTACACGACACGGAAGGCTTAAGGAAACACCAGAATTTTTTTTGTCTAAAGAAAAACAAAAGAAGAAAGAGTGCAAGTATAACTTGGAGGAAGAAGCAATCCTTGGTGGTAGAGTCTCACATTTTCTCCAAGAAAAAGTCACTTGGTAAAAGAAAGAGACGTGTAACTAAAATAGTATTATTTCGATGAATTATGGGGAGGATCAAGTGTGGGGATCCTCAAAATCTTGTCAAAATTTATCAGATGATGAAGGATACATAAGTTACCATATTTGATGCAGGAAGGATGAACTATGCATGATTCATCCTCAGGGCTGATTTGATTAATCTGGAGAGGGAGAAGCGGCTTTCTGATCTCATAGCAATTTGGGAGTCCTGTAATGTAATTCTCTGATTCGCATATTAAGTTTGCACTTTTTTTTTGAAACTTGAAAATTCAATTCCCATTTAAATCACTTCTAGTTAAACAATACATGCCTTAATCAATAGCTAGCACATCAAATTAGTTAAACATGTTGCCATTTATTTGATGACAACGAGTAACCAACTCTTGCCGCTTTCATTTGGTCAGTTTTCTTTTGGTTTCTCATAGCTTCCAGATTTATATCATTACCTACCTTGTGCTTTAAAAATTTCCTTTGTATCAATGTCTTTTTTTTTATTGTCGAGATTTCTGATTCTGGGCTTATGAGGCATCATTGTTGATTCAATCTATTTTGTACAATCCATTACCATTTTGCCTTCTTTATTCTCTTCTGAACTTCATTATAATGTCTGTAGAATAGCTTATGCGTCATGTTAATTGCTCTATGACACAGATAATCATCAAGTGCGTGTTCTAACCAGATCTAGAGAAAAAGCAAAGTTTGTTTTTCCTGGTAAGAAGGTAATGAATTGTTACAATTATTTTTGTACATTTTCAATTTTAAACCTGCACTATCAATTCATCAATTCAAGTGTAAAATTGCTTTAGCGTTTCAAAGATGTTTTTCAATATTCTAATGTTTCACTAAAAAAAAATGCTGTGAGAGGTTAAATTTTTTAAGTTTGAATCTTCTTTTCCCTGATGCCCTATGATTTTGTTGAGAATGACAATTCGTTGGATATTTCTGTATTTCAAAAACCGATGACTGGGTTTAGAAAAATTATATGCCATAATGGTGAGTTCGAAAAAAATAAAATAAAATCTGTGGTGTGATTTTCTGGATCTTGTGAAGCCCAGGCAGCATAAATGTCTTTTTATACTATGCCAACTTACTGAAGAGATGGAAGGCTATATGGACCTTTTTACGGCTATGGGTTTACCGTGTTGGTTTAGGTTTGGTGCCGGGATGTTATGTTGCATGACATGTGAGAAAGGAAAAGGGCGGAAAAAGGGAGAAGTGTCTTCCTGTGTGGTTTTCATTTTGCTTGTTGAGAATTTTCTTTTTGTAGATGTCTTCTTATGATGTTTTATTAAGGCCTAGGTGATCCACTCGTGGTTGAGGCTGCTGAGTAGGTGTAGAGTTGTTTGTCATTCTGGCAATACCTTGATATTGTTTCTGGGGTCCAGAGCCTTTCAACATTTGTTTACTTGGAGATGCATAAGATCCACTCTTTATTTGGTCTTTGACTGATTGTTTCCAAAATACACTTTTGACACTTCTATCAACTCTTATGCTCCAAAAATATGGAAACTCAATAGAATTTTCTTTAAGTATTTTGTGTTTTCATGTTATTTCAATTGTCTGGTTTAACTTTTTACCTGGTATTCATGCAGTTGAAAAATATCCTGAAATTATTATTGCGGAAGAGACAGAATGGGATAAATACATTCGAGGTTCAAATGCTGTTGTCAACTTGGCTGGATTACCCATAAGTACGAGATGGTCATCTGAGGTTGGAGGGAGTGAATTTCATTGCAGTTCTATGTTTGTTTATTTCACTAACGTTTCTTTAGATATTTCATTATGTAGAGGTCCAATTAAGGATTTTTTTTGTCCAAATGCTCCCGCCACGCATGTTCACGGATTCACCACACACCACACCATACACTGCAGACAAACTAGATTTTTGTAGAAAAAAGAAAGAAATAAAGAAAGAAAGGAAAAGGAAAAAAAGGATCTTACATGTGAGAAAAGCCCGCTCCATTTACTCAAATATCGGTTGCAAATGGGAAATTGGACAAAGATCAAAGATGCACTAAGGTCATCCACACAATCCCATCCATATTACTGCAAAAAAATGGCTACTTTACCTTTTCAATAGGTTTCATGCTTTGGGATATATCTTTTTTTTTGGGTAGTTTCTTTTTTTTTTTTAAATTTCCTCGTTAAATCTTATCCTATTAGGAGGAGCAAGACTCCAACACAGGACCCCTCAGTGAAGAGGAGGTGCCTCCCACCCTGCTAAGAGGTGGTTTGGTATATGAATTATGCGATGTATCTTATTTGCTATTCATCAATTTTTAGTATCTATCCATATATAAGAATTTTGTTATGATGTAACAGTTATGAATTATGTTATTAATGAAATTGTTCTGCTGCAGATCAAGAAAGAGATTAAACAAAGCAGAATCGGTGTCACTTCAAAGGTTTTCTTTCTTTGACCTTTGCAGTGCATTATACATAACCTGTCCTTTTTATGTGCTGTTGCATTGGATCTAAGATTATTTTGTGAACACCATGGATGATGATTTGAATGAACATTGACCGTCATTTCAAAAGGTGGTAGAATCGATAAACAATGCAAATGGCGATATCCGGCCTACAGTTCTGATCAGCGCAACAGCGGTTGGTTATTATGGTGCGTATATGAGTCTATATTATTTCTTTGTTTCACGTCTCATCTTCTATCACTAGTTTTACCTGTTCAACTTAGTATTTAGATATTTATGCTTAAATAGGAACCCATATATATCTCTTTTAAATCCTTTGATATCTTCATGACATTCTTGGTGAAATTGTTGCCACTATAGTTAGTTGATAGAGTACAAAAGTGAATGGATGTGCATGTAAAATATAAAGAATATAAAGCAGAATGAAGATGATAATTGAAAATGCTGGGAAGACTTGTTAGATCCAAAACATTTGGCCAAAAAGTAATTAGACTACTAATCTGGTAGGGAGTGTTTCTGTGAACATTCCACAACTCGGTGTTGGTTAATATTGCTACTGCATCCGGTCTAAAGAACACTTTACATTGTATTATGCAATATAAATACCAATGTTCGAAATATCGATTTGGCCTCAGATCGATATATCGATCGTCCGTTTTTTTTTTTTTTTTTTTTGGAAAAAATGGAAAAAACAGCAAAAAAAGATTAAAAAAATTATGAAAAATAATGAAAAATAAATAAGAATAATTTGATATGAAGATATTAATAATTTACAACGTTTTTGGTTTGAAAAATAATACATAACTAATTAATTACAACATAAAACTATAAAACTGAATTTTTTTATTTAAATAGATAATCCATTGCATTGTTTATAAAATAAATACTCAAATAAATTGACTCATTCATATTTATGAATTTATCCCATAAGTTATGTGTTTTTTTTTAAATATATATATATTCTAATGGAAAAGGAATGGAAAATTGAGAAAAGTAATGAAAATGATTAAGAATAATTTGATATGAAGATATTAATAATTTTACAATTGTTTGATATGAAATAAAAATGTATAACTAATTAACTATAACATAAAAATATAAAAGTGAGAAAATTTTATTTAAACAGATGATCCATTACAAAATCTCATTTTTGAGTTCCATCTAATGATATGTTTAAAAGATGTAAATATATATATTCATTGAGTTATTTTATTTTAATAAATACTCAAATAAATTGACTCAAACATTTATGAATTTATATCATAAGTTATGTGTTTTTTTTTATAAAAAAATATATATTCTAATGAAAAAAAAAACAAATGAAAATACCAGGTATCGATCCCCTGATCTCTTGCATGTTAAAGAAGAGCTCTACCATCTGAGCAACATTGCCACTTTGTTTGATTTGTAGTTTATATAAATAATATATCATTTCTAGGCCCGACTGACTCAAAAAAAAAACGATATATCGTCGATATATCGACGGTTTTCGATATATCAACGATATATCGTCGATATATCGCTGACGTCAGCATGACGTCAGCGGAATTTCGATATTTACTCGCGAAATCACCGATAAATAGCGATTTGATCGCTGATATCGATATATCGATATATCGATCGATATTTTTAACTATGATAAATACTCTATACGACAAGGGTGCCCAGTTGTTTTGTGGCCGATTGCATGACCTTCTATGTTTGATGTATTGTATCTCCATGCAGGACGCACATGTATCATCTCTTGAATAATGGAAAATTCTATAATAGCTTCCTATTACCATATGACTGCACTATGCCTGTGTCTTGGGCTATATAATTATGTTATTAATGTATATTTCTTTTCGTACTTGTAACTTTAGTGGGGTTTCCTTATCTTGTATTGCTCCATGTCATGTATGACCTATTAGTTAATGGTCCTTAGATCTATGACCGTATGACATGATCACTTAGAGAGGTGAAATTTGCCTTCCTCCATCAAGGGATGCTCTAAAGAATATAAGAAGTTGGAGTTGCATCTCAGTGCGGCCAACCCTTTTTCTCCCCCTCTTTCACATATGTTCCTCTATTCTTTTTTCTTCTTTTACTTCAGAATTTGGTTGGGAGAACAATTTTTGGTGAAATAATGTTGATATTTTGCATTAGTTCATGTCAACTAATAATGAAGAATATAGTGAGGATTGTGGTTAGAATTCACCTCTAATGTGGATCCAAAGTAAATTATATTTAGTAGCATCACATATCACAGAGAATCTGTTTATGGTAAGAAGATGGACTGTGTATTATGGATTTATATGTTATCTAACCTTTACCCTTGCACACTAGTTAACTTGCACATAAAATGTGTATAGAAATTCATCCTACTTGTAATTTGATGCCTAGTGTTGGTGGCTTTGATTGTCGTTAAAATCTCGTCTTTGCCAACAAAATATAAAACCCTTACTTATGCTTGGTAGAAAGTGGTAGCAAGGGGTCGAATCCACAAGGAGGCTATTGAAGCAAACAAATAAAAGTAAAAAGGCATAAAAAAGATTTAAAAATAAGGATTTGAAAGGTTGATATGAGAAAGCTAAAATAAAAATATTAGGTTGGACAAATTATGAAGAAGACCACCAAGGATTGGAAATCCACTCCACGTGTATCATGATGATTCTTCCTTTTGCATTTAATGAAAACAAACTATTTCAAAAACAGTTCACTTCTACTCGATTTAAAAATAGGATTTAAAAACAAACTAATACCCATGATCAAAAGAAATCTAAATTGAAGAAACTATATAAACATGAAGAACAAATCGGAAAACATCAATGCACAAAGAAAAGAATCAATCACTCAAACGCATGAGGTGGAATCCTCTCATTGATGGAAAGATTTTCTAGCCTACTATGGTTGATGAAATTCTAAAATAAAAATAAAAATAATCCATGCAAATAAAATAAAGAGACACTTCTATTGAAATCACAATGGAATCTATGTCTATAATATCAAAGAAACTAAAAGCAGAAACAAAAACTAAAAACAAAAACTCAAAACAGAAAAGAAAGGACAAAACCTGAAAATAAATTCCTTCTTGGCTGATGAAGAGATCCCTCCTTGGCTGAATTGAAGAGATCCTCCTCTCTCTCTGTAGTGCCCTTTTTATAGGGGTTTTGAGGGTTGAATTAGTTGTAAATGCTGATTTGCTTGAGTTGTTAATGCTGATTTGCAAATATGTTGGAGATATAATTGCAAAATATGTTGGAGATCTTTTTGATTTGTTGGATATGTCAAAGCTGATTTGATTGAAGATTTTATTGATTTGGTGGATCAAATTTAGAAGCTTTGATGAATCTTTGAATGCTAATTTCTTCTCCAATTTATAACTTGCCAACTTTAGATTCTGCAAAATTTAAATACTGTCAAATTTAGATTTCTGAATTTTAAAATATGGCTCTATATGAAAAATATGATAATGCATATTAATTGTATAAATATTGTCAATTTGTGCAAAATATGCTTTGAATATAAAGAATAGAAACTTCCTAATATGCATGTGTAAATGAATAATTACATAGGGGAATGTTCCAAAACAACTCTTAAAAGCATATGAAAATATGTTCTTTTGAATATCTAACACCTAGCTAGTGTTAAAATGCAATATTACAAGAAATAATGGATATTTTCATACTTTGAAACGGTCAATTTTGTTAGTCTGCTTACTTCCCTTCTCTTATATCGCCAGGCACAAGTGAGACCGGAGTATTTGATGAGAATAGCCCTTCAGGAAATGATTATTTGTCAGAGGTAATCGTTATGTCAATCCAAATAGTTTTCTTGTTGAAGGATTTTTTTCCGTATATTATTACTTGCTGATATCCCCTAAAGAACCTTATATATCTAAAAAAAATCATGTCCAAAACGTATGTGAAAAATTCTCTTTAATTTCCTATCAGTTTCTACCTTGAGTAATTTTTTAATCAACTGATTGGATCATTCTATAAACGCTCACATTTTGCTTGAGAGGAGGTTGCTAGAAGAGATGGATCAAATGATAGTGGTGGCAGATGAGAGGGAGAATAGGTCATAATGTCGCGGAAGTAGATGAATTCGTGATAATATGAAACAACGCTTATCTGCCACACCCACTACCATTGCCTCTAGTATTACCTTATTCTCTCAACTGAGCTGAATTATATGATGGTTTGATTCTTTTTTCAATTTTTATTTTTATTTTTATTTTTTTACCATGAGAGGAAGAGATCATGTTATTGTTTGGGGAAGCAAAAGCTTGAGGTCCAGGGCCATGCCTAGTTTGTAGAAAAAGTAAATGTTGTTGATGGGAGCATTTTAGTGATGGGGACATCAAGTCAATAGATGCATTTAACTGTTTCAAAGGAGGAAGGCAAGAGATCTAATCTTATTCCTCTGTGGATAGAGATTAGTTAGGCTTTTATTTTATTATGAATAAGAATTGTAGGATTTTATTTGGGCCATTGATTTTTAGGATGATCAATTGCCTAGATTAAATCACTTGATTTGTTTGTTATTTAACTTAAGTTGTTGTAGGATTTAATGTAGACATAGATCTTTAGGATAATCAATTTTTAGATTAAATCACTTTCTCATTAAATAAAGTTGTAATCTATACGGAGAGAAACAGATTGAGAATGAATGAAAATTTCATATCCAGCGATGAGATTTTGTGAGGGTGTGAAACCCTAACTTTTGTGGGTGTGAAGCCCTAGGGTGTAAAACCCTAATTCTTTCCTCTTCTTTTTTTCTTTTCCCTTTCAAGTCACATAAACCCTAACCCTAACCCTAATCATCATCACAAACCTAACTACTGAAGATCCAACCCTCCTCCTGCTGCTGCCTGCACATCAACGGCCCCTGCTGCTGCTGCCTGGACCTCCAACAGCCTCTGTTGCTGCTGCCTAGACCTCCAACGGCCCCTGTTGTAGCTGCCCTGGATCTTCAACAGCCCCTATCTGCTGTCCGCAGATGCACTGCAACCTTGATTACCTCCCAATTGATCATACCCTCTGTGAGTATCCCTATTTGAGTAATTATCTGTGATCAAGTGGAACAATCTCTACATTGAATTTTGACTAACCCTAGATCTATCATGCGAGGTTCTATCCATCGCACGTTCCCTCCCATTTAGGCTTAGAAAATGATTTAACATTATGAGTATGCACTAGGTCTGTGCTTAACTAATTATTTGCTAAGATCTCGTGTGTTTAGGGTGATGTTAGCTTAATTAATATATCTCATATCCTATTGAAACATTATCTATGATCTCTGCCTTCATTTAGTACGGTCCTACATCATTTAGTCAACTACTACCTGGGTTAAATGCATTCAACAGGATCCTATTTTGATCGAGCTTCATAGCTTCATTTGATAAATGAATTCAGAGGAAAAAAACCAATTATCAGTAGATGCTTGTTTGTTGTTTGGAATGATTCCCGAAGGAAAGAAAATTCTAGGGCCGCAAATTGAGCGATGTGGAGGACATAGAGAGAATAAAGAAATGAAACTATGAAAGAGTAATAAATTTTTAGGGCAAAAATAAATTACATGATTCATATTTCATCTCGCCTATTTAATTTGAATAGAACTTCTAAATTTACCGCTTGCCTGATCTGTTTCGGGCTGAGCATGTGTAATCTAACCCCTCAACCCAAACCTAACCTGAATTAGCCATGCCTAGTTTGTAGAAACTAAATGTTGTTGATTTGAGCATTTTAGACAACTATTATCTGGGTTAAATGCATTCAAACAGGAGCCTATTTTGATCGAGCTTCATAGCTTCATTTGATAAATGAATTCAGAGGAAAAAAAAAATATCGGTAGATGCATGTTTGTTGTTTGGAATGGATTGCCAGATGGAAAGAAAATTCTAGGGCTGCAACTTGAGCGATGTGGAGGACATATTGAGAGAATAAAGAAATGGAACTCTGAAAGAGTAATAATTTTTTTTTTTTGAAGAAAAAGAGTAATAAATTTTTAGGGCAAAAATAAATTACATGATTCATATTTAATCTCGCCTATTGTAATTTGAATAGAACTTCTAAATTTACCGCTTGCCTGATCTGTTTTGGGCTGAGCCTGTGTAATCTAACCCCTCAACCCAAACCCAACCTGAATTAGCCATGCCTAGTTTGTAGAAACTAAATGTTGATTGGAGCATTTTAGTCAACTACTGTCTTGGTTAAATGCATTCAAACAGGAGCCTATTTTGATCGAGCTTCATAGCTTCATTTGATAAATGAATTCAGAGGAAAAAAATCCAATTATCGGTAGATGCTTGTTTGTTGTTTGGAATGGATTGCCAGATGGAAAGAAAATTCTAGGGCCGCAAATTGAGCGATGTGGAGGACATAGAGAGAATAAAGAAATGAAACTATGAAAGAGTAATAAATTTTTAGGGCAAAAATAAATTACATGATTCATATTTCATCTCGCCTATTTAATTTGAATAGAACTTCTAAATTTACCGCTTGCCTGATCTGTTTCGGGCTGAGCATGTGTAATCTAACCCCTCAACCCAAACCAACCTGAATTAGCCATGCCTAGTTTGTAGAAACTAAATGTTGTTGATTGGAGCATTTTAGTCAACTACTATATGGGTTAAATGCATTCAAACAGGAGCCTATTTTGATCGAGCTTCATAGCTTCATTTGATAAATGAATTCAGAGGAAAAAAAAATTATCGGTAGATGCATGTTTGTTGTTTGGAATGGATTGCCAGATGGAAAGAAAATTCTAGGGCTGCAACTTGAGAGATGTGGAGGATATATAGAGAGAATAAAGAAATGAAACTATGAAAGAGTAATAAATTTTTAGGGTAAAAATAAATTACATGATTCATATTTCATCTCGCCTATTGTAATTTGAATAGAACTTCTAAATTTACCGCTTGCCTGATCTGTTTCAGGCTGAGCATGTGTAATCTACCCCTCAATCCAAACCCAACCCAAATTAGATCGAGCTTTCTATAGTTCCGGGTTGGTCCCAACCACTAAAATCCCAACTGGAAACCTGTCTAAAAGTCAGGTCGGGTAAGGGTCAATCCGCCCAAGTTGCACATTTAGAAAATTGATTCTCTAAAACATATGATTTTTTGATTTGCTTAGAATTAGCAGATGGCATAGAAACATATTGTGAAGGATTCCTCTAAACTCAATCCTCATGAGTTAAACCTGTCAATTTATCTTCAGTATGATTTCTATCTCATATTCTAAGAAAAAAATCCTGTCCCCAAAAATGTAGAGATTGTTTTATTTTGAGTGCCCTCTAATAGAAAAAGTTTACTTAGATGTACCAAATGCAAGTATTGTGCCTGAATGCATGTTTAATCATGATGGAGTTCTATGTCTTTATGTCAATGATGCATCTCCAATTCTGCATTGGGCTATCTTTCATTTATAAAACTATTTTTGCATTGATTCAGATCAAATAGTTTTTGTTGTCGAATATAGCACTTCTGGGCTTCTAGCTGCTTTCTTTAATGAGGATCTACTTTGTGCTGATAACAATGTTCAGGTGTGCAGAGAATGGGAAACAAGGGCACTTGAAGTCAAAGGGGATGTCAGGTTGGTTCTAATTCGCATTGGAGTTGTCCTTGGAAAAGATGGTGGTGCTTTAGGTATGACTTTCCAACTTTCGATCATTTTCTTAATTATGCTTCACTAACTGACATTTTACATCCCTGTTCTTTCCTGTTTTTTCTTTCATAGCAAAAGTATCCACATATTAAGGCAATTTTTGGTTCTTTTCAAAATTAGATCATATCTATATTCAGAATAAATACTTGGGAATTAATGCCTTGCAACATGTGTACAAACTAGGTCCGGATTTATTCTTGATTCCCAATTTATGGGATGCAAATTTAATGATGAAATCATGACAGTGACGATGATGATGATGCCACATGCATTTTTCTTGGTTGTTGAAGTGAATGCATTCAATCCATTGTAGTACACCACAGTTTTTTCAGTTGGTTGTGTTTTCAGCTGCTTTACAATGTTTTCAAAATATTACTCTTTCTTATCCTTCATATGAATAAAAAATTATTGTTCTTTTGTCAATACCTTTGAGATGGGGACATATTCTATATTAAAGTTCTATGTAATGATTTTTGCTGGGGTATTTATTTACACTGGGATTCTCAATCACAATGGAAACTTCTATGGTTGTCTTAATTTTCTGATATGTATCTAGTTTATATTGATTAGAATCTTGTCAAAATTGAATTATATCATTTCATTTCATCTTATAAATACTCTATACTTGTGCTGCTCATTTGATAGAATCTTGCTCATGTAGTTGCTGACCTGTTTTTGACTTGACCTGATACAGCCAAAATGATTCCCTTCTTTCAAATGTTTGCTGGTGGACCTATTGGCACTGGAAAGCAATGGTATTCTGCCAAATTTCTGTGATTTAATACTGACAAAATTTGAATACTTGTTGCACTAGCTTTATAAACTGTTCTTCTATGAGATCATTTGACTGATTATGTTGTTGGCTCAGAAGCGTGTTTTGTGATCGAGATGATCTTTGTGTTAACTTTTAGGTAGGAAGGTGGTGTTTTCTGGAAGACTGATAGATATTGATGTCTTATAATTGATTAATTTCTTTACTTTGGGCTCCACATATGTTTGTGGACTCCTGTTAGGCTGAAGTCATCCTATAGTTTTCACGTCAAGAGAATTTAAATTAATCATGGATGGGTTTAACATGGACAGAGATTGAATAGCTTCCATAGACAATCCGTAACCTGGTCAAATGACTTCTGTTATGCGTATAAAATTGGTGTTTATGCATAGTGACAAAAGATTCACATCCCTACTTAAGGTGAAAGGAAGAAGGAAGAGTGTGACAAAAAAAAAAATTCTGTAGCTATCATGTTGAGGATTACTCAATGAAAATGAAGATAACATGTCATATTGAAGGCCAGAACTATTCTCAGTTCATTTGAGTATGCTATTCACATTAAAGGCAAGCAAGGAGAATGGGTTGTAGATAAGCGATGTTCAAAACTAGTGCACAAGGAATGATGCTTGTATGCACTTTAACATACGAGATCAGAGAACTCAAAGGCATCTATGGTGAACTAGCATAAATATAGATATGCAATGATGCATGCGTGGCAGAGCAGATTAATTTTCCAATTGCTTTATGGCATCACTAAATTGGCTTTGACACTCTAGGACACTTTAAAATATCTTGGTCAGTCAGTTCATCTTTTAAATTTTCTCATTCTCTCTTGAAAAAATTGAAAAAAAAATCCAAACAGTTAAAATAATATTTTAACATCCATTAACAGATGTCATTATTTTTTGAAACAAATACTGTCCATTTCATAAAATGTTAAATCTGTTAGGGATTCAAAAGTATGATTTCCTCATGCTTTTTATTTAGGATTTGGAAACCTTCTCCCCACTCTGACCTGTAGGTGCTGGAGAATGTTATCTCTGGATATATGGAAGCACCATGAATGTGGTTTGTGGCTGTAACCATTAAAGTGCATACATTGTTTTGTTTTTCATGATGTTAAGTATTAGTTATCAATGACTAAAACAAGAAGAGATGAACAACAACAATTTCATTTTCTCTCTCTTGATTTCAGTTGGCTTATTATATCTGTTATTTTCTAGGTTTTCTTGGATTCATTTGGATGATCTAGTGAACCTTATCTGTGAAGCTTTATCAAACCCATCATATGAAGGTATAGTATATGCAATATATTCGTTGCTGTAAGAAAATTTGAATGCAATACAAATCTGTCATGTTATTTGTGAATTTATATATAGTCTTTGGTGATTTAGTTTCTTTCATAGTTGATATTGTATTTCTGTTTGCTGAGATTGACGTCAATTAAAAAAAAAAAATAGTGTAGTCTTTTGCGATATAACGTTCATGCCTGTACTTTGTTCCGTTACAACCATATGCCATATTGGAAAATCTTTAGCATATGGTGTAATTACATGCTATAGGTGATAAAAAAATTCCATCCAAGTACAGCATGCATGTTTTTAATTTGTACACAAGCGACATTCAGTAAGTCCGTTGTATATTGTGGGGTTGTCTATGTACATATATAATAATTCTATGTATCAGGTGTTTAATCTGTCAATATTCTGAACCAACTCTATTATACTATAAAGTTTTGTAAGCGATGGTTTCCCAAGTAAATCTATCATCCTTCACTGCTTTTACAATTCCACCAAAGGCTTCTTATGCTTTCCTCCCCTTCCTGTTTCATCCAATATTTATTTTGACTCCCCCAAAACGATGTGTGTAAATCAAGTCATATCATCTTTATCTTCCAAAGATCGCAAAACTTCTATAAAAAAAATGAATTAATTCTGCAAGTCCTCTTAGAGTATTACTTAAAACTTTTCCATAAAAAACGTCGATGTAACCACGATATATGACCAATTGTATATCCCATTTATTATTCGATCCGATAAGAAGAAGAGAGCGAATAATGGCATATGTAATTCTTTATTGTTAATCTAATATTCTTATCTTCCCTACTCTTATTGACATCGTCACACCAGTTGAGGGGGTGACAGCAATCCTGAAAGGCAGATTAATGCCAAAAAATCAGTTCAGTTAATTACGTAGCTATTTATTTTATATTTAATATGAAATACTATATCTTCTATAATAAAAATGAAATGCATGTTGCAAACCTTTACTGTATTCAATTGTACTTACAAAGTAGTTTAAAACATACATGATGCCATAACCTCTTTTTTTTCCTCCCAAGAATTTCATGTATCCAATACTATTGTCCTGTATCATATCCTTGATGTGTCTCATGATTTAATTGTCTCGATCCTTAATGTGTCTCAGAATTTAAGTGTTTTTCCTCATAAGTAAACTTATCTTTGTGGGACTGCTGTGGTGGGAATTGGACTTCTTTTTTCGATATTATACTTCTCAAAATCTATAATACATGTTGGATTCCAAGATTATCGCCTTCTGATCATCAACATAGTGGAAATGGCAGGTGTGATCAATGGGACAGCACCAAACCCAGTCCGGCTGGCGGAGATGTGTGAACAATTGGGTAACGTCATGGGACGTCCCTCATGGCTGCCTGTACCTGAATTTGCACTCAAAGCAATGCTCGGCGATGGTGCCACTATTGTGCGGTTTTGAACTTCCTTCTGCCTCTCAATCCTCTTGGTCACATGATATTTATTTCAATTGTAAGTTATTAGAGAAACTGAGATTATGTCTCTCACTTAGTTCGCTTGGCTTTGCAGGTTTTGGAGGGACAAAGGGTCCTCCCCTTGAAGGCCAAAGAGTTGGGCTTCTCATATAAGTATTCCTACATTAAAGATGCCCTCAAGTCTATCATTCATTGAGAGGGTTAGTGATACCTAAAGCTCTTCTTCTTTTGTTTTAAAAAAAAATTCTTTCAAGACACTTTTGGTTCTCCCATGTGTAGAACTTGTTGATTGAGAATGATGCATACCGGTCTAAGGGAAATTTATTTCCCAAGATATTCTTGCTTTTGTCTTTTCTTGCACTGTTAAAAGAATTTGAGACTGAAAGGAAAATGAAATATATCCTTTTCTTCATTGCTAAATTGAATATGTTGAATTCAAGTATTTTCCATGTGTTGGTGGTTCAGAGGTGTATTGTAACACACAGTACCATATGCAACTATGTGCCCTGTGTGCAGTCTTATTTTATTTTATTTTCTAACAAATATATGTTTCATATATACAGGTCATGTGCTTGTGCTCTGTGTGGAAGTCTTTTTTCTAACAAACTATTTATTTTTTCATCCTTCGTTTTGCTTTATCACTCCATCATCTCCTTGTTGATGGGGTTTTCCTTTATTTGATTTACTATAATCAATAAGAGCCTTGAGCATTAATTTTTTTTTGCTAAAAAAAGGATATAACATGATTTTTGTTTCACCCACTTGAGTTATATATTTCAATTTTTACAAAGATACATGTTTCATTAAATGAAGTGTACACCTACTAACTGCCAGCCAAATGCAGCATTTCTTTTCTTCCAATCTACTACGCACACTTTTTCATAGCATCATAGTTGACATTGTGATAGTGATTCTCAATAAAAGCAATAGTAGATACAACTTCTCAAACTTTCATTAATCACATAAGATAAACAGGACACAACAAGACACATCAATACATGAAATTACATGGTTAAAACCCAGTGAATTTTACAAACCTTTCTACAATTCCAATCAGAATGTCAAAAGAATCGCAAGATACACGGTAACAATGGTTGGTGTAAATCTTGAAGTAACACTGGTGGAACGCTCTTCCATTAAGCATCAAAGTCTGGAATTACTCTCTTTAATATATACAACCTTATGAATGCCATCAAACAAGAGTGGACATCCCATGTTTCCAACTGTAAGATCTCCTGCTGCCGCCGCTGCTGTTCCGGTTGCTTACCTGAGGTGCAAAGCTTAATCCGAACATCTCTTTGAGCGCTTGTCCAGACTCGGAGAACCCGATTAATTTTGCAATTATGGCTGCACTTTCTCTGACATGATCCATGTCATTGGTCTCCGTCCAGAGACGACGGGCAAGCTGTAATCGCCTCTGCTTGGAGCCAATATCGATACCCCACTTTCGATAAAGATCTTCTCTTTCTCCCGGAGAATACCTCCTCTGCATTCGCTTGCACAGCATCTCTCTTTCGCGACGGAGGGCCCTTGTACAATGCCCAAAAGGAAGATGTTAGATTTGGGTTTCTTCATTGGATATGAACCAACAATTGATTGAATCATTTGAAGCTCTTGAGAATGATTTGCAAACCAGGAGTCGGATTTGGAACATCAAATTCAAAGGGTAAATGGGTTAAAAAGAAGCAGTTCGTAGGCATTCTAATTTGATAATCTATGTAATCACTGAAAACAAATTGATCTCCTAGATGATCACAGAATATAATTGAAAATTTGAAGGAACACAGAGAGCTTGGTTAGGAGGAATTCTTTTTACATCTCTATGATTTCATCTCTATCTGTCAACTGGTTGAAAGATTTGCTTTCCTTTTTTGTTTTCCAAAACTGGTAATCGAATTGCTTACTTTACTTCCATACAAATTAATGCAACTACGGAGCAACTCTTAGAAAGGGAAAGGGAAAGGGAAAGGGAAAGGGAAAGGGAAAAGTGCAATTAATTAAGGGTCTCCGTCCATCATTTAGACTGTTAGTCATTCAGAGAACCAAACTGTAATTTAAACCAGTGGATTTCAACATCTTACAATTTCAGCCATGTTTGTTGCGGCTTCTAATTATAGATTAGATTATAGATTTTATCTTTTCTTATTATCCGTTGACATGTTTCTCAGAATAATCTGCAGTACCCTATTAAACTGTGGAGCTGAAAATCTGATCCTGTGTTTGTTTATAAAAGGGCACAATTGTTATTCTTGATGTACGTTGAAGGTATTTGTGTTCAAGGCAATTCTTTTTATAAAGTTCCGCATGAGCTATAATCCAAAAAGTACCATTGACCCAGCTTTCTGGTTGTGACTTTTTAATGTTGGCTTAAATAATCCACAATTCGTTTAAACAAACATGCCACAACAAATTTTAAGCTAAAAGCTAGTATCTACAACTCATGTTTAAACACATTAACTACTATAGTGACAATCATGCAGATTAATTATTCAAGACAAAATAGATAACTCTACCAAAATCAAGTGAATCTATCAAAGAAAATTTAGATATAGAACAATAATCACTTGGCCAAATTTTTTGAAGAATGCTTGATAACTGGCATTTTTTATTTTTAACCTTTCTTTTTTTGAGGAAAAAATTATGGAAATAAGCTGAATGAAGTACCTGGAATCTGGAGTGATGTTAGAATCATCTTTTATAGCCAAATTATTGATACTTTTGAGAGAAAATGCTCTCTTCAAGAAGGAGAGCCTCCTGAGCTCTACTTCCATGTAGATGGAGTCCGAGGGATCACCTTTAAACAGAATGAAGAAATAAGTTCGGTGGACCAAAGAAACATTGCAGGCCTGCCAGAGCTCTATTATCTCTCTTTGCTGCCTCTTAAATTCCAATGTCCAATGGGAAGGAGATTCCATAGGATTTTGCATTGGGTCCAGGCCTACGTCCTTAACATCCTTCACAACTTCAAAATCTTCATGAGCCTCTGCTGAATCCATCTCCTTGAGTGTCTGCATAACAGGAAACCATACTTGATATTAAATGCACCACATGAACAATAAATATCTCTTCTATAATATCAAATGCACTGTCATGAGTCATGACTAAGCATCTACATGAGAAATTATCACATTAAGGCATTCTCCCAACTCTATAGAGTAATGTATAAAACTACTTGATAGCTTGCTTATTTTAATATTATCAGGTTTTCTGAAATTTCAGTGCCACCATTCAAATTAAATTCCCAATTGTCGAGCTCTCTATCATTGTGCTAAAGTAATTTGACAGTTTTAGGGGATTATTATCTATTATTTATAAATTTTTTGTTTGCTAACTATTAAAAAAAATCCATATATGATCAAACCATAAACTCGTATAACCTGTATTGAATCATCAAATCTATACTGTATCAATCTCAAATGAAATTCAACTTCAACAACATGCTCAGAATTAGACCATTGAGATTCAAGGTCTTCAAAT
Organism: Acorus calamus; assembly: GCA_030737845.1. NCBI lineage: Eukaryota > Viridiplantae > Streptophyta > Magnoliopsida > Acorales > Acoraceae > Acorus > Acorus calamus. The sequence continues at coordinate 38,885,755 of CM060858.1, forward strand.
GATTAGCATAAATATGTTTGTGAAATTCTACCATCTCAATTGGTATTTGAGACCATGAGCAAGTAATTCCATTGCACTGAGCAGAAACTGACATCCAGAATAGTATGTTAATGGAAAAGTTATCTTATGTTGTTTGTTTTGCCTGAATCAGACTGTGAAAAATAATCCAGAGGAATCGGCATATAAAAAAGAAGTGTACATCTTAAAAACTGCTTGGATGGAAAATCTCATGTTTATTGCAAGGTGTAACAGAAGCTAAAATATTTTAACTGCACAAAAAACCAAGATCAACATTGAGTTAATAAGTAGAAGCCTCACATAGACTAAAGATGATAGTCTAGTGAACATAGACAGTGGATGCTATTTCTAATTCAAATGCAGGTCTAGCTAAAAATTGTACAACAAACAAGGTTTGGTTGGGTTTTAAGATGACCTAACTAAAGCAAGATCTGTCCTTGAGAAGAAGATATAGAATCACAGATTAAAACTAGCAAAAGAAAAATAGACACTGTGATTTCCTATTTGAGTGAGAGTAATGCTCGCACCTGACCATCAGAGAATTTATTAATTAATTGAATTTGAGCCATTTCTTTTAAGCCAGCAACAAAACTAGACAAGCTGGTAATGTCTTCTTTAGAAGCAGACTTCATTATTTGCGCATTTAGCAAATCTACGGAATCTATGTGCCCAGAACTCTGAGAATCTGCTGCAGATGCTGTTTCAATTTCACAATCATAATTTAATGGAAGGGGTTTCCTAACAAAGGATTCAGGCCTTCCAAGCAAGTCATTCTCAAAATCAGTAGGTGGTGTATTCTCATTTTGTTCTGCATCCTGAAACATGGGAGAAGGACCAGTCATCAGAGCTGCTCTGCAGCTTCTACTTCTAGTTAACTTTTTCCTTCTTGAGCAGGACAAATCCCCCACTAAAGGCAAAGGAGATGGCTCCTCCCAGCATGGTTTGGCATGATTGTCAATGGTCTTTTCCTCAATTTGGACTTTCTGGTCCAATGTTTCAAATGAAAAATCCATCACAGAATCTCCCAAATTTCTATATCCTTTAAGCGAGAATACTGAATCCTGATCATCATGACATTTGCTAATCATGTTCGTGGGAAGCAAACTTGCATTCTCATCAGTCAATGGGGTATTTGATGTTTCACTTCTGTTTAAAGTTGAGTGCTCCATCTCAATACATTGCACCTCTCTGCAAAGATCCTCAAAGTCTTCACCAGTGTCTTGAGTGGTTTCATCCCCATTCTTCTCTGAAAACAAGCCATTATAAGCAGGACTGCTGACTGAATGTCTAGGTGAGAAATCACCAGACAGTTCATTGGAATCTTCAAGGAGATAAAGGTAATGCTCATCTTTGTCATTGAAATTGGTGAATCCAAAATCAATGCTTTGATCAGCAATCCCAGATGAAGCTGATATTGACAGTTCATCCTCACATGCATCCGGTGAATGAGATATGGGAGCTTGACAATACTCCTGTGGAGGGAAAAAGGGGCATGTAAGGTGATGCACACCAGAAGGCAGAGGACATGAACAAATAATGATGTTTGATATTCATACTCTTGAAGGCTGATCAACCTCAACCACTCGGAGTAAATCCTCAAGCCGAGATTTAGCAAGATCTCGCTGCTGAATCAGCTCTCTAATTTCTCTCTCCATCTGCATGAGGAAAAAAAAAACTCAACATGCATGCTTATAAAATGGTTGAATGTTATATAAAAAATGTAACTATGCAAAAATATTTATATGTGTAACATCTCCAAACTGATCGTTCCGAATTTGATTTGCTCTTCATTTTTTCACATTTTTTCTTGATGTTTGTGTGCGCTAATGCTAAGCAATTGGCATTATCCTGTACTTTTGCTTACTATGTCCTTGTGCCTCACATCTCTGGTGTTGGGTTTAGACGGAAGAGCTATTGAAGGGAAATCTCATTTCATTGCATCTACCAAATGATTCCCTGATTTAAACCATATATTTCCTCAAGATTATCCATGAAAATCTCCCATGACATTCTGAAGATTAACACCATTGGATTAATCAAGAAACCATACAACTTTTAATAGAAAAAAAGTGATATGGAATACCAAAAAGTTGTTTTCGATCATCATCGTCCTAAACTGATAGACATAACTGCAAAGAACCCCAAGCATGCTATTCATAGTCGATGACTAATACATACCAACCCAACTGTCTAACTAGCCCTATCCCAACTTTTTGAGCCGGCATCATAGACCAAAGTACAATGCATCATGTCCTTGTGATAAGTGCACAAACAGTTCTTATCCTGATGTCAGTCCCTCTAATATCTGGTGTCAAATTCTTGTGAGGTCAGTTGGCAAACAGGAGAAGGCCACTGTGCCTTAGCTGAGACCAGTGACAAGCAGGGGAACAATCCAAATTGGTTACACTTTAAGTTAAAGAAACACACTGACTCCCTTGAATGGGAATGATGAACACCATAACCAAGAGAGGGCACATTTCTCAGAGGGCTTGGATCCATTTTTAGGCAATTCACTAGCAAGAGAGCTGAACTAAGACAAATCATTACAAGGTTGATTTTTATATGCAAGAAGGAAAGAAGGCCGAGGTTATTGTATGGTCATCCACTAGGACATGAATATGCTTATAATATCTGAAAGTGTTCGAAGAAGTCAAATTCATGTGTTTATGTTTCCACAGTACACACTGTCTATTTTCACATGTAAAACCTTATTTCCTCGTGAGTGTCAGACTCAACATGCACTCAACTATTGACGGCAATAAAATTACATAGCAATATATTACCTTTCAAAAAAAAAAAAAATAGTACCTTTTGAATTCGAGCATCTTTCTCTTTCAATAATGTCTCAGAGTAACTCATGCTTGAAGGTGGTCCAGGAGCTCTTAATTCATTTTCCAGTCTCGCTAGTTCTCTCTGCAAATGTTTTACCAGTGCTTTATCAGACATAACAACATTGACTTGTGCACTTGTGACAACTTCTTTTGCACAGCTCGCAAACAACAGTGTATTTCGGGACTGTTCTATATGGCTTCGCGCAGGGCTCATGGTACAAATAATTGCTGTTTTCGCATTTCCTCCTAAAGAAGGCTGTAGGATCCGGGTGAGCTTCGAGTCTCTATATGGAATATGCCCATATCTTCCCTTGCTGCATCAAGAGACACAACAATATGATCATGGAGAGCACAGAGAAGTTCCTAACATGGTTGTGATAGATAACTGTTAAAAAAAATAAGCAAGGGAGGCAGAAATGAAATGAGCATGAATGCCTTGATTGTACAATGAATAATTAGAGTAAGACGACTCATATTTTGTTGTCTTGGAATGGTATTAGAACTTACAGGTCAACAAAGTCATTGGTGAAGCCTTGCAATCGATTTTAAATCAATCTAAAATCATGCAAACACGTTTTCCATATGTGATATAATCTTTTGGAATATGCAAGAGCAATGCTTGCTATCAGGATAATCTATAGAGATCCTCACAACATTAGAAGATCTCATGATCTATGTTCACTTTTTAAAGAGATCATTTTCCACCCATGTCTAACTCATATAGCTTTTCCCGGATTGCATAATAATAATATATAAAACAACAAAGTAATAAACAAGTACAAAAGCACAAAAAGCAGAAACAAAAACACAAAAGAAAAGAGGCAAGAGTTTCATCCACCTGAGTTTGCGAATAACCGTTCCCAATGTAAGTAAGCTACGGTTTATGTGGCAACCCTCTTTTAGTCTTGTACCAGCAGATAGTGCCTGAGATGCGCGCTCACTTCCCGCCAAATCAACAAAATTCTGAATAGATATAGACAAGAACTCAGAAACTTTTTTTTCCCATCTAAGAGGAATACTCAAAATCTTGTAACATAAAATATAACCTCATACCACGCTGGCGGCAAGGGTGCTTGAATTGTCTTTTCCCAAAAACTCGCAAGCAGAACTTTCAATCATCTACAGGAATCCATGAAGGATAACCAGAAAACCAAAGGTTTTAAAATCTTAAATTGATAAATTCTACTTATGACACTATAATTACTTGATCAGTGAAGAGCCCACCAGTCGTAGGATTTGATGAGATCTCGAACTTGTTTCATTCAAGGACGTCTCTCCTATCTGTCTTTGAGCTGCGATAACATCATATAAGTGATCAACAACTACATCAAAAATCTTTGGACATCAAAAATAATATCTACACAGTTTTACCTTCACATACTGCAAGGAGCTCCCGTAGATGGTCCCAGTCCCTGAGAACTTCCTCTGTAAGCTTATCCACAACAGTCCCTCTCTATCAAAGGAGCAATTCAGTTAGCATGCTAAAACATATTGATTAAGTGATATGGAGATCTTAATTATTCACCTCTGGGTCATCAAGAAGCCTAAGTGGGGTACTGTCTGTACTAAGAAGATCCCTCACAGCTTCATTGTATATCTCAATCGCCGAGAACTTCAAAACAAATGCTCTCTCCTTATGCTGCAGGAAGGCCAACCAACTCAAATTAGATAAAAATATACAAAGGTTGAGAAAAGATTGGATTACAGTAATGCCTACCTTTTCTATGTAATCATATATGTCCGCCACCGTATACTCAGTTATTCCAGTCATAGTGAATGTCTTTCCACTGCTTGTTTGTCCATATGCGAAAATACTTGCTGCAGCAATAAATTTGAATTTGCAGGCATTAAAAACTTGAAACATTTGATGCATTGTTAACTAAGAATTCGAAGAAGTCGAGATATACTTACAGTTGATGCCACTGACAACAGAAAGAGCAACTTCCTTAGCCCCCTCTTCATACACCTGCCTCGTCGTGCACTCACATCCGAAAACTCTATCTGTCCCCATAAAAGGGAGATATATATAAAGATCAGAAATTCACAAACAAAATACCATTTATCATGAAAATCCATCATTTGAAAAACTCTACCAAGCCGAAACAAAATTACCAAATAAATTGCAACCCATGAATTCTCACGAAACAATTTGCACAAATTCATGAATTTAAGCTTTCCATTTTATCAGTTAATGCACGCAATTAGGAATTGACACAAAAAAACCCACATTTTAAAAGATCAGGAATTCACAAACAAAATCCATAACTCGAAATACTCTTCCAAGACAAAACCAAATTATCCCAAACGGATTGACACCCATGAATCCAATTAATCAATCAACGCGCACAATTAAAGAATGAACACAAAAAAGCCCACATTTTTAATCAACCCACCTATCCTCGCATTGCATTATTAAAACATCAAAACCAAAAAATTGAGATCCTCACCAAAACTGTAAGCAGTAGGGAACATGGAGCGGTCAGGGATGCTGTTATTGAATACGATGGTGGTGTCGTTGATGCACTCCCAATCGCACGTATCGTTCTTCGCGATCTCCTTCGCATTCAACGGCCTCAGCCTCACGGAAACCAGTATCCTCTCCTCGCCACCTCCACCACCACCGCCACCTCCTCCGTCTGCGGCCGCGGCGCCGGCCGCCGGCGACTGAGACTTCTCCCACCTCATCAGCTCCTCCCCTCCATTCGTCCCCATTTCCCTTTAAATCACCCAAAACACAACCCACATTGCAACAGCATGTTATGAAATAAAAAAAATTATATCTTTATCAGATCTGACTCTCAAGAGAGAGAATGTTTTGTAGGGACCAGAGCTTCCGAGTGTCGTTTTCACCGGCCAAAAGAAATTATAAAAAAATTAGAGCTGCGAACATGCTTAGCGAGATTTTTTTTATTTAATAAAATCTGCATTGATTATTGTTTTTACTTTACTTGATTTTAACGGTCTCACATGTGAATAAATTTTTTAAAAAAATTAAAAACAAAACCTGAAAAGATGAGTCTTCTTCTCCTGTTCGGATCTGAGAACCAATACAGACAAAATCAACTTAAAAAAAATTAAAACTTTCAGAGAGAGAAACAGATGAAACCGTCTCTCTCTCTCTCTCGATTTTATTTATTTATTTATTTATTATAGGTTCCCGAAAAGCTGCGGTTGAAGTTTCTTTTTTTATTTTTTTTACTTTGTTTCTTTGTGAAAAAATGGAGCCATTGATTTCGAACGGCACCTTCACATGGGGGGAGAAGTTAAAATGCTACGCGTAGACCGTAACGGAAACCGGATTAACGCAACGAGAATGGGAAGGATTCCTACAGGTGACGTCATCTTTTCTGTCATTTAGCAAATGCGGCGGGGGTCTGATGTAGCAACTGCAGGCGATGGGATTGACTCAGGCTTGCCGTGGATTTACGGAATTGCCACTGACTTCCTCGGGATTCGGAGTCGTTATTTGGTTGGAGTTTTGTTTTCTAGTGTTGGACCCTGTTGTTTTGGATATTAACGAAGATGCCATTCCTTTATTGGATTGAATTTCTTACCGTTTTCATTGGGGAGCCATGTAAGGTGATCTATCTTTTTCAATACAATTTCCACATTGGCTTATATATGGAAAATGAAATTCTCTGTATCTTTGAAATATTTATGAGCTTTCATACAACCCCTCTTAAAAATGCACCTATTTTAAAGTGTTGAGCACGTAAAATGCCAGAAATTTTTTTTTTTTATATAATACACAAGACATCAAATAAAACATATAGAATGATTTTTAAGAATGAGTGTATCATTTTTACTCTTCCTTTTGATAGATTTTTATTGTAATAGAATTCATCTAACATTTGAAAAACTCATGAATAATGCATGATTTTTATTCATGTTTTTTTTATATTAAAATGAAGATTAATTGATCTATGTAAAACTATTGTTCTCCACCATAAAAAAATATTCACGGAACTATAAAAAAATGTGAGGGATCTTTTTATAGATTTTTATAAATAAAATAAATTAAAATAATGATCTTTTATTTATATGATCATAACAATGATTTTATGTATATCTTTAATTATGAAGGTGACAAACTATAAATGTACTCACTCATCTCATCTATGGGTTATGAGTTATCTACTCATTGAAAGATTTTCATGTAAGAGTTTTCATTGAAATAATAAACATTTCTAATAAATAATGAATTATTCACAATTATTTGATAAACATGTTAGACCCTCCGGAGAATAAATCACTGAAAAAAAATCCAAAATATGACACGATGATACTATAAGACCATGGTTCATAATAACAGTGGAAATCAACTAATCCATATCAGTTACTAAAAATCCTTGCTCAACAAATATATACAAGGACACTTGCATTATATTTCCATCAAAGGCCTTTATTTGACCACATCTGTATTAAATTAAAAATTAAAACCAAACAAATCAAAAGCATCGTTGTACATGTTATTATAATAAATTGTGAGAGGTAGTTGGCAAAAATTAATTCCAAGGTTGTTTTCCAAAGTGTTTGCAAAAAAGCTCATGGGCATAGCATGATCGACCTTCCTTTTCTTTAATAAAAAAAATGGTCCCCATTTGAATTTTGATTTTTTGCAGAGGCTGATACAATGCACTCATTCAATGAAAACCAACCTCCTGAACAACTGCATAAAAACACCCATCAAGAGTTTGTTTTTTTTTCAGTCCCCACTTGTCTTATGAAATAGCTAGTGTCAACTTCCAAATTAACCTATATATTCATCACACAAGCAACAGTACACAACATTGGATGGGGGGTTTTGTCTACATGAAAGTTGCTCCTCACCCATACATATGTAGATGTTTTTGCATCTATGTGTTTGAACTATAACATAGCTTTATCTGGGATAGATCGGTATTATCAGATAGATAACCATCACGATACCTTTATTTAGTTGTATATTTTTCTTATCCCATCATCATTATTTTGTTTGTAATATTTATTTTTGTTTTTAAGAAATGAGTAAGCTATTCTAGCCTCCTCCCCTATTGTAATTGTTGAAGGATATTATATATTGCTACCTCATTCAAATATAACTACCAGGTTTTATGTTCACAAAACAATAACTTTTTAGATTCAAATTATTTTTTCTTTGTTTGCTATTCCTTTCTCTATGTAGATAAATTTTGTATTTTGTGTTGATTTTATTAGATTGTGGTTATAAATTATACTTTTTTCATGTATGATATTCAGGCTTTATTCTAATTTATTATGACATCAACTGTCGAACATCTTTTTTTAGGATTAAGTTTCTTTTTACCTTGTCCACATTCTTATTCAAACGAATAATATAATATTTCATTCCTTCAACTTCTCTATCGATAATTAGTTAATGTTGTATCAATGCACCATGATTAGTTTAAAGCATTGAATAGTACATATAAATGTGTCAAAGAATGAAAGGGGGCAGTTACATGGTTAGTGAATTAGGTCTCTTTCCTCTGCCGACGAATGAATACAGGTGAGTGAAAGCTAGAGTTTGATGAGTGTTGTTGAATGAAAAGAACATCAAGGGATGGATACAAAAAGATAGGTGTGAATGGGATCACAATATTCACAACAATGTCAAAATCCATTAGTGTAAGTAAAGCATGCGAGGCTGGTACAAATCAACCTTTCATTAGAGACTAACCAGACCTAATAGGATTCATTCAAAGAAAATATAAAAGGCAATTGAAATATTAAGTAATTTCATCTCCCCAAACCTTATTATCTACAACCTAACTTGGATGTTGGAAATACCCCAACACCTCCTAAAAATATTGATCAATGTGATCACTCACCTCCCCATCCACATGACCTTCTAATCATGCTAATTTTTTTTATAAAATAATGCATCCACATTTTCTGACAAGGGAAATGCTCTGCATGTCACAAAGGGTTCTAAGAAGGTAACCCCAATAATAAAACACCCATCATTTCACATGGCATGCAGACCACTATGCCACTTTTAGTCCAAATAAACAAAAGGGGGGGTCCCCCTACAGAGACTTCAAAGAAATGAATGTGTTTGAATGAATTTGAATATCCATCATATCACATGTGAGCCTAACACAATGATTCTTTCCCATTCAATGTATTGTTGAATGACCTGATAAAATATGGCAAGAAAATTAGTGTATATTTGTCCAATGTTGAAACCATGTGAGCCCTCCCCTTGTGAAAACCTCTTTCCTTCATTGGGCAGTCACGAAATAGAGTACTCAAAAAAGAATATTAGTTAAATATTTCCAACACCTAACGATCGAACAAACCTCTCGTTTAGTTTGGATGATTTATCACATTCTTCATAATTTAAAAATTAACCCTAATTGTCTGTCGCTGCTTTCACACTTTCCATGTATCTCTTACTAATGATAAGAGAATATGTAGAAAATAGTTTAATTATCCATGTATCTTTTATTGTACATCTTATGTATCATTACCGTGTAGAATGAAATCATAATCAAATATTTGTCATACACGAACTTTATGACTACAGTCTATTGGATACCAAGATGAGATTTCTCCGTGCCACCATCTATGAAAAACCTTGGGCACTTAATATTGACTTAATAGACCTTGAGAGAAAATTGGTAGACTTTTCACCATTGATTGCCCCACAGAAGATTTCACAATGCAACCGTGGTTGCATGGCTCCATCATCAATGTAGAGTTGTTGTAAGCAAACATCATATTAAATCATGGGGACAATTATATGCACCCTCATTTATAAGAAACCCACCCCGATAGAAAACCAATCCATCCCATTTTTAGAAACTCACAAACCCACCCTACTATAAATTCTAGGGCATGGATAGTGTAAATCCACCCCAACCCATTTCAAACATCGAATTTCTCTCTCTTCTTCGTTCGATCCCCATTCGTGCAATTTCGGTTGCTATCCACACTCCCACATTATCGTCCAGCCGTCTAGGTATCTCCTATTCGAATAGGCTTCCTCCTATAGTGGCCGCCTTCGGACACCGTCACGTCATTGAAGGTAAATACCCTTTCTCCTTCTTCTTCATCGTCTTTTTGACCTTATGTATGTTTTTTTTTCTTGGAACCCTAGCTGATGAAGGGATTTAGGTTCTCTCTCTCTCTCTTTCTCTATCTCTTTTTATGTGTCTGACCTTTTATTTTTTTCAATCTGTCAAAAAACCCTCATTGATGGGATTTGATTGATCATGGAAAGCTGATTTCCATCTTTTGGAGTGAGAATATGTTGTTTTCTAATTTTAAAAGATGAGTTGTGCAAATTTGCTTTGGGTTGTGAATTTTTTTGTTCAGTTTTATTGTTTTTGTGTATTTCTTTATGTAGACTCGGTTTCTAAGGTTTTGTGCGGGTGATTGTGTGTTTTTCAAATGAATTTTATTTGAATCTTTTTTCCGATCTATTGCTTCTTGGGCCCAGAGATTTGGATGTGTTGGTTTGTAAATTAGATTGTTGATTTTGAGCACATTAGACTGCTTACATGAGATGTGAATTCAATGTAAAATATGTAGTTTTGGAGATGTTCAGCTACATGGTTGGAGTTATGGTTGGTTGCATATATTTTATTTACTATTTTTAAGCACTAGATTCTAGGAGAAATGGGCACTTTAATATTTTTTTTCTATTTGGGGCATAAAATTTTTCGTTTCATTTGTTCTGGAGATGTGCACGTGCTCAACAAAAAAGGCAAATAATCTATTCAAGGGGTATTTCATTTAAATGATTCCACAAGTATTTTTTGTGGTATTAAAAACATCCCCTTATTTTGTTAAAAAATGTGCTAGGGTTTGAATACATATATTTGTGTCGGTGTATGTCCATCATGTCATTTTTTATTTGTTTAAAAACATAAAACTATCATGTTATTTTAATTTCTTGAACAAATGTTACCCCATATTGAGGTTCATATGAATTGATTGTGGCACATATTTGATTGAATTGGAAAAAAAGAGTGATTGGTTATCATTTTATCCAACTAGTTGCATTGAAATTGATTTTAGCATATGTTGGGTGAAATTTATGTACAATGGTTTTTAGAGTTGAAAAATATTTACATTGAAGTTTGATAATATATGAGTGCATGTCATTTAATGAAGAATGAAGATAACATGTTCAATTACAATTCAAACGATAGAATAATCATTTTTTTTAGTTAACTCTGTTTGTACATTGATGTGTGGTGATCATTGAAAATTGAAAGTCTTTTTTTTGGTTTCATGGTTTAAATTATTTTGTTCAAAATTGTTTAAAGCATTGGTTGATTGAAGTTTGTTATGAAAAATTGATTGAAGGAACATTGACATGTGAGACATTCTTTTGTGTAGAATGGCACCTAAGCAACGCATTCCACAAGTTAATTGCCTCTCATCAAAGACATCAATCACATAGACTTGTCAAAGATGCATCATCTAATTCCATTTTCCTCATGTTGAATGAGAGGTAGAGGAAGAGAAAGTTAGAAAGAGAGGAGGTGGAAGAAGAAGAAAACAATATGAATAGATCGGTACATTCAGACATAGACCAAAATAGTCTGAGAGGTCCTTCTCGGGTGGACCAAAAGAAGCAGTATTTCAATGTGTGACATAATCAATGGTTGTTTTTGAAATTTAACATCGTATTTTGATGTGTGAAAAATGTGCATCAGTCGATCATGTTATCCTTTATGTACTCTTGTCCTTTTTACAACAGAAAATTTATCGGCATAGATTTTAAACCTCTTAGTTTATAGAAAGAACAGATATGGGCATGGCCACCCTTTCTACCTTTTCATTATGATAGTTGAACTTCCATTAGTCAATTTAATTTGCATTGCAAGTCACAAATATGAACCACAGAAAATTCCTACCACTCAGTCGAACTAGTCACATAGGGTCATGCTCCCTCTGACTTATGTTCAACTTCCCTATTGGTGGTCTGGCTTATGAGACTCACCAACCCCATTGCCGACCTGGGTAAAAAAGAACGCAAATAGGTCCATCAAATGGATTCTAGAGAATATTTTCCCTTGCTCTGGTTCAATGGATCCATCAACGAGCTTGTAAAATGAGTCAAAGGTCCATCAATTGGACCCATTAGCCCAAATGCGGACCTGGGTAAGAAAAAACGCCAATAGATCCGGCAAATGGATTCCAGAGAATGATTCCTTTGGCTTTGGTTCCGATGGATCCATTGGCGACCAGTATAATGAGTCTCGCCAACCCCATTACTGACCTGGGCAAGGAACAATGCTAATAGGTCCATCAAGTGGGTTCCTGATAATGATTCCTCTAGCTTTGATTCGATGGACCCATCGGCGGGCTTATATTATTCGTCCCGCTAGCCCCATTTCTGACCTAGGTAAGAAATGACGCTAATAGGTCCATCGAATGGATTCTAGAGAATGATTCCTCTAGCTTTGGATTGGTGGATCCATCGACGAGCCTATATAATGAGTCTCTCCAACCCCATTGCCGACCTCGGTAAGAAACAACGCCAATAGGTCCGTCGAAGGGCTTTTAAAGAATAATTCCTTTGGCTTTGGTTTGATGGACCCATCAGTGAGCATGCATAATGAGACGGTATGTATTGATATTGGGGTGGGATTTTCATTAGCGTGAAATTTATGGGGTGAAAGATACATGGGGTGGGTACTATAGGAGTGGGTTTCATTTGACTTCAAGCCCTTTTTTCTTTTTCTAACAAGGGGTGGATTTCTAACTATACAGGGTGGGTATATAGCTCTCCATTAAACCATAGTCACAATGTTCGTGATATAGTATTGTTCTAAGATCATTTTCAAAAGATGATAATATTATGTACAATCCATTTTCAACCCCAATTCCAGTCTATACATGTATTGAATTTTTTAAAAATAATATATCTCATTTAATGAGATATATGCTTTTATAGAAAAATGAACTTTATGCACCAATGAATTCAGACATTTATAGAAAATGTGAGTATATACTTCGTTGATTTTCTATCGACACATAAGAGATTGAAATTGAAGTTGAAAATATAACAACACTCAAAAAGGATAATGCTTCAATTGTGATGAAATTAGGAAGGACCAATGCGTTTTTTTTTGTATTAGGAAGGGAAATACATCGATATATATACTTATTGGGGCATCAGATTGTACTGATAGGGTGGCATGCCAAATAGAGGTGGGTATAAAAAAAAATCCATAGGTATGGACAGTGTTCGAAAAAGCGGTATGTGCAGCCGCACAGGCGGTTCGGTAAGACTACCGAACTGCAGAGATCAAAAGCGGCCTATATGCGGGTTATGCCCGCACAGGCGCTCAAAAACCACCTGTGCGCCCACTTAAATGGGCGCACAGGTTCTGAAATTTTAAACGGATCGGGGCGTCCCGACCCATTAACACTAAATGGTAAACACAGTAAAAAAAAAAAAAGAGGAAGAGACCTCCCCTTTTAATTCTCCATCCGGCCCTAACGAAGGGGTCTTCCTCTTCGATCGATTGCTCCTCCTCCGACCATCACCACAGAAACCTCCCCTTCTTCTTAGATCGAATCCTCCTCCTCCAGTCACCCCAGGCCGCAACGACCTTCCCTTCTTCGATCGTCTGCCCCTCCTTCTTCTTCGATCGTCTGCCCCTCCTTCTTCTTCGATCGATGCTCTTCATTCGACCACCGTAGACCGCAACAATCATCTTCTTATTCTTCCTCTTCTTCTTTCGAACCGCCGACCTCCACTTCCCTGTCTCACTCACTGTCTATTTTTACTTTGTCACAATCACTCTTTGTTTTCTCTCTCTCACAAAGCATTAGAAATGTTAAGGGGACACTCACCATATCTTATTGCAATGCATTGACACGTGTTCTTTTTTTTTGTGGTTTACGATTGTGATATTCTATTTATTTATTTATTATAATTGTGACATTTGAGTGTGTTTTTACAATAAACAATGTATAGTGGGACAAAACTTTTGAGTGATTTTAGATGTATATATTAGTGATTTTAGATGTATATATTGATGATCTACAATATCTAAGGTGTATCTTTTGTACTGTAACAATTTTGATTAAAAGGGAATACCTTGAAGTCTTTAACATATTCTTTGTATATATGTCTTTAATATTTATTTTGATATGTTTGAAAATTATATTTAATATTGATAAAAATATTAAACCGCATATACTCCCGCATATCGCATATACTCTATGCGGTACCCCAACCGCATGTAAATCGCATCCCGCATATCAAAACACTAGGAATGGAAGCTGTCTTCATTGTACCAAATAGAAATAAGAAATAATATAGTCAATTGATAGATAACCATATCAAAAGAAAATCAATGGATTGGCAAGTTGACAATGAAATTATATTCACCCCCAACTTAGTACAAACCCACCAGTTAAAAAACCCATACAACACATTTTTTGAAACCTATGAACCCACCCCATAATAAATATTAAGGAACAAAGATTATAAACCCACCCCAACCCATTTAAAACTTCAAGAACTCTCTTCAGTCCATCCCCATCCGTCCACGCCATCGGATCGTCGTCCCCGCCCTCCAGTCACTATCCACATGAACCTCAGGTCACCTCCTCTTCCACCTGTCTTCCTCCATATACTATGGCCGCCTCCTATCATCGTCACTTCAAGGTAAAGGTAAAATACCCTTTCTTCTTCTTTCTCTTCTTGTGGCCCCTGTTTGTATTTTTTTCTCCCTTTAAAGCCCTGGTTGATGAAATTATTTAAATTGTGTCTCTTATTTATGAAGTTTTACATAAGTTTGTGTGGATATATCGAACCTAGAGTTAGAATAGATAACCACAAAAATCCATGTAATTCAAACGTGTGAATTTGATATGTTTAAAAACATTCCCTATTTTTGTGTTGGGTATGTATTACAAAAATGTGATTTGAGTGAGTATTCATAGTTGTGATTTTTGTGGGTATTCACAGTTGTGGGTATCGAACGGATAATAGAGGATTGTTGCCATCCATGTTTCCATCGACGCCAATCTCATTTTACATGGTTTGCACAGTTCAAACTTTTAATCTGTCAAATCGGATGGAAACTCCCGACAACACCTCAGTCGTTTGGATCACAGAGAGACATGTTACATCTGGTTTTCTATCGACGTACATGTTGTCAAATAAATATGCGCGGGTTCGAGTTACACATCGGCGACCTGGTGTTGTTTACTCGATAATCAGCCAGTCGATTGGTCGACAGAGAGTCCTTTTAGTCTGGCTTACGATCAATTCTTTTTCAGTCGAACATTTTGTTCATTTGGTGACTCAACCCTATTACCTATGGAACATTCTAGAAATTATTCAATGGAGATATCATATCATTCCTTAATTGAATGATAATTTGAATTATGTATCCACCCATAATAGAATGTATTTCATTGTGTAATATCCCCTAATAGAAGGGATTTAAATTTTGTAACAGCCCAATAGTTGATGGGATAATTTTTATATATTCCCTTAATAGAAGGGAATCACAATTAATATAAATACTCGCTCAAATCCATAATTTGGATTGTGAAAGAGTTAACCCAAAATACAAGATTCACATGGTATCTGAGCCATTGATCCTACCCTCCTTCCACCATTAACAGCCCAACAAAAAAAAAACAAAAGAAGACTTTGAGGAAGAAGAAGTTTCTCCCTGTCTCTCTCTTGCTGCGCCATGGTTACTAATCCTGCCAACAACCTCTCCCTGTCATCATCTTCCTCCACCCTTCAACCCTTCATTTCCACCAAACTCGATGGTGGAGACTATATTCTTTGGCACAAGCAATTTTTACACTCATAGAAATCTATGAGCTCAACGGTTACGTTGATGGGACCCTCCCATGTCCTCCTTGCAACCTCAGTCCTACAGAAACGACCATGAATCCGACGTATCTCACTTGGTGAAAACAAGATAAAATCCTTCTTGGTTGGCTACTTTCCTCTCTTTCAGAAAATGTTCTACAACAAGTCATTAGCCTTTCTACGTCTCATGATGTATGGAGTGCCCTTGCAAAGCACTTTGCCTCCCACTCTCGTGCTCATATTTTTCAGATTCGTCGCGAGCTTCAGACTCTTCGCAAGGGCTCTCTCACCATGCGTGATTATTATCTTCATGCCAAGCGTCTTGCGAACAATCTCGCTATTTTAGGCCAACCCATTGCTGATCAAGATCTTCAACAAATCCCCTTAGCAGGGCTTGATTCGGCATATGATGCTATTGTTACTACCCTCACAACCACCATGGTTGATATGTCCATGGATGATTTTCAGGCACATCTATTGGCCTTTGAGATGCGTCTTGATGCACAACAGGCCCTTCTACAACAAGCTCTGCTTGCCCATAATGCTCATATTGCAGAATCTTCTAATTGACATCGACACCCCCACAATCGGTTTAACCATGGTCGAGCGAATCATATCTCCAACCATGGTCGTCATCCTCCACAATTCAAAACGTGTCACCAATTCAACTTTTATTCAATGTTATGCCTGATTATAAATCTTTGAAAGCTTTTGGGTGTTTATGTTTTCCTTACCTTCGTCCGTATGTTCATAATGAATTTGAGTTTCGGTCTCTTCCTTGTGTCTTTCTTGGATACAGCTCTTCACATAAAGGGTATCGATGTCTTCATCACTAACAAATTCATTCTTAGTGCGAGCCCAACATAAAAATAAAAAACAGAAAAGAGAGGTCTCCTATTTGTAAAGATTTACAAGGTGTTAACTAAAAACTTCTCACATGGAGTGTACCTTGAGAAGGGTGAGGGATCGTTGTATCTTTGGAGTGGACCGTCAGTGACCCATTGCATCGTAGTGGGGTGGCATTTGCTTTTTAGAAAGCGCTTTTGCGTGTTTCCATCCACCACATTTGTTAGATTTTCTAACTCTACTTAATTATATTTTTGTTGGAGTTTTCAAAATTAGAAAACTTAGAGTTATTTCCAACACATTCTTCTCAATTCTCAATTCCCATCTCAAAAACCCTAGATTCACAAAAGTTTACCTTCCTCTTCCCTGCTCTGATTGAGAAGTTTCAATCGGAGGGGGAGGACATTTGTTTGCGAGATTGTTGACCCTCTGCCGACGGTCGCAACATCCGCGCCATAACTAAGTCACAATCCCATTGTTTGCTGTCCCGCGCCCTCCGCAAGCCTCAACATGCCCTCCATGCACCTCAACGTGCCCTCTGTACATGTCACAAGTGTCTCCACGCTCCTTCATGCACGTCACTGTAGATACCCCAATTTTGACTGTCCAAAGAGAAGAAAATTACTTCAAATAACATTTTTAAATGATCACATTTGGATCAAATAGAAAAACTACTTTACAGAATTAGAGGAACAAAAGGAGAAATCCTGGCCACAACACTTAGAAAAATTAAGTGACCAGAAGTGTAGCGGCTAGTTTAAAGTAGCCGCCCCTCACTGGCGGTGATCTGATCAGTCGCAAGACGGACCAGGACCAATTTCGCAGAACCCCCAGTTTTACATACCGACAATCACGTGCGTCTCCGCACTCCTCCATGCACCACCAAGTGCCTCTATGCTTTTCCGTGCACCACCTCACGTTTTCCCATGCCTCCGCGCTTCTCCGCGCACCATCACACACCTCGATGTGCCTTCTTGTGCAACTGCACGCCCTCCGCATCTTTTGCACCTTCTTGTGCCTCCATCCGACCACGCATGCTCCTAGGGGCTCCATCCGCCTCCACGCTCGTCCACGTGCCACCGTGCCGTCCTCCGTGTGGCCCCGCGCTCTCCGCGTTGTACACGCACCCCCGCGCGCATCCGCACCACCCCATGTCCGCGCCTTACGTGCGATCCGCGCACACGCACGCGGTCCCACAATTCCTGGGATCCTGTTTCTCAACCGCCAACGCACGCTATTTTACAAGCGCACGCGATCTTGCGTTTAACGTCAGCGCGATGTCCCAACGCCAGCCTGTCACGCGTTTTCTCACGCGGTTTAAGAATATATGAGTTTACTATTTTTAAAAGTTATTAGATGGGGTTGTCCATGTCCTTAACATTATTCTACAAAATAAGAATTTTATGTAATCAAGCATTTTTAAAAAATGATATGTCTAGTAATGTGTGCAATCTCGTCCCGCAACCTCACTATTTTTCTTTTTTTTTTCAAAAAAAATTATTGACTCGCTCATTTAAACTATTTAGTGAAATATATATTGAGATACACTAGTATACTTTAAAAAAATGAAAATTTTGTTTTTATATATTACGATAATACAATATACATATATTATTGTAGTATATAAGTGGCTGGTAGTATATAAGCGACCGGAGGACCACTTTTTTACTATGGTCATGTTTGTTGAAGCTTAAATTTATAGATTATATATTATAACTTATAGATTATATATTATAACTTTTTTTATAAGCAGTTAATATGTTTATTGCAGCTGTTAAAAAACAGAAAATAAACAGTTGTGGATGTTTGTTAGAATAAGTTGTAAAATAACTTTTGTTGTATAATTGTCAAAAATATATCTTCCATGTGTATAAGTTAAATTTAATTTATCTTTAATAAAAGAATGTGGTTTTACTTATAAAATGATGATGACTCACTCATCATCCATTAACATTAAATAAAATGTAAAAAATTTAATGAAATATTGGATTCCGCATTAATTAAAAAAGTAAAACTTGATCACTGTTAAAAAAAACACAACTAAAATATTCTAACTGTAATCTAAATTTTATTTTATTAAAAAAAATTACAATCCAAAGTTTTCATCTTATATGAGTTATGTTTCAAAAAAAATATCTTATATAAGTAATTTCAAATTATTAGTAGATGAAAGGAATATTTAGAGAATATGAAAAAATTTGTCCTTGTTAAATAAAGTGAAGAGTATTAAATGTCCAACAAATGTTTTTAAACATTAATCCATAAGTTATAATCTGAAAAGTACCCCTAACCCAACTTAGAGATTATGACTTTTTAAAGTTATTTTAGCTTAAATAAGTTTCAATAGGTTCAAACAAACATGCAACAACTGCTTATTTTAAGTTAAAAGCTATATTCTGTAACTTATAAGTCTTAACAAACATGTATTATAGACGGAATTGCAAAACAAATTAAACGTATCAACCCTCTATCTTTACAATTTTGTGAGCCACACCTGGGCCTGGCCCAGAAAACTGTCAATGAAGAGCTAAAGCCCATCTTTAACGGGCCCCTTGGATTTGATGCCAGGGTTGCTAGACAAAGCATTTTACTGCATTTGTGAAAGATAACATGATCGTACCTTGAACAAATACATAGCTTCTTGAATCTTGAACTATTCATCCTAGTAAACTTTTGGTTATTTTTATTTCGGATCAACAACTGTTTGAAGGTGACTGTATATATGTAAATTTCATCAACAAATTAAATGCATTTAATTTGTTTTGAATTTGCATTTGAAAAATTAAAAAAATCTGATATTTGATATGAACATCAAAGTATTTGCTTCCAAAGATATCCGAATCCGATGTATACAACAATATTCGTATATACTATTTGAATTCGATCATATTATAGAATAACTCTCATCCATAATGCCTTCAGCCCTCAATTGTGTATTTTGTATGACAAATATCCATTTTAAATCTGAAAAAATATCTAGATTTATACAGAAAATACAATTAGATAAACAAACTAAGCGTTGAATATCCGGAGTAATAAAAATAAAAATTTGTAAACAAATAAAATAAAATATTATAAAATTTAAATCTTAACCACGAGAGAGGGGCAGTCAATCTTCAGGGTCTGAAAAAACATGCATGTTGACATGTTCCAGGTCTCTGTGTCGTATATAAATCATCAGTGTCTCAGTGACAATAATTAAATCTTTAAATCTCACAATTTGAACGTGTTTGTGGTACGTCCACAAAGATGGAGCCCCCTATGATTCCTAAAATTTCTATTTCAAACTTTTCTTCTAATATTCCACGTGTTTCGGAACAAAACAGTTTGCTTAGCAAAATTATACCAGCTGTGACCTGTCTCTTCATGGTCAGTATATCCAGTGGCATGTGCCACCCTGGATTTTTTTTTTATTTATTTTCATGTTTTTTTATTTATTTTTAGGTCCTTTTAATTTTTTGTGGTAAGTTAATTTTAATTAGGGTCCATAAATTATAGGCTCCACCTATATATGAAACTCTAAACAGCAACCACTCACAACCAAATAAAATAAAATTAAAACAACCACTCACATCATTTTTAACTCTTCTTTTTCAGTTTATTTATATCCCACAAACAGCTATAGAAGCACGGATTCCACTTCTCAACGTTTTCACATAGGTGCCCAAAAATAAATTTTTGAATCTCTTTTTTTCTTTTTTCTTTTATATCTCAACTGTTTCTAATATCAATCTTCATCTATAAATAATCTTTACTTTTTGTTCCATTAAATGTCTCACAATTGAGAATCAACAATCTATAATCCTCTCTTCTCTTCCATCAATACTTTGAAGGTATATAATTTTTTCCTTTTACCTTATTATCATTGTTACTAATTTATTTAAATTTTAAAATATTTGTATAAATATCTAAAATAATCAAATCATTCAACATTTTCAGAATATGAAACATCATCGAAGTCAAATTTAAAGGTCTGTATTGCTTATTAGATTTATGTTTTGACATTTTTTTTATGAATTATCAATATGAAATATGACATATCATTTTAAAATATAATAATAATTTTTTACAATTATTCACTGATATGTTTTATATGAATGCCTTCATTTCATTTTATACGTATTTTTAATCTATGTTATTGAAATAAAAAAAACAAAATAATATAATTTTAAAAATATTTATATAAGTCACATTAGGCTCCCCTTTATATAATTCCGGACTCCGCCACTGAGTATATCACTCTCTATATAATAATAATAATAAAGTGATTTAAGAAAAAACAGTTTTTTTTTTTTTTTTTGGAAGAAATGGTGATGGGGCCACATAGAGAACACTCCATGTGATGATATGATGATTTTAAATCAAAGTCCGTAACTTATATGATTTTCTTTGATTAAAGCTGTTAATAGTTACCCCATCATGGTGTACAGTCAGTGTTTAAATATGTCCCACAATGTATGTAATGAAATTGTATTTGTTCATCATGACGTACTGGCTTTTATCGCGACCTAGACCTTCCATCGGATTCCATGTACAGTTTGAGTACGTTATGCATGATGTAACAAATTCAAATTAATGTAAAATAAACATAGAAATACGTGTATACATTCACTCTGATATCTCGCATATTATCAAGTGAATGTACTCAGCGTTGATTACAACAAATCACACATATATAAATCTTGAAACCTCTGTTTGGATACAGAATATGACTTATTTTTTGGTATACAGTTAGAGATTTGCTATGCAGACCCCACATGCTACATGAGTTATCAAAATGTCATTGGTTGTCCTTTTGATTTTTACAAAATGACAGAAAAACTAAATATTAAAGTACATCTCATTAATACATACTTTCTCGGTCCCGTGATTTTCCACTTTGTTCGTTTTTTCCCATTCGTTTTCTCGTCCCTCAATGCGAGCCAAACCATTTCAAAAAAAAATTAGGGTTTCCAAAAACAGAAATGTAAATCGAAATCACACTAACAAAAAATCCCCCTTTTGTTGAAGAAAACCCAAAATTTCTTTGCATAATCGATTTCAAAAACAATTTCTTCTTCCGCAGGTTTCAACACCAGTCAAAAAATTGGTACGCAACCCTTTTGGTATTCGAAAATACCTCTTTGCTATTTTTCAAGATCTTATGATTACAAAAATATGATGTTTTTGTTTTTTTTCGAATGGATACAAAAGTGACTTACTTTTTTTTTTTACAGATAACTGAAATGTATGTCATATTTCTGTTCTTGTTTGTAATAAAATGTAACTGACAATCAAATGAATGTAACCAGATTTAAGTAACATGTATTTTCAATTTGTTTAATGTTACTGTTACGCCTAATGTAACTATATTTAAATGTAACTAACTATCAGTAGATACTGGTGTATACAAGTGCTCATTAAATATAACTAACTATTAGAGGAATCTAAACAAATTTAAGAATATGTGTATTCAGTTTTGTTTAATGACAATGTTTTGTTGAATGTAACTTTCTTTATAATGTAATCAACTTTCTTCAGTTTTGTATGTATGTATATATGTCATGATTTATGTTTATTTATCATTATATGTTTTTTGTTGTTATTGATATGCACAATGTACCTAACATCCCTTCATAGTAATTATGTTATGTTAATGTAAATTTCTTTGTATTCATTTTTAAATTAATATGTATTTTCAGTTTGTTTCATGTTACTACTATGCAGAAAATAACTATATTTGAAATGTAACTAACTAAAAATAACTACACAGCCAGTGTAGCTAACTATTTGAGGAACGTGCAGGTAGATTTTTCCCGTGGATATTTGCAATGCCAAAACCTTGACTAGAAGCAAAATTGTTATAAAATAATAGCACATCTTCTTATGTATCAAATGTCATTCCAACACTTTGCGCTATTGTTTTTGCACATTGCTGCTCAACTTCGATAATGAAATCTTTCTGCAGCTGCCTTCCACAGAAAATGTAATTGAGTCCACTGTATTTCTTACATTCAAACGCAAAAAAAATATCATTCAAACTAATGTACTGTTGTAATAACTAAAAATCAGATAAACATAAAAAATTAAAAATGGAATAATATAATTCATAGTTCTACTAAGATCATATTAGGAGTCGTTCATATTTTGAAATGAAACTTTGTTTTACAACTATATTGCTCTAAAGTTAGTTACATTTGTCTGCAGAAACATTTAATAAGTTAGTTACATTCACAAAAAAATATAGCCAATCACAAAAAACCGCATAGAAGTCCAGAAAAGGGTATAAATATGTAACTGACATTCAAATGTTAAACAACTGATATGTCATGTTTAAAACCATGTTTCATATAAAAGCAATCATAATTAACAGAAAAATTTGAAAAAAATAATTGAAAAAACATACAATATACAGACACTACACCTGCATCGGCAGATATTTCAAATGGTAGCCAAAAGATTTCAATTGTTATTTTTCGATCAGATAAAAAGCTTATATAGTCATCTAAAGAACAAATCCAATTATGAATGGCCTCAACAAAAAAAACACTCAAATTTTACCACATAAATGAATACACGATTCTAATACTGAAATTCAAAATTAAAAAAGAAAAAGACAGAATTGAATGCCTCCTCCACGCGTGATTCCAGAAGCAGCAATAATAACCATCCCATTCATCATGTTGAAAATAAACCAACTCATTTAAGGGATAAATTTGATAATCCAAATCATACCATGTCATGGGGCTTGAGAGGGGTCTACAAAATGGGATTTGTTAATCATTTTTCATACAGTTTTTACGGCATAAAGTGGGTATAAATAAGGATAAAATAATTTTATGTTTGATTGTGTTATGAATTATTCTCATTGGGAAATGTGATAATAAATTTTTTATTGTTTTGATAAAATGTGAATAAAGTGTAGATAAGAATTTATAAAATGTGAAAAAATAATAAAAGTTGATTTGACAGGTGATTATTAGAGGTGATGACAGTTGATTAGACAGTGGGCCCACATATTATTTGGGTAGAATAACCTGAAATAATTTTAATTCTAGGGGTTGGTTGGAAACTATATACCACTTTAAACCAATTTATTCCAACATAGTTTATCATTGGGTATTCCTTGCATCCAATCAACAAAAAATATTTATTTTGTTTTATTCTCACTTATTCCCTAGGCTATTCTATATCCAAATGAGTGCGAAAAGATCAAATATAAGACAATTAACTTAAATTCTACACACAATGCACTGTATATATGTGGCTCCACCATGGATTCAAAAGGCACAAAAAAATAAAATAATTAATATTTTGAAAACTAAACAGTTTTCCAATAAGTACATTTTTGTAATATTCTTAAATTTTTTATAATTAAAAATTATTTTTCATTTCATAAAAAACTAAGAATAATATATACCATAAAAAAAACTTTTTAAACTCGTTTTGATCTCGATTTTGCTTTGTCTTGATTTTGTTTACAAGGATTACTGTAGCTATATATATAAAAATCCATCTACCTGAAGCACGTGAATACTGGATAGTGTAGATCGAGATCAACCAACTTATTAATATTGAAAACTCAGGATTGCCCTTATCAACAGTATTTAAGATTCCCACAAACAATTAAAAAAGAAAATCATAGTAGAAATATAAACAATTCATCGTGACAAAACTACACAGTTTTACATTGAACATTCATCATCCTATCAAAAATAAGGGTCACTTTTGGATTACAGTAGCAGTTGAAAAGAATCTCCTACACGGGTTGGCCCTGATATCATTCAAAATAGATGGGTCCTTGACACATTTTGACCTTGAATTCACTTTTAATGATTATATCACAAAAAGGTTTTCAATAGTTTATTGGAATTTAATTGATCCCACAAATAATAAAAAACAAGATGCCATAGTACAGAAATATAAATCAGCCAATGTAACAAATCTACACAATTGTACACTGACCGATCTCCTTCCTATTCATAACTATAGCCATCGAAACAGAGATCATCTGAAAAAGATGAGGTCCTAGGCAAATTGGTATAATGAAGACATTGAATTTACACAATTATCACTATCACAAAAATTTTGGAATGGATTTTTCAAATTTAATTGATCTCACAAATAATAAAAAAAAAAAAAACATAAAGATCATAGTAGAAATCTAATCAATTCACATAATAAATATACACAATATTACATTAAAAACTCTCATTCCTATTAAAAAAGGTTCTCCCTTGGATAATTGTAGTCATTGAAAACAACCTCCTGCCACACCCAGCCCTGAGATCATACAAAAAAGATGAGAAGTCC
Source organism: Acorus calamus (assembly GCA_030737845.1). Classification (NCBI taxonomy): domain Eukaryota; kingdom Viridiplantae; phylum Streptophyta; class Magnoliopsida; order Acorales; family Acoraceae; genus Acorus; species Acorus calamus. The sequence continues at coordinate 38,910,544 of CM060858.1, forward strand.
TATGCAAACTCTTATATAATGGTCATAGCACAACGGTTCAGGATTTAGCGGTGTTACTGATAGGTTCTGGGTTCGAATCTTAGCGCTGACTAACCCACCTGTTTGCTAGCGATTATTCAAAAGAATTTTTCGTAGAACCGGGACAAACAGGCGGAGGTAGCCTTCACAGCTTGACCGTAAGTTCAACCACGGGTAGAGACCTTGAATTTTCACAATAATTACCATCACAAAAAAAAAAAGGGTTTTAAAATTTAATTGATCCCTCAAATAATTATAACAAAACATCATACTAGAAATATAATTCAATTAACATAACAAATCATCCCTCAAATAATTAAAACAAAACATCATACTAGAAATATGATTCAATTAACATAACAAATCCATATTTTACATTGAACATTCTCCTTCAAAACAACATCCTATCAGAGCCATCCTTGTGATAATGAAAATGGTGGGCCCTAGATAGATTCTTAAGAAAAGGTAGACAAGCTATCATGGTTTCTATTAAAAATGCCGCAGCACAAGATTAAAACAAAAATATAGAGATGAAGAAAATAAGGGAACAACATAGATGATTAGGAGGGGAGGTAGGGAGGAGCCCATGGAGGGGGCAGAGGAGATCTCTACCAAACCACTTACATATCACTGCCCTATATCTCGATATATATATGACTGACCCCCTCTGAAGCACATCAGCTTAGCGCCCGCGAGGCAGCACACAATAGTTACTATTAAAAGAAGCTTTTGAATAGCTTTTTTAAATTTAATTGATCCCACAAATAATAAAATGCAAAAAATAGCATAATAAGAATATAAATAAATTCACATAACAAATATACAAATTTTACATTGAACCATGGGCAAACACTTGTACTATCACAAAAAGTTATGGAATAATCTTTTTTCTAATTTTTAATTTTTTTACATATCGCCCAAGCCGTTGTCGGGATCTCGGTGATCCCGGCAGCGGCTTGGGCGATCTGGAGGTCAAGGAACGACGTCATCTTCAAGGGTTCCACTTTCTACTTCGAAAACTTGTGGGAGATGACACGTCAATGCATCAGGGACTGGGGCACAGGCATGTGCGGGGTTGTAAGCATCCACATAGCAGATAACGCATTTATCATCGTCGAGTAGCATTGGCCGTGGGAGAGAGAGGGGTAGAAGTCTTTTCTACCCAAACCCTTGTGGGTGCGTCGTGACATCTTCTATTATCTTTTCCCTTATATTTACATGTATTTCTTCTTATCTTATCATCTCATTCAGTCTTGTTCTTTACCTTTGGAAATAGAATATGACTACAACTTTCTCAAAAAAAAAAAATTTTTATAATTGAACCTAACTAAAAAAGGGATTCCATTAAAATAGGAGAAAATAACAATATTCATAAATATAATCATTTGTTTGAAAAACAAAAAATAAACGGTAAATAAAACTTCAAAAATAAAAAATAACCTAGTAAGATTTTTCTTTGTAAATAAAATAATAAAGAAAATAAAATCCTAATGATTAGGAGTATTCTTAGATAAGTAGAACAGATATAAAAAAAAAGAAATGGATAAATTTTTAAAAATAAAATAAAATAAAAAATTCAAAAATTAGGGGAAAAAATATTTTAGGACCCTCCACATATGAGCTTAGGTTACTGTCTTGATTATCTAGCCCCACAATTGGCCATGCCTCCTACTTTTACAGCATGTATGTGCCCATAACTAGCCTTTTTCATTTACAAAATATTTTTTCTAGAAATATATACATAATATATTAGTATCATGCACATGCTAAAAAAATGTGTTATGTTGTATTTTTCAAAAAGAACATGTTCTATAAATAATATATACATTTCATATAGAACAACTAAAAATACATGACATATCATATATAAATAACATGTTTTATAAATACATTCTCAAAAAACATATATATAATTATGGTGGATATATGAAAACGAATAATTGTTCAATTTTGGGAGAGTAAATTACAATGTAAGATCATTATTCATTCCTATTTAATAAAAAGATAATAGAAGAGATAAGGTGAACACACACATATAAGTAATGGAGATGTCTATACATATATATTTTAAGGAGCTGTCTCTAATTTTGATACAGTGCATGTGAATGTTCAAAAATCAAAATCATCACATGCGTGTGTGGTCCTCCTCCCTTGGTTGGCCTTTCCCTCCCCCTTTTTAAGCACACCAAAACCTTTTCAATGATGTTCTTAATTATTTTCCATCGACTTTTCATTAGTGCCACGTGGTCTCCGACCCACACATTCCTTTTTTAATGGAGAGGAGAAGAGAAGAGAAGGTGAGAAACTCAGATCCATTCGAAAAAACCGTACCTAAAATTTCTTCTTTGCCACTTCTGTTTTTCTTGAGCCACTAAATGTATTATAATCTGAATTTTTTGATGAACCTCGTTTTTCTCGTATGGACAAAATTCATAAATCTCTAACAATTTCTGACCTCCACATGTCCATATACGTATGAGGTTATCTTTTGTCAGGAATCAAGTGGGTCTCTGTTTTATGTTTCAACTCTGATTAATATTTTTTCTTTATAAAAAAACTCTGGATTTAATAATAGTAAACAAAACGATTTCATTGCATGTGTGTTCTCGAAATAATTTAATTTTATCAAATTTTCTTGATAAAATATTATTTGTTTCTATATATGAACTCTCTTTCAGATCTTTACAACTTCGAAATTAGTATACTGGGATAGCAGTTGTTTAATGGTTCAAAAAAAATATCATTTTCATAAATACACCTCAAATTGAATTAATTAATTTATTAATACTATTTTAATGGATATTTGGAAAACATAAAACATTTATATTCTGCATAAATACCTCTTAAAAGGGTATTATCGTGCAATCGTTCATCTCTGCAGTGATCTAGATTATTTGGCTCGTGTGGAATTACCTGATTTTCATGGGCTCTAGAATCTAGCCGTCTATTTATAGAAAATCTATGAGAGTCTATTCTAAATTTTAGGGGTAAATAGTGATCCGGACTGTTTGGCTAGTGCGAAATCACCTGATTTTCAGGGCACTAGCGTCTAGCCGTCATAGGAATTTATTCTTAAATTTAGAATACTTCAAGCTGGGGTAAAAAGAGTCTTGTATATTGGGGAGGGGAGGTAGTGATTGAGGAATAGGTTGGGGTTTGGGTTTTCAATAGTGTTTTTTAATGGCAGACTCCTCTACCATTTTATGATTTTGGTATGTTTAATTTTGATTTAAAATATCATAAGGCGTATGTTTACTATTTTATTGGGAGGGGGGGGGGGGCATGAGTGTAAAATTTAATATTTTTTTGAGATATAACGGATTAAAATTTTAAAGTGAGTATTTTGACGTCACATAATATATGTAAAAAATTCCTAAACAAAACAACCAAGTTTAAAGCCTGGTTTCATTTCATATTATACAAAGATAACAAAACAATAGAATAAAATTAAGTGAGAGTGGGGAGGATGTGCATCAATCAGCCTTTAATAAAAGCCACGTAAAGAAACAAAAAAAAATTTTAAAAAAAAAAAACACATCACATGCGCGCACATGCAATTGCGGTGTCGGAGATGAGCGAGTCCAGTATCCCCCTCTCGATCTCCGTCGCGACCCACCAGACCTCCTCCCGCACGTGCGGCAGGGACGTCACCCCCCGCACGTGCGACTCCGGCAGGTCCCGCCCGATCAACGCGTCGATGTCCTGCAGTACCCGACAGTCTGCCGACGGGTACCCCGTGATCTCTCTCCACAGCCGTCCGATCAGACCCTCCCCCGTCAGCGCCGCCCCACTCCGTCCACACGTGACCCACGGCTTCAAGTAGAGGTGGGTGCTTAGAAGGTCCCGGAGGACCTCGTCGACGACGTGGAAGAGCAGTCGCCGGTTGCACCGCCGGGATAGTGACCCACGGTAGCTCTCGCCGGAGGCGGCGCGTTCGAGGCGGAGGAAGGTGGTGGGGTCCACCGGGTGTGACGGGGAGTACCAGCTCGCGTTAGTGACGGCGGAGGCGTCGCCATGGACGGCGACGCCCGTGCTTTCAAGGATTCTCTTTACATAGTTGTACTCGTCCTGTCTTACCATCTGTAAAAATTAATAAGAACTTCAAGTTTTGCTTGGATTCTGCGTTTATTAAACACGTTTACGTTCAATCGCGCATCCAAATGCATCCTCAAACAATTCAGAAATGGGTACCTTATTGTTTAGTGATTCTGTTTTGATGGGAAGTGGTGGTGATGGAGGAGGCGTCGACGACCGCTTCTCAACAGCGTTTGATGTATTCGCTCCACGACGGCGCCGCACGAGGGCCTCGCCTCGAATGCTTGAGACGGTCTCCTGTGGAGGCTTCCTCAGCCTCTCCGTGAACCGCTCAACACGTGGCACTCTCTTAGTCCTCACCGACTTCGCCGCATTCGTGGGCTTCAGCTCCTTTAGTTTCACCGCTGGCGGCGGCGGAGGCGGCGGCGGCGGTGGTGGTGATGGTAATGCCGTTTGTGGGCTTAGCCGAGGAGAACCCGAGTTGTCTCGCGCTCGAACATTTTGGTTGGTGATGTCAGACAACGCCGTTTTTCGTGTACCCAATGTTTCCTTCACTTGCTTCTTGTGGTTCTCTTGGTCTCTGTGTGTAAATGAAGACGATCTGCTCCTCCTGTGTTTGCAGGCGTTGTTGTTGTTGTTGTTGTTGTTGTTGTTGTTCTCCCTGTTGAGCTGGAGAGAGAGCCTCGACGACTCGACGTCCGACCTTCTCGCCGACGATATCCTCGGCGTGTCGGGGAGAGACCGGGACCCGCCGCCGTCGTCGGTCCTCGTCTTCCACGGCCGGCGGGGGGTGGAGGAGCTGGAAGAAGTGGTGGGGACTTCGAAGTCGGGCATGGCATCCAAACCCATCAGACGGGCGACCACGTTTGGGGACGACGTCGACGACGGCGACGGCTTCTTGTACTCCTCCTCTGCCGCCGAAGCCGTCCTCCACCGAAGCCTCTTGGGGGTGCTTCCGCTCGAGCTTGAAATCGACGACTCCGGCTTCGGCAAAATTTGAATACTCATCTGCCCAAAAAAATTCAAAATTTTTCATAAACAAAAACGAAACCAACATTATTAATTAGTTAGTACTGTTTGAAGAACTTACGGGGATGTCGAGGTCATGGTAGTCTGAAAGAACGGCTAAGGGTGTTTGAAACCCACAGTCGTCAGAGGACTCTAAGCTGTTCCTTGGTGCCTCCACTCCTGAATTGGAGGTGCTTTTAAGGTGGTTGTTGTTGATGATGATGATGTTGTTGGTGGTGGGACTTGTTGAGAAGAGGAGTTGGTGGAAGTCGAAGAGGTGGAGAACACCAGACATGCAACCTGGTGGGGGAGTCTCATGATGATGATGATCGGCTCCGGTTGCTCTCCTGAATGATCTGCTCCAGTACCACTCCTTCCCCATTATCAAAATCGAAATCCCCTGACAAGAGATCACAACAAAGGAAGGCTTTTTTTTTTTTTTTTTGGTGATGAGAAGAGATAAAATTAGTAGGTCATCACGACATCAATCACTCACTCACTCTCAGTCACTCGGACTCGCAAATCGAGAAAGGGAAAGAGAGATTAGACAGTGACGAAATGACTACGCACGTCGTGCTTGCTCTTGCTTTTTACGATGCGTTTGTTCTTTCTCTCTCTCTCCCTCAGATATATATAATATGTAATATGTGATTTTTTATATTTATTTTTTTAAAGTGCGATATTCAACGATGAGCGTTACGGGATCCCGAATTGAACGGGCAATCACGTATCTTTCCTTACACTTGCTGACGTATCTCTGTCTCCCCCCACCTGCACAGTAGTGTTCTCTCTCCCCCCACTCAGAAAATTTTAAAACTATGTTCCACCTCTCCAGGACTATCCATTCAAAACATCATTTCACACCGTTGGAGGCTGTGTAGATGGTTTTTTTTTTTTTTCTTGGTAAGTAAGAATATATTGCCAAAAAGGGATTAGAATTTATAGGAGTGACTGATTAGTCAGTCAATGATGGTGGAAGACACACATCATTTACAAAGTAGGGGAGAAAAGAGATGATGAACAGACTAGTCTAAAAGATCTTCAGTGGAATGATAGACCTTAGCTATCCCTTTCGAAGCTCCATATGACCTTCCTTATCTGCTTGAATTACCAAATTAAGGTCTTCCCCCATGGTACGCGGATCCAGTGACGAAACACCAATGGGGGATTGGAGCGCTGCAAGGAAATCTGCTGCTCTGTTTCTTTCCCTGTAAACATGGGAGATCTGCCAAGAGGAGAAACAACCCACCACTTGATGGAGAGTTTGGAGATCTCTAATTGCTGTTCACGGAGCCTGGCCTCGGCCATTATACCATGCAACCACCGTGGTGGAATCTGTTTCACTCCAGACAAGAGTTGCACCTGCATCCCGAGCTAGAAGGGCTCCTGCCACGACTCCCTTGATCTCTAGAATGTTGATGGAACAAGCACAGACCCTAGCAGATAATGCCCTTTGACAGTCACCATTGTGGTCCCTGATGAGTGCCCCGAAACCATACCGGTCTTCCGAAAGAGAACCATCAGAATTGGCTTTGAGCCATCCGTCCAAAGGGGGTATCCAACTTACCCATTTGTTAACCATAGCCTTTTCCTGGTAGGGAATTCGAAATAAACTCTGAAATTTTGGTGCAAGAGGAGAATGTGGGTCTTCAAATAAGTGGTCCTTCAACCTGTATATGGTGGCCTGAATAATTTCTCTGACAATGGAGGTTTTATGCTTGGGTGTAAACCTGAAAACTCTATCATTCCTTTCTTTCCAGATGGACCGTACCACTTGCGAGAAAAGGAAATGAAAGACTTTACGCTCTGAATCAGATTTCGCCAACTTCATAAATCGTAGGAGAAAGTCTCCAAGCTTGGGAACTCTGCATCTTTGTAAGCCCAAGGATTTGAGGACAGCAAGCTATACAAAAGCTGAGTAAGAACAATGAAGGAAGAGATGGTCAGCAATTTCCTCTAATGTATTGCAAATACCACAGGTTCAGTAAAAGACAGCCCAAGTGAGAGTAATCGGGCTCGGGTAGGAAGTTTGTTTAACAAGGCATGCCAACAGAGGAATGAATGCTTCGGAGTCTATATTGGAAGCCATAGATGATTTGACCAAGGAGATGTAGTGTAGCGGGCTCGAATCGAGTTCCATGCAGCAGGTGTCGTGATGGTGCCAATTTTGTGTCCCTTCCAAACGATTTGATCAGTGCCCTGTCCACCAACCTCGAGTTCTTGTATTTGGTCCCATAGATGATCATAGTGATGAGGCCACCGAGTTGGTTTGCACCAAGCCCCCTCCGAAATCAGAGAGCTAACATTGGCTGAGGCCGGGGGTCCCCATAGAAGCAATCCAGTCCCCTCGAAGTGATAACGCAGTCCAAAGCCATTTAACCAAGGATCATCCCAAAGGTTAATCGAGAGGCCTTCAAAAATAACATATTGAACATCCCTTTGGATCCATTCCCTTGCCTTGATGATCCTTTTCCAGGACCAAGAACTAGAGGAGGAAGCATGTGTGGTCCAAATACTTTTTTTTGTGAAGTATTTTTTCTTCATCCAAGTTGCCCATAGAGAATTATGCCCTGTTACAAGCTGCCAAAAGAGGACTCCCATAGCAGCAGTATTCCAGTCACCGATTCTAATAATGCCAAGGCCACCTTCATGAGTCGGAGAACACACCGTTGCCCACGCCACTTGGTGTTGTTTGTGAGCATTGCCTTCTCCAGCCCAAAGGAAATGCCGCATGATTTTTTCAATGGTATGAATTGTTTTCCTTGGTAGAAAAAACCCAGAGGTCCAAAAGAAACTGAAACTAACCAGAACTGATTTGATAAGTTCCACCTTTCCTGCCTTGGATAACATGAGACTGGACCAAGCTTGGACTTTGTTTCTAACTTTGTCAATCAGTGGGAGACACATTGAGTGAGTTAGAGCACCTTGGAATAGAGGCACACCAAGGTACCGGACCGGTAGATGCTGTTGAGTAATTCCTACAGTAGAGGAGAATTGACTTTCCATCCAAATTCGAGAGAACTTGACTCTTCTCTGCATTGAGCCTAAGCCCCGAATATTTAGAAAAATCCTCAAACAACACCTTTATCGCCTCAGCAGTATTGGGAGAAGCATTAGAGAAGATAATCAAGTCATCCGCAAAGCAAAGGTGTGAAATATTTAGCGAGGAGTGGATGAACTTGCCAGTCCTGCCTTGGTCCACTGCATCATCTAAGATGCGAGAAAGCCCCTGCATTGTGATTACAAACAATAGGGGGGAGAGCGGATCTCCTTGTCGGAGTCCACAAGAAGAGCGAAAGAACCCTTGCGGGCTGCCATTAAGTAGGACAGAAAAAGATGCTGTGGAAGTACATTGAGTGATTCAATTGATCCAGGTTTGGGGGAAGTTCATACCTCGTAAGATGCTAGTCAAGAAGTCTCAATTAACGCTATCGAATGCTTTGGGCAAATCGACCTTCAAGCATACCCGACCCATGGGAGCAGGAGAACTAAGCATATTAGACATCTCATGGGCCATTAGAATACTGTGGACAATGCTTCGGCCCTTGATAAAGGCCGATTGATTCAGACTAATAAGCTTTGGAAGAACTTTCTGCAATCAGGTAGCCATAACCTTCGTGATAGTCTTGAATGTGACATTGCATAAAGAGATGGGCCGGAAGTCATTAAAGGAGTCCACAAGCTTGGTCTTTGGGATGAGAGAAATGAAGGAGTGGTTGATGGCTTTGAGAAGTTGCCCGGAGTCAAAGAAAGACCTGATTGCAGCTACAAATTCCTCTTTGATGGACGGCCAGAAGAGTTGGAAAAAGCGAGCTGAAAAACCATCTGGGCCAGGACTACTGAGTGGTTTTAGAGCAAAAAGGGCAGACTTGATTTCTCCTTCAGAGACATAGTCACATAGAGAGGACCTCTCCTCCTCTGATAGAAGGGTAGAGTGCACTATAGTTGGGCATGGGAGTTGGGGCCGTTGGTTGAGAAGTTGCTGAAAGTGAGAGACTGCATGATCCTTTACTACTTGAGGATCAGAAGAGAAGCTGCCATCGGCCAATTGAACCTTGCGGATAGAGTTCCGGGCAATACGGGCTTTAACCATGGAATGAAAGAATCTGAAATTTTTATCTCCTTCAGAGAGCCAGAGTTGCCTGAATGTTTGCCATAGAAAGCTCTCCTCTATGCGAAGTTGCTCCAGATAGGCTGATTTTGCGAGTCCCTCTGACTGAATAAGCAAGGGGTTGAGGGGATCCAAGAGCAGTACTGCTTGAGCTTGTTCGAGAGATGAACGGCTTTGGCCCAAGGTGTGCTGAAAAGGACCGAACACAGAGCAGTTCCACTCTTTGAGAACGGCTTTGGTATGCTGCGGTTTCTTTGTCAACACAAACATCGGAGATCCATAAAAGCGTTTCTGCCATGCTTGAATAACAGTTTCATTAAAAGAGGGATGGAGCTCCCACATTTGAAAATATTTAAAAGGTCTTGGCCCTGAAGAATTGGGGGCAGGGCAGAAACCTTTAATGGGCTGTGGTCCGAGAACCCAGGGCTAAGGACCTGGGTGTAAGCATCAGGAAAATCTTGTATCCATCGAGAGTTGACAAGGACTCTATCTAGCTTGCATGCAATCCTATTCTGTTGGTTATTGGACCATGAGAATTGGCCACCGATGGAGCGGAGATCATGTAAGAGGCAGTCCTCAATGCAAGCGTTGAAACGAGCACTTCTTCGAGAATGGATTGGATGACCACCAGCTTTTTCAAAGCTGAAACGGACTTCATTGAAGTCACCACCAATTATCCAGTGATGAGCTCCAATGTGGTGAGAAATGTTGGCCAAGTCAGCCCACAACATTAGCCTTTTAGAAGCACTATTAGAGGCATAAATCGCAGTGAAGAAGAAAGGAGAGCTTCATCTCGAGGCGAAGCTTTGCAATGGATGAATAGCTCGGTCGAAGTAACTCACTAATGTCTACCAGCTGGTCTTGCCAAAGCACCCAAATTCTGGACGAATGGAGAGAGCTCAAGAGTTGATAGTGGGGAAGGATCTGTTGTCTAACACGACTAGCCTGAGAAGAAGGAATTTTAGTATCAACCAAGCAAATAAATGGAACCATATGCTTAGACAAAAAGTTACGAATATCCAATTGCTTTTCCTTACTATTGAGCCCGCGGATATTCCAAAAAAGACAATTCATAACACAAAAAAGGGGGGGGGGTATGGTAGGAAAGACTGATAGAACACCTAAAGGTGTTTCAGCCCTTGCTTGCGGGGCTAAGGGCGGGGATGCTTTGGATCCTTTAATTGCTTGGGAGGGTTTGGAGTTGCTTCCTCTGTAGGGGAAATGGGTTGCATTTTTTATTTTTTCTCTCTGGTTTTCTTTTTCTTCTTTTCCTTGTCAGCTTCCAAGGATGCAAAGGAAGTGTTTACGTGACCAAAGGTCAAGTTCGGTGAAGCTTCAAATGCTGCAGAAGGGCGAAGGGAGGTTTGATGGAGAACCACAACCAATTCTCCTCCAGGCTGATCATGCATTCCGGAGTCACTGAATAGCTTTAATAAATTGAAGGAGTTCTCAGTAATCATGTGCTCCACTGGCAAGACTTTCCTGGTATTCGCATTTTCCTGGAGAGTTCTTTGAGTCATGTCAAAACTTGCTTGATCATGAGCAATAAGGGGTTCGACCAAAGTGTTTCCAACAACAGCCTTCCCCTGGACTTGTGAATCTACTACAACCTCAGAGGTAGAACAATGGACACCTATTGGACATGACTCTGGGCCCGCGGGAGTGAGATCAACAATTAGTGTGGGATCTTGCACTGCCTTTTGAGTAGTCTCTAAGGCTTTTGGAATAACAGTTGAAGCAGGATGGGATTCTTTCGTAGAGTTCTGAATAACATTCCCAATTCCAGCCCCTGTCCCCGAAGAAGCTTGCGAGAGATTTTGTTGAGGTGTTCCGCTGGCAGCTTGAAGTCTCGAGGCTATTGAGGTAGGTCTGCTGACTGTTGAAGGTTTTTTACAACAGTTTTCAGAGTAGTGGCCGAAAGTTTGGCAGTGAACACATGGATCCGGTTTCCATTCATAGATAATTTGAAAAGATTCCCTATCACCTCCAGGAAGTTCAACAGTTACAATGTCTGGAAGGACCGACGAGCTTCAATTTCAACACAGATCCTAGCATAATCAATCCGGGAAGAAATACGGGTGGCATTATCCATGTAAAGAGGGGTGCCTATAATGCTGCCTATCTTACCAAGGCAATTTGGAGACTAGTAATGGAACGGAAGGTCGGGCAAGCGAATCCATATCGGGATGGAGTGCAGACGGTCTTGTTCCAGACGAACATGAGGAGCCCATTTCTTGATAATAGAAGGCCTACTTTCCATGTACCATGGACCCCCTTCGAGGACATGATTAAGGTCATCTTTCAATTCAAATTTACAGACAAAGAAACCATTGCTTTTAATAGAAACTGTAAAGTGCCCTTTGATTTTCCATAACCTAGCAAGGAATGGAATAAAAGGAGTGAATACAGGTTTCTTACCCACTATGTAACCCACAATGGCCTTGCTCCACTGGCTTTCCCAAGCTGAGTAGTCTTCAATTTCAAACTGCACTATTTTTTCCTCTTGATCTTCCAAAGATGCAAAGGAGGGGAGATTCCCCAATTTGTGGTGGTTGGGACAGGGACGGCCCAACGCGAGTCAGCTTGAGCTATCGGAGCTTGAGTGAGGGCTTGCTTGAAGCTACGGGTCAGAGCAGGGTGGCTTTCCTGGTCGTGGACCAGCATCCACCACTTGAGAGAGGAAGGGGGAAGAGGGACCTTTCCCAGCGGAAGAACCAACAACCACCACGTTAGGATGGGCGATAGAAGAAGGTCCTTTACTATTAGAAGAAGATGCAACTACCATAGAAGAGGGGTTTGCAGGTGAGAGGGCAGAGGAAGAAGGGGGAGTTGGCAGGAGACCAACATAGGACAGGGGAGAAACCCTAGATAGGTCAGAAGGAGGAAGAGGAGCAGATTGGGGGAGGGCTGATGTGGAGGGAGCAGAATCAATGGAAGGGGGGGGGTCAGGTGGTTCAGGGTGGCGAGGTGGGAGGAAGATGGATGTCGAGGGGATGGACGTGGATGGGCATGGAGGTTGAGGTCGGGGAGGAGGGAGTCGGGACATTGGGTTTTTTATGTTTGAAGCTCTAAAAACATTTGTATTTGAAAAAAGTTGATTCTGTAACAGTATAATGTAGTATCTTTATGTAGATATATTTTAAATAAATAATATTCAAAAATTTTAATTTTTAAAAATTGAGAGGAGTGTATTTCCTGTATAATTAATTTTAAAACTCAGATTCTTATATGATTAGTTTTTCAATCACGCCATCAAACGCATCTTAAACATTAATAAACTATAGATTGCCTAGACGGGTTGCAACTTTGGGATGAGATACTTAATTAATGCTTAATTCGCAGGTGACAATATCAAATCTCACCGGTTTTAGATGAGTGATCGGTATATGTCACATTATATATTAATATAAGAGTTTTGTAACAATGTCATTCATTTGGTTATTGACTAAAATCTAAAATTGATGATATACATCTAACAAATGTTGAATCCAAACAATAAAACATAATCTAGCTTGATTTGAGCTTGGATTGATGAATCAAACTATCTCAAAAAGAGTGATTAATTTAAATATTTAGATCAGATCTAAACCATTTAAATTGTGACAATTTGAATTGTTCAATTTATTTTATTTTGAAAGTTTGACACTTTTAATTATAGCCTCAATTTTAAGTTTTCTCTTCGTCATTGACATCTAAGATGCTACTAATAATTAGTTGTTATAAAATTTAAATAATCAAACTCAAACTCATTTTGAATCTAAAATTATTAAAAACTATTACACAGATTTCCATTTACAATCTTTAAATAAAATTATTTTTTATTTTTACATAGACATACACTTAAAAAAAATCAAACTACTTAAAACTAATTGTTCCAAACATTATCCATTGTCCACCCACCCACATGCCTACCCAGATTCTCACCTTTCTAAGGGCATATATGGTAACTTAAACTGAAGATTCCTGGTTCCTGTAATGGTGCTGTGTGCAGTTTATTATATACATCTATTCAACCAATTCTTTTCCCCTTGTTTGTTACTCACAGTTTTGAAAATTCAAAGTAGGCAAACCAAACCCCACCACCACCTTCACTATTTATTACACCTGCTTCAGTGACGTGTTACAGTCACTACAACAGATGGGTAAAAAAGAAATTTTTTTTCCTTTTTAATATTCTTGTTCAGAGAAACAGACAAAGGACAGAAGAAAATGAGATGAAACAAATAAGAAAAAAGAAAGAGAAGGTGAAAAAATAGAAAGAAAGTGAGAGATGAAGAGGAGGAGCGTCCTTGTACTGCCAAGGACGGCATGGGTTTGTTTGTCTCCGTATGTTATGGGAAGAATTGCTAGAAATTGTTCCTCCCTCCTCACCAGTCACCACAACTACCTTATCTTACCAAACTTTAATTTTTATTTTCCTCATTCCCACAAAAAAAAAAAAAAAAAAATATTTTCCTTATTCAATCTCTTCATTGTTTGGGGTTGTGATAAACTATTACAGATAAATAATTATTCATGTATTAAAAAATTAGTTATTATTTTATTATATTTTAAATTAAAAAATTTCAAATAACCCTTTATAAAATGCTTGAAATTTATATAGCCCTCTGAAAATATATATACGTAAATTCAAATAATCTTTTTTTTATATCTCACTAAAATGACTATATAGTATGATATTTTACATCGACACATGTAAAATGAAAATAGAGCTAAAATAAAACTTTACGGGCTCGTTTGGATAGAGGCATAAGCTATTTTGGGGTTTATACATATTCCAGGAATTGTTGACTTTATCAATGGAATAAGAGATTTTGTGTTTGGTTGTGTTTTCTGTTATTCTCATTAGGAAACGTAATAATAAAGGTTAGGTGCTTGGTTGATGAAGAATAAGATGTGAATAAAGTGTAAAAAGTTGATTTGACATGTGGGCCCCATTGATGTATAAGAGGTGATGACAGTGATTTGACGTGATGATATGTGATTTGATAGATGAGTTTTTTATTCCAGTGGAGGAATAACACAATTCCATGGGTGGACTTGGAATACAAATACCAGTTTATTCTCTCCTTATTCCGCATAGCTATACCCCCTTATTCCGCCTACCCAAACACCTATTTTACTTATTCCTCCCCTATTCCACCCTAATTCCACTACCCAAACGGCCCAAACGTGACAGCCCTCTTATTTGGAATTATTATTTCTGTTCCACTATTCTATCCTTGTTCCTCCATCCAAACATGATAACACTGTATAATGTACAGTGCTCCCTGCCACTCAAACAATTTTCCACTGTTACTTTCAGTTCCTCCCCCTTTCACGCGAAAAAGGGGGGACGACAGAAAGAGCATTTAATGAGATGAACAGAGAAGTGAACGCCGTCCCTACTGAGCAAGTCCTTTTTTTTTTGTTAACTCCAAAAATCCATTAATTCACTTCTCGACAAGGACACGCTGCACCTCTCTCTCTCTCTCTCTCTAAATTTTAAAAAATATATATATAATATATATGATTTTTTTGGATATATGTTGGACTTGTTCTATCATGCAAGTTGAGAGTTTGAGTGGACCAATAATTTCGAGGGTTCACATCTCGTGATCAGTAATAATATGGAGTCTAATTAATAAGGAAGAATATCTGACTTTGAGTTTTTCCTCAACTGTCCTACTGTGTCATAACTCTGGTTTCTTCTTTTTTTTTTAACCCGGCCAACGCAGAAGAGGTATAGAAGAAGAGAGTACGTTATAGGGGTCACAAGTTTCCGCTATTGTGGAATCTGAATTTAGAGGGAAGAAAAACAAAAATAAATCCTTTATATTGTCGTACTGTTCATCTCTCTCTCTCTCACTCACAAAAATAAATCCTTTATAATGTTTTTTTTCAAAACATAATCTAATATAAAATTAATTATAAAATATTGTTGTACATAATTTTTTTTAGCCTTAATTCAAGTCTCTTATACTTAATTAGCAATGTTTACTCATGTTACCGAGATATATATATATATCGTTAAAATTTTTTCATACTTTTTATAAATGGATTTATAAATTCAGTAAAGTATATTTTTTATATATATAAAAGTATATATCTCATTAAATGAGATACAATATTTTAAAAAAATTAAAACATGTGTGGATTGAAAATTAAGTTGAAAAAAGGACTTATGTAATATTTTTCAATTAACAAAAAACTAGTTTTATGGATGGAAAATTTTTTAGAAGATATTATGTTAGTTAAAAGGTTGCATTTGCACTATTGAGATTATGTTTTTGATGAAATCTTATTTAACTCAAACTCGTAACTTAATGCTATCAATGATCTCATCTTTTACCAAAAAAAAAAAACAAACAAACAAATAAACCGGGAAGCAATCTTTAGTTATAAAAAATAGCCTTATAGAAAAAAATTTGTTTCTTGTAAATGTATTTTTCAAAACTATTTTTAAGTTGTCGATCTTGTTAAACACATCCGAAGTCGATTTTGTTAGAAGTATAATTATAAAAAATCATATATGTTATTTCTGAGTTGTTTTTGGATTCATTCCTATAGTCTCCACTTCTCCCATACCTAGTGTAGAGGGAAAAATATGCATCCTATCAAAGGGTGACACGTGTCAGGGGTTAGGGGAGTGCGTACCATTATATCTGGTGACTGATAACACGAATTTTACAAGAGTAGAGCAGACGAGTACCGACCAAGCACTCCCGATCAGGAGAGACACGATCAGACTGATCTCTCCACGAGGTGAATCAGGTTTGGTCGGACAGTCTTACACCTCGCGGGCAAATGCAAAGTCGCATATCAACAAGACTCCATGTCCCGACTACACAAGGACCACGAGCAGAACCTCAAAAACAGTCAAACATCCAAAAAGTCAGTAACCATCAGGTTGTTAATTAAAGCCCATTATTTTCTAAATATGGGTAATTAAGGGAACATTTAACTAAAATAAAGTAGGGCGGTCACCACAAAACTCACCCACTACTAACCATTAAAGGGGAAAACTGCTACAATGGCTAGATAGCCAAGTAACCCTATAAAAAGGGAAAAGATACACCAAATGATGTATGAGTTTTTCCAGTTAACAAGCCACATTAAGAGTGAAATGATTTTCCTTGAATTCCCTTACTGACTTAAGCATTGGAGTCCCTTGGCTGATACCACACCGATGTCACCCTTACTTTATGTGATTGCAGGAATCGCATCCAGCCGGATTCGAATCCAGTAAGGAGACTAACCACTTTAGTTAATTGAATGGGAATTTTACCTCTTCACCTAGCATACAGGGTATGATATAATCAGGATTAATTAGAAATAGAAAAAGTTATATTTAATTCATTTGAGTATCCTTCATGATACATGTGTACTTAATTAAATAAATGTAAACCGGTAAAAAAGTTTAATACGATGTGAAGGACTACAAAATTGACCACCGAAAAGCTCATTCCCAACATTTTTCTTACCGTTTGGGAGAGCGGTTTGAGTGCGTTTGCGTCGGCCGACTGGTGCACCACCACCACCCAAACAAACACAATGTGGGGCATTTGCGTTTGAAATGAAAATATGTGTTCGACGCCTATTTTTTCTCGCGGATCAGACGCATAGAAACAATGATTCGGCAAACGCGGAGTAATTTCACGGACGCAGAGGTGCCCAACCCGAAACCAAATGGTATTAGTCGTTTGGTTTTTACACTGAAAAAGTGAGAGGACAGATTTTAAAAGCTCAACGTAGAAATGCATTTGTATCAATTATTGAGGTTTTTTTTCTTTTCAAACGCTAAATATGTCCTACCTGCAAACCAAATGGGGACTAAAAAGATACAAATACAGTGTGTTTGAAAAACAGAGTTTAAAATGTAATCCCCCATTTGGGAAACGGAATAGGCGGGTATAATGGTAGTATAAGGTGGTATAAGAATGGATAAGGAAATAGTTGTTTATTTGCAGAGTATAACTTGGTATTACTAAGCCAGTTTAAACGAGTATAAGAGAGTATAACAATTCCAAGTAACCCATAGGATAAGTTATATTCACTTTATCTATTCTCATGGGCCCACATGTCAAATCAACTTTTTACATCTTATTACATCAAATCACATATCAACACCTCTTATACATCAAATGGCTCAAATGTCAAATCAACTTTTTTACACTTTATTTATAATTTATTCTTTATCAATCAAATAACTCAACATTTATTCTTACGTTTTTCAATGAGAATAAAAAAAACGCAACCAAACATAAAATCTCTTATTCATATAGATTTGTTATCTATACTGGTATAGTTATTTATCCAGAATAACTCAATTTCGTTATACGAGGACTAAGATTATAAGAAACCAATCAAATGCGTCCTCAATCCCAATGACAGTAGATATTATATTGTTGCACATGACAAATTAAATTATACAAAGCATGGCAATTAATTAGTAAAAATAGGTAAACCTGACAACTAATCTATATTCTAACCCACTCTGCGAGGAAAAAATATTCGTTTGATGTATGCAAAATTTTATAAGTGGGCTGTCACATGGAGAATTAATTTATATCATATATCCAACATTGTCAAAGAATGCACTAAATATCATTGTTAAATGACAAATGGATTGAACTGTATAAATGAATAAAGCATTGCACGTACTAAATTTATGGGAACTAGAACATGAAAAAAATAATTAATTCTGATCCGTAATCATCAAATCTTGGGTAAAAAAAAAATTTGTTTGTCAATCTTACAAAATAAATTACATTTAACATATATATAATAGAATTTTAGTTCTGATTTTTGTATAACAATGACCCACACATAACATAACCATTTCATAACTATCATTAAATATGAGAATGCACGGGAAAAAAAAGAAATTTTTTTATGGTATTTACTTTTGTTGGACCAGCCTTCCATTCGTAATAATAAATAATATTTTTCTATTAGATGGCCAACTACTTTATTAGTCTATTGTAGTTCCTTATTGATATGGAGAAATTAGAATGCAAGATATCAACACAACAGTTGACAATACCATCAAAACCATTTTTCGTTGGTTTACAAGACTTAGAGAAACTTCATCTTCGCTAAAGGGTTCTAGATTTCAGTCTTACTTATAAATTAAATGAAGAATAATATTTAATATCGAAAGAAAAAAAATTACTCACCAAGAAAATTAAACACTAAGCTTCATTTAGATATCGACATAAGTTATTCTGACATAGATAATTATTTCAATATTAATAACTATATCTGTGGAATAAAATATTTTTGTTTATTTATATTGATAATTATTCTCATCGATCAATGTAATAATAAAGCTTTTGGTTGATCATAGATAAGTTGCGAATAAAAACGAATAAGATGTGAATGAAGACTTAAAAAAATGAATTGATATGTAACCAACATAATTTATGAGAGTGATGAAATATGATTTCATATGTGAGCCCTCTTATTTTAGTGAAATAAAAATTGGTAGAGTAACATAGGTTGTTCCTGTGGGACTTAGAATTCTAACACCATGATGTTCCAACGTATCGTAACATATCTGCACACATATTTCTTCCAAATAAACATGTTTTGTTAGGCTTATTCAACAGTCAATCTTGACTCTAAGCGCCCAAGGTGGCCTTGGGCTCCTAGAGAGCCCCAAAATCTCTATATATAAAAAAAATTGGTTTCATTCAAATTTTGTTGGGATTTTGTTTTTTAAATATTTTATTTTATTTTTTCAAAATTATCCACTTCTTTTTTCTCTCTTCTTTTAATCAAGTAAACTCCTATTTTAATGGTATTTTCATCTTATTTATTTGTTATTTATATAGAAAAATCTTCTTGGGTACATGTAATTATATATTTTGATTTTTTCGTTTGTTGTTTGTTATAATCTACTGTGTATGTTTTTATTTTCAAACAATGTACTACATTATATATGTTTTTGTTATTTTTTTATTTTATTGTAATTTTTAGTTAGAATCAATTATGCAAAAGAATTGAAAATTAAATTTCAAATAACCTTTTCTGATACTTAAAGTGAAAGTATTTGTGTAAATTGAAGTACCTTACTATAAGAATTAGGTCTCCCCCCCCCCCCCCCCCCCCCCCCCCCCATTCCGGGGGCCATGGAGCCTAATCAGGTGTCGAACATCTATTTTTCATGATTTTAAAATCGATTTTTACTTATTTTATACTAATTCACATCCATTTGATCAGGTTCTAAGAATCTCTAACATTTTCACTCACATATCTCAAACTATTTATCATGCAGGTAGTGAGGTCGCTGTGTTTTTAAACTAAAAATTGGTTCATGTATCATTGTGTATTTAAAACTGAAAATGGTTCATATATTACATCAGTCACCTTTGGCATCAACTGAAACTCAAAAAAATAAAAAATCCACCGAAATTTCAGCCGAGCACCAACACTCACTGTCTTAGATCTACCAACCTAGCAGTCAGTCTCTCTCTCTCTCTCTCACAACAACAACAACAACAATAATAATAATAATATTCAGTTATAGTGGTCCAGGGCCAAGAAGAGGGAGGAGACTATGCAAATAATGAACTGTGGAGGACCACCCGACATCAGCCACTGACATTTTTATTTTTATTTTTATTTTACAAGTGTACAATGTAATCGATTCTTTCTATTTTCAGAGAAATCATAGAATTCAAACACTCTCGAATGTGCGTATCAATCTGGGAAGGCCATTTTGAATCAAATTCGGAATCTTTTATGATTATCATCCTTTTTATTTTTTATATTTATTTTAAAAGAAAGAAAGTTTGTACGAGGACAATCAACTGGCATCCTTTGTTTTGGCGTGGTATAAGATCCATTTTTAATTAATTCCACCTGGCCCTATCCTTAATTATTACTGGCATTTATTTCATCTCTTGCCAAAACAAAAACATGCATTTCACATTGGGCATTTATACACTGTCCTCTTTTTGTAGTCTGATTTATAGCCCATTAGCTTGTATAAAAATTGTGCATTCATTTTATATGAGTGTATGTTTTGTTTTTATAAAAGAACATATTTCATTATCTAGGAAATTTTTTTAAATTAACCTTAATTAAATAATTATTTTTAAAAATAACCCTCTCCAATAATTAATTACATAAATAACCATCAACATTGTTTTGACTGGTTTTACAATGACATATCAACATCACCGCCTGACATCATAAAAGGCAAGCTGTTTATACGCCATTAAGGTGTGTTTTTTAGTTTTTTTTTGTTTTTTTATTATTTTCTTAATTTGTTAATATTTGTAAATAATATAACTTTTATTACATAAATCATTTTTTACAAAATTAATACTATTTGGAATATCATTGCAAAGTTTAAAATAAGATCAATATTGAATATATTTAATTTATATTTAAAAATGATAAATTTAAAGTAATTAATTAACATTTGTGTATTTATACTAATATTTACATCAAAACATCATATTTGATTATGTGGATACATCATAACAAAATTTACTAAATAAATGTAATTAAATTTTAATATTAACAAAAAAATGTATAAATGTTAATTAATTATCTTAAAATTATAATTTTAAATGTAAACTAAATATATTCAATTTTGTGTCATTTAAAATGTCTCAACGATATATTTCTAATTGCATACTAATTTTGTAATAAATAATTTATGTAATAAAAGTAAAATTGTTTAAAGATATATATAAAAATAAGGGAAAATGACAAAAAAAATCTCACCCACCAAATCAGCCATTTAAAAAAATTATACATAAAAAGTCTCATTTCACCGTTTTGAAAACATAAAAGACTAATATGTCTTTATGTAATTAAATCTTTAATATCCCTCTTTATTCCACACTAAAAATCTATTTTTCCTACAAAAACAACTGTGTATTTCTTATATATACCTTACATGATATTGTTTATCATTTTTCATTGTGTATAATCATAATATGTAATTTAAATTTGTGTTGTGCCACAATGCAGCAGATAATATTTTAGTATTCTAAATCTTTATTTATATTTTTTAAATAATTAATAAATTATTATTTAAATAGCATTATATTAATTATGTATAAATATAATAGTACATATTATATAACATGCTTTTGCTTTATATAACATGATTGTGTATAAAAGCAGTGATTTTTACACATATATATACACACAATAAATGGTGTTAACATTAAAAAAATTAGGGATTCTATGCCAATAAATGGCATGTTAATATATTTTAATGAGATTGAATAGGGGTAAAATAGTGATTTGGTTGTGATTAAAGTGATGTGAATGGACTGTGATGAGATTGAATGGATTTGTAAGGATAAAATGGTCATTTGGTGATTTTTTGTGATAAGAGACTTTTATATAGTAATATAGATTTACAGTCCATTAGCTAGTATAAAAATTGTGCATTCAATTTATTTGAGTGTATGTTTTGTTTTTATAAAAGTGTATAGATTTTATTATCTACTATATGTATAAGTATTCCTAAAAAAGTTAAAAAAACGTGTCGATTGTAAATGAAATTGTAAGAAAGATTGATCGAGTGTAATATTTTACTTTGATAATTGAGTTGAGGGCAAGCAAACGTTTTATGGCTTATATCTAAGGGTGTATAAATGGTCGTTTTATGGCTTATATCTAAGGGTGTATAAATGGTCCTGTTCATAATTAATTCAACCTGGTCATATCCCTAACTATTACTGGCATTTATTTCATATCTTGCCAAAACAAAAACATGCATTTCACATTGGGCATCGATAACATTGTTCCCTTTCTGCAGTCTGGTTTATAGTCAGTATAAAATTTGTGCATGTATGATATATGAGTATATATTTTGTTCTTAGAAGAATATGCTTTATTAGCTACGCATATATACTCTCCAAAAATTTAAAAAACATGTGCCTATAGAAAATGAAATTGTAAGAAAGACTTGAGTGTGATATTTTCTTTTCATATTAGAGCTGAGGATAAGACTTACATCTTAACTCTTAAGGGTGTCTAAATGGTCATGTTTATTGGGGTTAACAGGCCAAGAAGTCAATAGCCCAATAGACCCAATGAAGGGTGAGGGTAAGGTGAGACAAAACCAATGGTTTAATATCGCATCGCCTAACAAGTGGGATATCTAATGCTTATATGTGAGTATAAATCTTATTTTAAAACATGCATCTACAGACAAAATGGACACTATCACACGTGTATATTTGGGCATTACAATTGATGTTAGAGCATGTCCGTTATGCGATGTGTCGGGCTCTGAACCCCACACATATGGCTCCATAAGGGGGATTGAGTGTGGGGTTGAGTTGGACAAAGAGGCCAAGAGCCCAGTAAACTTAAAGGGATGTATAGTGCTCATATGTAAAAGAAAAAGATGTAAAAGGGAATTCAAAAATTAACCCAATCAACAATTAATCTTCCGAAATCCCCACCCAAAAGTAATAGAATAGCATATTTTCTTATTATATATTGATTTAAAATTATTTGTTAAAAAATCGATTAAATTTTAGATTTTGGGATTAGAACTCATTCAAGGTTTAAAAGCCAAATACGGTATATAAAAAAAGTCTCATGTCATCATGGGTACCTCCCTTAATTTGTAACAAAAAAATGTTGTAATTAGAGTAGGATACATACAAAGAAGTGTCACATGGATGGTTCATTTGGAGGCCCCACTTATAACATATTCGTCTCTTAGTGGAAGTCCAGCATCTGATCTAATCATTCATATATAAGTGCAGCATATACTTGTGGAAACACATGTTTTGTTTCAATCTCAACGTTAAATTTATATTAAAAAAAGGAATAACAAAACCCCCCAAGAAATAGCGTTTCAAAAACTTGATTAAACTCATAATCAAAGAGTTCTATTTGAATTTTTGTATGTTTGCAAAATGATTTTCAAATATCCAGTAGACTGAATAGTGAATAACGGTTATGGAATACCATATTCCCTAGACATTAATTATTAAAGAAGGAAAATGTTCAGTGGGCTGGTTTGGGAAAATGATAAATGGTAGGATAAATATCACTTATGGGGATAAGTAAGTAGGAGAACAGTTTATTCCCGTTTGATATAAAAAATAATCAGGATAAATTGTTAATAGTTGTCTAAATTGAAATGAAAATGAAGATATTTTGTTTTACCTAAATGTTGGGATAGCATTTATCCCCACTTTTTGTCTAAATTTTGATAAATGTGAATATGAACAAAATTGATAGACTTTCGATCTCCTAAAATTAGGACAACTTACCCTAAAAAATTTAATCAGTTTGTTTTATCAACCAAAACTCAGACCAAAAATGTTTTTATTTTATAAAAATTAATAAACATTATCTAATGAAATGTATGCTTTAATAAAAATATCTCTTCATTTCAAATTGAATGAACCCGTTTTTAATAAGTGTCAGAAAATATTTAATGAACACTGGATTTCTAATAAGGTATATAGAATTATATTTTAAACTAAAAAAAGAACTGAGTATAACAGCACTCTTTAAAGAATAATGTTATGGGTAGGGCTCACATTTTAATTTTTTAAAAATAATAACAATCTTTAATGATTTATATGTTTTTTATGAAATACATATATATTCATCATATATTGAATGGACCTATTGAGGTATATGATTTTATTTACTGTATATATTTTCATTGTAGTAAATGGACTTGTTGAAAACATGAAAAAAAATACTAACAATAGTAGTAGGACTGTTCGTGAAACTATCCATGTGGATTGTCTGTAACAGTGCTTTTATTTAAATGGATAAATATCTAGTGAAACAAATATCCCAATTTGAATGAGTCCGAAGTGTTTGATCACATTTTAAAACAGTCGATTGGCCTGAGGACAGACCAGGAACGAGAGAGAGGCATTGGAACACTTCGATAATTGTGAAACAAATATTTTCAAAAATGTTTCACACTTTTTTTAATTATTAATAATAATAAAGACCAATCATTCAGTTACGAGTCCAAATCCCTCAATTAACATACTTATTATATTATTATCTTACAATAACTGAATAATTTCGATTGAATATGTGATTATTAACACAATTGTTTTCTTCACTTTAGGCCTGGTTTGGTAAAGGGATAGATATTTAGGATAAGTTAGTCTAATTTATGAGGATAAAAAAACTATTATTTTTATCCAATTCTATATTTGGTAATGCATTTCGTTATCCTTATTTTGTGTTATTATCATTAACTTTGCATTTTGATTACATAATCCAAAATCTGTGATAACTTCAAAAAAAATGAAAAATATCAAGTCTACAATCTCTATGACATTAATATTGTTGGTTTTTGTTTCATGAAGTTTTTTGTTTTTATTTTTTTGGGAATGACAGTCATAAAAATTGTCAATATTTTACAAAATGCGGTTAAAAAGTAGAGATAAAATATATTTCATATTTTACCTAGAACAATGTATCCCCACTTTTCTATCAAAATACTGATAATAGTCCATGTTTTATCCTTTTTTATCCTTTATGGAATAACATGTGATTTAATCTAGTTATTTAATTTTTTTATCTCAGCCCTTTATCCCAATGTCAAACCAGGCCTTAATAAACATATAGATGGTTGTAGCACATCCACTTATTGATTAGTAAGTCTCACACCTAGTGGTGAACAATCTTTTTCTTTGTTATGTATAAACTTATTTAATGAACTAGGAAATCTCTAGACAATAATAAAAGGGAAAATATTTGGAAATACCCAAAATCGTCATTTTAAAATTTTTATCTAAAAAAGTCTTCTTTCACAATTTTAGAAAGAAAAATGATTTAACTACCCTTATATTAAATATTATTTAAACATCATCACATATATTTAATTGTTTAACATTCCAATTAAAGAATATTAATTAATAAATAATAAAATATTATTTTATTTGTGTATGGAATTTATTATTATTTTTTTGTATATCTAAATACATCATTAAGAGTTAAATTATATAAAAAACATTTTCTTTATAAGACATTTTTTAGATATTTCTAAATTTTATAAAATATTATGGTGCATTTATATATGTTTAATATTATACAAAAAAAATTTATGCAAGACATTTATAAGATATAAATAACATTTAAAGTTTAAGAAACTTTACATGTTAGGAAAAATAAATAAAACTCTTGTAAATTTAAGAAATGTCAATTTTTACAATGTTAATATTTTTTTATAACATACACAAAAAAATTTCAAATGAAAATCCTTTCTTATATTGATATTATTTTTCAATTAGATGTTGATTTAAAAATTTTAAAATATGAAGAGAGAGGGTTTAAAAATTATAAAAGACAAAGTCATTTGCGTTATTTTAAGTTCTGAGATTGTTAAATGAGATTTTTTTTAAAAGAATTTTAAAACTGAACATTTTTGGTATTTTTTATTTTTAAAAGAGTTTTTTTTCTTTTTTTTTCATAATAAAACACTAATAATAATAATACATAAAAAGTTTAGATCAACACGGACCCAACTGATAATGTGCCATGCCACCGGGGCTGGGGAGATGGATGTGTCCTTTGATGCTCACATTTTTTACCCTCAACGAGTCTCTTTAATAATTTTGTTATTTATTAGATGCAGGTTCCTCGATTATCTCTATAAGCTCTCTTACATATTATATAAACAAAATACATGATGAAAACATGGGAAACCATAAAAAGTAGTTGAGATTAGACTGACCACATTGAATCTAACGCTATGGATAACCATGACCAGTAAAAAACGAGAGGGAATATTTTAGACAAATCAAACATTCTCGAAATAATAAAAATATATATATATACTATAGAGAGAGATCTTCATTGGATATACTCATATAACTTGTGTGATTCCTGCATGTACTTATACAACCATGTTTAGCCTACGTTTGGATTGAGAATTAAGTTTTTATGTGATCTATGACTATTCTGATATATATAAGAAAATGTAATTCTTTTATTTAATTGTGTTTTTAATTATTCTCATTTATAAACATAATAATAATAATAGTTTTTTTTGTTTAGTTGACTATAGATAAATTGTAGATAAAATGTGAATAAGGTATGAACAAGGATTTATAAAAGGTGAAAAAATAATGACAGTTGATTTAATGATGAATTGAGTGGAGCTCACGTATTAAAATGAATTGAATAACCTATAATAACTTAATTCTAGAGGGTAGCAGGAATAATTATATCACTTTATACCAGTTAATTCTAACATATAGATTCCCACAACCTTTCAAATACTCATTTTATCACTATTTCGTTTTATCCTTATTTATTCCACCCTCAGTTCCTCAACTAAACATGAGATTAAGGTTTTCTAAATGGTTTTTTAATTGTATTAAATCTGATCAAGTTAAAAGGAAGGAAAATGATAAATCAGAGTCTTGCGAGGGCTATCTGTGGCCCTCATTGTTTTCTTTATTTTTTATAATATATACACTGGTCCATTGAAATATATATTGTTAAAAAAAGTATAGACACTAAGATGCATTAGTGTATTTTCATTGAAAAATAAAAAAAATTAATTTTCATACACTACGATAGTGTAGTATACATTATGATAACGTATGTATGCTGCACTATCACAGTTTATAGACTGCTGGAGGATCGTTGTTGGGCTGCAGACAACACTACAATATGGACAAAGTGTATCAGTGCTAAAAGGAAAGGAAAATTTTACAGTTCCATGAAACTTGTTAGGCACCTGCACTTTCTATAACGAGGTATATACATTATTTTTTAAAAAATCACGGTCTATAAATGAGTTCATACAATTTCATTGTAGTATAATTCATTTTGTTATAAAATTAAATATCATGTTAAATAAGATATACTATTTTTTGAAAAATATAAATGATCCATATATTATATTTATTTAAGGCAGAAAACAAGCTGCCTCCAATATTTTCAAAACAAAAAAAAATTACCACTTGGAATCCTATTTTTCTGGTCAGATCAACTGTGGTAAAATCACATAGAAAGCTTATGTTAGCCAATAAGAGGCTACCATGCATGTCGAATGGTAAGAGTGTATAAGAAGGGTGAACATATTTTTTTTGATAAACTCAAAAAAGTGAAAAAAAAAATTGCATCGCCTATGTGGCAACCTCTTATTGGTTGCCATAGGCTTTCTCTGTGGTTTTACGTGAGAGGATTCACACTCTCTATTTTTTGTGCCTTCGTACTCAATCTCTTTTACAGTCTCAAATACAATCTCATTTATACCTCATTACTCCCCTTCACTCATTGTAATGAGATATATACCTTATTGGATTTATTACATTATATGTTTCACATTTTATAAAAGTGTATATATCATTAAAGGATATATATGATTTTTAGAAAAATGAAAACTTTGCGTTTTGGATTGTAAAATTGGTTGAATGTACATTTTCCTTTCTAAACTGATATACACGGCCCATTTTGTGGCTCGTTTTGCTGTCCCATGCACTATGATAGCTCTGTATACGATGTTATCATAGTGTATGAGGTTCTATCAGGGTCAGCCCTTGTCCAAGGTGACCAAGGCAATTTCCTAGAGCTACCTCTTGGGGAGGGGCTCCAATAACCTCGTGATCGATAAAATAAAATAAATGAACGATGAGATGTACTACTTTTTTCATGAATTAGTTTCTAAACATACATTCTTTCCCAAAATCAAACCTAGAATTTCACCGTCCTTAAATCTCTCTAACCATAATGACATCTCCCTCTCTACATCTCTCCCTTCGTGGTCCTTTCAATTTATGATTTTGTAACTTTTTCATTCCATCAAAATTTAAATTTTTTTTTTGTTTCTTTAATGCTTAAATTATTATAAAATATTGTATATCTATTCTGTAATATTATTATAGCTTGTCTAGAGCCCAATAAAAAAATCATTTCTCAAGGTTGACCCAAAGCTCTATCATAGTGAATGGAGTAGAATTTTTTTATTTCTTCAAAGAGAAATAATACACTATTGTATCTTAAGATATACTTAATTTTGTATAAAATATGTAATGCAATAGGAGAATGTATAGTTTTGTTTTTTTTAAAAAAATAAAACGAAGTGGGTACAAATGGGGATGCACAAAGGGATTGACTTATCATTTTCCTTTCTATTTTGAATATTGTTACACTCAATTTTTTTTTAGTCTATAACATAGTTCTATATACCATGTTAGAAATCCAGTGAAGTATATACATCGTTAGATGTTGTATATATCTCATTAAATATTTTCTTACACTTACTAAAAATGAGTTTATTAAAATTGAAATGGAGCGATATGTACTTTTTATCAAAGTATATATCTTATAAGATGATTTATTATTTTTTAAAAATAAAAAACATGTGAGATCTCAGTTTTAATTGGTGAATATAACTGAGTCTGACATTTTCCTTCTATTTTTCTTCAAATTTCGCGTGGGTTTTATGGGTCAAGGGTTCTGGTCTGGAATGGGCTTGGGCTCAATCAGCTAATTTTGTGGGCCTAGGTTTGTCAATCACTTTTATAAAAAAAACAAATTTACTAATAAATTATATATATACTTAAAAAAATAAAAATAAAATAAATTGAATGGATAAAGTCATTTCATATCCTGCATCATGTATAGATCACTAGTTAAGACTGAAATGCTTTTTCAGTTATAAAGCTTATTTCAAAATAGATTTTCACTTTAAAAAAAATGTTCTTCTACAAATTAATTTTAAAAACAATAAATATGATTTTTGATAATCAAGCCATGCTCCAAAAGCACTCTAAGCAACATATTTACTAGGCCAATATAAAGAAGGATTCAGTAATATTCATTTGAACATCCAAGACAGTTGAACAATCTAAAAGTTATATATATATATATATATATATATATATATATATATATATATATATATATTGTTAAACGAAAATGATCCTTTAGGATCACTGATTTAACCAATAAAGAAACTTTGATTTTCTATGGATTTTAGAGATAAATTCTTGATAAAATATAACTTATTCAGTTTTTTATGGCAAGTAATACCAACATTAATTTACTTTTAATGTTAAAAAAACCCCTGATGCATAATATCATCCACAAACCAAGTGCACCGAGCATATTCTGTTTCAAACAACCAAAAATAACATAATTGGTTTCAGTGCCGCTGCGGCCTAGTTGATGAGCCCCAATAGCTGACATTCTCTCATTGGATTCATGTTTGACTTTTTCAAATAATAAAAAAGACAATGACATTACTACCCTTCAAAGGTTGTTAAAAATTAGTTTCAACTAATTATACCATAATTAATTCTTCATAACAAAATCCCTAAAAACGGGGCATCATTGAAATTTCCCTGATCGAACAAATTGCAACAAAAAAAAATTATGACCTAGGGTTTCCAAATTGGGCGAATCCAAACAAACGGAAAAAAAAAATTCCGACGATCAAGAGTTCATATCATGTGATTTTCATCCCAAAAAAATCATAAACAATGGCAAAAAAAAAATTAGATTTCTTCCCACAATGAAAATTTGAAACAAATATCGAATTAAGATATATGTATCTGAATTCAAAATTTGTTTTCAGTTTTACTAATTAATCTGAAACTAAAAATTGTAAACCGTGATTTTGGGGGGGTCTAAAAAAGCCTAACCTGGATGGATCACAATTATTTGCAACACAATTAGTTCGCACAAAAAAAATCATGTAATTCGATACATGTGTCGGAATTAGATTTCTTCCCATAATGAAAATCTGAAACAAATATCGAATTCAGATACATGTATTTGAATTCGATATTTGTTTTCAGTTTCACCGATCAATCTGAAACTTAAAATTGTAAACCGTGATTTTTTTGGGGGTCCAAAAAAGCTAACCTGGATAGATCACAATTGTTTGCACCACAATCAGTTCGCACAAAAAAATGTAATTCTTCTCTTTTCCATCGAACAAATCTAAATAAAAAAAATATGAAACTAATATTGTATCTGAATTTCATATTTGTTTTCAGTTCCATCGATCAATCTGAAACTAAAAATTATAAATCATGATTTTATTGGGGGGTTCAAAAAAGCATAACCTGGATGGATCATCATTATTTGCACTACAATTAGTTCGCACAAAAAAAATTGTGTAATTCTTCTCTTCTCCACCGAACAAATCTGAATCAAAAAATGAAATTGATATTTGTTTTCATTTCAACCGATCATTCTGTATCAAGAAATGATAAATCGTTATTTTTTTTATCATCCAACTGAATTGATATCTTGAAAAGGGAAAGGATATATCAAATCATAAATTGATTATGAGAAAGAATCTCTCAATCATAAATTGATATCTTTAAAAGGTAAATAATATCTCTAATCATAAGCACCTCGGAATTAATGGGGGCGGTTCTGGAAAGCTCAATCCAATTAGTCAGGGAGGTGATATGGATAATTCAAACTTGCCATCTAATAGGGTTTAGGATGGGGTCTAGCAATTGGGGCCCAAAAATCATTATTGAATTGGTTTTATGTACACAAAAATCATAAGAATGAGGGCTGATAACTGAGTTATTCGAGTTGTCCTAACTAGTACTATGTTATTTTTTCAAATGTAGAATATACTAAGTTAGGATAGTTTAGATTAGGTTTTAAAAAATGGAAGTATATACCAATATATACATATAATTAATTCTAATATGTACTTTACTTTTTGACGAATTGTATTTCACAAAATATGTATATATCTTTAGCTCTCGTTTGTATAATGACATAAACTATTATGAGATAGATATTTTCCAATATAGATAATTGATAAGTCATTTTTTGGTTTTTAGTTATTCTCGCTTTCGTTGTTTGGTTGATTATGCATAAAATGTTGATAAAATATAAATAAGTTGTGGATAAGAATTTATAAAATGTGAAAAAATGATTTAACATGTGTCTCTTAATTTATTAAGATGATGATAGATGATTTGACATGTGGGTCCCGTGGAATAGAGTGAATGGAATAACACAACTCCAGGGGAACCTAAAATACTAATATAAATCTATTCCCACATATTCTAACATAACTATACCTACCTATTCCTTGCAAACAAATATGTGTTTGGGCTTATTCTTTCTTATTCCTCTCTATTCCCCTTTTCCACTACCCAAACAAGGATAGTGAAATCAGTACTCAATTCACTTTCACGCCGATCATCCATTACCCTATCAAAATGCTGAAAGAAGCGCAAAGAATCGTGCTTTGAGTTCAAATAGCTTCTCAGAAGAGCATTGAAGCTTTCACTACGTTGTGTACTCTTCATGTCCGCGTAGAATGTTTCTCCCATACATTAGAGGCCATTAATTGACCTATGGCTTGGGGGGGGGGGGGGTGCCAACCCGCTCCCCCTTGGGTCCACCCTTGGGTGTATTGTTCTTCCATATGCTCCCGATGAGAAAGTATGCAACCTGAAAATCATATTTTATAAAGTTGTTATTTCATTTAGCCTCTAAAGCGTTTAAACGCAATTCTGTTTTTTAATAAAATAAAAAGCACAAACATGTTACCAAACTTATTTAAGAAAATAGACTTAATTTAAAAGTTATTTACAGCTTTTAGTACAAAATTTTTGTTTGAAATCGAGTTTATTATTAAGTCACTTTATTCAAAATCTTATTTTTCAAACGAGTGTTTCCAAAAGCTAACATATTTTTCCAACCAACCCTAAATTATTTACATGTGAGCATAATTATCATACAAAAATAATATTATTTAACGGATAAACAAAGAGTTTGGTGTATAATCACATACCTTAGATATTAATCTCTACTAAAATCTCAAATAATTTATTATCAAATAATATAAGTCATATGGAAAATATCTTGATCACATTAAAAAAAAAATTGAAAACCACATATGATAATAAACTCTTGTGAAGCGATAACCGTCATAATTTGACTATCCACTGACCAATAATATATCTTGAGATTTCAAACATAAAAATAGTGGAAGCTTTAGTGAACAATGCCAATAGACTTAATAATCAAATAAATCAGAATACTTCATATGTAAAGCCTCACATCATAATGTAATTGCAATATGATTAACCTAATTGGGATACATTATACTCATTGAAACACAGTAATTGTGAATTGAGCATATTCAAAACTCCCATCATAGCCATCAAGCAAGTTCAATTTGGTTCTTTTTTACAACAATCACAATTTTTGCAGTTCCATATCTATATGAAATAAGATAATATACACAACATGATTGTAACATGATAGACAGAGATATGATAGATGAGATCTTTATGTATAACTTTGTAGTCAGATTATCTAAAATCTTTGAAATAAAAAGTATAAGTTTTAGACATCCGATGATGATGATGAGACCCTGCAAAATTTTTGCGCACCCTTTTTACATTTGAAAACCCAAAAATTTTATTTAAGAAATATATTTTATTTCTTGTCTTCTAAATTTTTTTAAAAATATTTTCATTTTTTATGCTATAATTATGCTATTTTATATATGTGTGTTTATGTAAGTAGAAAATTAGATTTCCAAAATCTTTTATCATTTTTCATGCGCACCAAACACTTCAAAATGAACTTGGGTAAGATGCCATCCAAATGAGTACCAAGAGACATATATATAAATCATTTATATACATGTATACACATAGGAGAGACTTCTCATAGTTGACCTTTCAGTCGAGAGGGGTAGATTATCTATGCCTATGTGTCACGGTCCTACAAGAAAATTTTTAATTTTTATCAACATACTAAAGGGTCAACTCAGAGTCAATACTCAATATCATGATTTACCATTTTTACAAGTAAACACTTAACAGTTGGCATGTGAGTCTTTTTTTATATAACTTAAAACTAATATGCGCCTGCACGGATAGTGGTTGGGGCTAAATAATGAGTGCCTATGTAGCAGCACTCTATCTTCATAGCCATTCAATGATTTAAGTGTATGTTTGGCAGCACACCCCAAAAGCACCTTTTAGTTTTTGGGGTCACATCAAGTCAAATACATAATCATTTAAAAGCTAAAAACTGTTACTAAACAAGTCAACATAAATACATCATCATAACTAGATTTTATTTCTAGACTGCACCTTGAAATCTGTGTTTTCTAAAGCAACCATCATTATTACATCATCAAATTATCATCATTACACCTTCAAAAGGTATGCATAAAGCTGCAAAAGTTAAAAACGATATGTTTCCAAACATACACTAAGTCGAGTTATACATCGACTTGATTTTTTATAAGTTATCAAAATTGAGCTCAATTAATTTTTTATGGAACAATAGTACCAATATACATTATTCATATTTATTATTATTTTAAAAAAAAAAAAAACTAACTCCACCAACAATTTTTTAGAAATAAAAACTAAAAACTCCAGTATATACCCTTCTTGTCACTCTTCCATCGATTCTTCCATCGATTCCTATTTTTCCTCCCCAAATCGATCTGCGCAGTGTGTTCACATGTCACTACTCCATCGAAGCGTCCGAGCTCCATGAAAGCTCCGGTACATTTTCAATCAAATCAACGTCCATGTCACCGATCATCACTTCTCTCTTTCCACTGATCGTCTCTCTCTCTCTCTCTCTCTCTCTGTTTTTCCACTTTCAATCTTGAATCAGATCCAACAAGCGCGCAATGGCTTCGAAACGCGGTTCCTCGACCAGGGGCTTCCGCCCTCCGCCCATCTCCGTCGTCCTCTTCCTCATCGTCCTCGGTCCGCTTCTCTTCCTCGCCGCCCGCTCGCGTTTCCCGACTCCGTCGTCCGTCGCTTCCGGTTCGTCTTCTTTTGAACTCCCCCCCCCCCCCCCTTCTGGGATGATATCCGGTTCTGCATTTCGATTCGTAAACAAAAACGATGCTTTAAAGGAAACCAGAATCATGAGTTTGTTTTTTGAATTCATCATCGGTGGGAGATGATGTGTTCCTGCGGTTATTGTCGTCCCGGTCAAGTGGTTTGTGATTTTTAGGATGTAATTTGTGGTTCTGTCATTTTTGGTTTGATTGACTCTTGACAGTGTTTTAATTGGAGATGTATGAATTTGCTAAGGTGACGAGAAAATAAATGATAGAACAAGTTTGGAAAGCTTACATAGTTTATATATGCGCAGAATGTTTTCTGCATTGTGTGTGGAATAAGGCTTATTCCAAGAAGTTATTCCACTTTTTTTTCAGTCCCCTTTAGACATCTTTATAGTTTATCCCACAATTTTACACATTTAATTTCACAAAGACAAGCTAAAAACAAAAAAATGAATGATTTTTGGAGAATTATATAGTTACTACTTTTCCTCATTCTATTTTTAAACAGTGCCTAATGGACTTTCCTGGTTTATTAGGTGACTTTTGTTTAGTGGGTGGAACTATTGCTTTTAGTTTAAAATTTTCTCCTGTTATCGGCAACTTTACTAATCAACTAACAACTGAAAAAAAAATGCTAGTCAAGTAATAATAGCTTGAGCAGATATGCTTGTATTGCAATGCATTCTATTATTTCTAGTGAGCAAGTAACAATTTTCTGTTTGTTCATCATGCAGATCAAAATGTCTCAAATAAACAGGTAGTTTACTTTGATGTTATTTGCTTTGAGGCACAATGCGCTGTTAGTATTCAAATGATTAACCGTTATCAGCGTTGTTTCAGTCTCTAAATTGGAGAAAACAGTTAGCAATACAACATGCACATTCCTTTTTCACCAAAGAGGTAATGGGAAATGATGAATTCCTAGCCCAATCTGTATAGTGCTTATCTCATTCATTGATATGCTTATCAATGTTCTTTTCTCCCATAGGTTATACATGCCTTTTCCATCAACAAACAAGAGTTGGAGCCATGGACTCTTGATAATTTCAGAAGAAACTATGTTTCTTATTCTTGGAAAGTTGATGGGTCGGACAATTCTGGTGAAAATAACGTCACCTTCCCAGAGGTTAGTTTGCTTTGGACAAACTCCCGCTTACAAACTCTAAATTTGCAGGTTTTGACATCTTTCGTATGATCAATATTTGTTCCTGAAGGTGCACCAGATAGGTTCGAATGTTGAACGAGAAACTTATGAGGATAAAATGGAAGGTGGTTCAAGGAAGGGGGACAAGGGGACCAAGGATGATTTGTTAGATGGTAATCATTTGCTAAAGAGCATACTGATTTTTAACACTCCTTTTTAGTACCTTTGTATTGTATTTCTTGATGCCCCTTTTTGTTATGCAGGTGGAGAATCCCAACTTCTTGACCCAGCAAAATATACCCGAAGGGTAATTGTTCTCCTTTAGCTTCTTGTGGTATCTGCGTCACTAATTCAAAAGGTTGAAAACTTGGGAGATTGTGGGTGATGCTGGAAATGTGGTATGCTTATAATGGGAGAAGTGCCACAAATCTGGGATACAGTTCAGTTATGAATTTAGGAATAAGTTTGATATCTCGATATCAGGATGGTAGGCTTTGCCTGCAATAGGCATTCATTTTGTTTTAATCAGTAATTAGTTGATGCTGATTGCAGAAATTAAGGGAGAAACGGCGTGAAAAAAGAGCTGCGGAGTTGGTTCAGCAAGATGATGAAGCAAGGGTTAAACTTGAAAATGCTGCCATTGAACGCTCAAAAGCAGTGGACTCTGCTATACTAGGGAAATATAGTATATGGCGGAGGGAGAATGAGAATGAGAATTCTGATTCGACTGTACGGTTAATGCGAGACCAAATGATCATGGCAAGAGTTTATTCTGTCATTGCAAAATCAAGCAACAAGCTTAAGCTGCACGAGGAATTGTCTAACAGGCTTAAAGAAAGCCAACGAGCATTGGGAGAGGCCATTTCTGACTCTGATCTGCCTCAGAGGTGTGTATCTCTTCCATCTATTTCTGTTTATAATTCTACAGATATTTGTTGATCTCTAAGATGATTTCGAATATCCAAGTCCATTCTCGGTCATTACTTAAGCTTCACTCTTGAAGTGCCAATCTTCTCAAGACCGGAGAAAATGTGATCTAGATACTAAAGTGGATTTTTGTGGACTATGGACATTGTCATCATAAGTTTCACATAAAAGAACAACCCACTGACCAAATGTATTTTGATTTTTATGTTTATTCAGTAAAACTCAAGGAAAACTAAGATTCGGACTTACTTGATTAAATCTTATTGTATTGCAGTAGATCAATGAATCCTTCAACTTACAACAAATTTAGTTAAAGAGAAGATTAAGTTAAAGATCAGATCAAATTATTGTCTTTTAAATTTACAAGAAGGAAAAATTAATTAAGGGTATTTTCCTTGATCCTACATTAATCCCTCTGTTTTTTTTTTAATTAATTTGACTCCACATGTTTGTCTTAATTTATTTCTAATTCCACTAGTTTTAATTTTGTTCAATGTTTCTCAAAATACCTAAAATCCCCACAACCATTCACTCACATGATGAGTACCAGTTCATAGTTTATCAACAACAATTCATACTGTAAACATCAGTTATTACACTATAACACAGATTCTTGATTTGTGGACCAAGGAGTAGAATGGCAATATATTGTTTGATGCCAACATGGAACCCAATGGAAGTTATATTCTGCTATGTAGGAATAAGTGGAGAGTAACATAGGGAGTTGTTCATAATTTTTAGGAGTCACAGGGACCTAAATTATTTTAGGTTAAATAAAGAACCTGAATATTTTTTAAAAGAAATTATATAAAAGAGAAACAAAGACTCATTTTTGGAATCTGTGATAGTTTCATGGTTTCTATGTTAATTGGTCTATTTCTGTTCTTTTCTATTGATTAAAAAAGGTGGGTTTTGTATTATTAAATGAAGCACATTGGTACAAATAAGTAGATGGTTGATTTTAAGTAGGGAGCAATCCGTATAACCCCCCTACAAACGTATGAAAATCCATATAGCCCCCTGCATTCTCTCTAAATCCAAATAACCCCTTATAAGCATACACAAAATGCAAAATCAGCCCCTGGGTTAAATTAATATTGACAGAATCAGAATATTCTGAATATTCTGTTATCTAGATGTTTGAATTTCAAAATAATGCTAATAAGTCCCTGTATTTATAGAAAAAAAGCAAATACCCCCTGTCAATTACATTTATACCCTTCCCTTTTATAAATTTGTCTTATATATATGGTTAGGCTAGTCATGGATTGGGGGGAGGGCATTACTATAACTTTACACATATGGTTAAACCCAGGTTAAAGAGGTTTACTTAACTGACAGAAGTAGTTTTTTTTTTTGTGTATGTTTACAGGGGGGTTATTTGGATTTAGGGAGTATGCAGGTGGTTATATGGATTTTCATATGTTTGTAAGGGGGGGTTATATGGATTTCTCCCTTTTAAGTAACAGTACTTGGACAATTTCATTTGAAATTCAATTCTAAACTATTGATATGCATCACAGTGTAAAATATTACATTATGGAGTATACCACAATACACACCGACATGCTAAAAATTACGAGTATGCAAGATGCCTTGGGTACATGTTAATGTTAAACTATATACTGATAAAATTGTAGTGTTACATACCAATGCTTCAATCCTTGATGTGCATGCTCATGCGTGCGAGTGCGCGCACACGCGCGCACACACTCTCTCTCTATGGCATATCTTTCTGACCGGATATATTTGTTTCGTCTCTCAAAATCTAGTGCCCCTGAGAAAATCAAAGCTATGGGTCAAGTCCTGTCAAAAGTCAGAGAGGAGCTCTATGATTGCAAGGTGGTAACGCAGAAGCTTAGAGCAATGCTTCAGTCAGCAGATGAACAAGTGAGGAGCTTGAAGAAGCAGAGCTCATTCCTTAGCCAGCTTGCTGCAAAGACTATTCCTAATGGAATTCACTGCTTATCCATGCGCCTAACAATAGATTACCATCTCCTTCCCCCAGAGAAAAGGAAGTTCCCAAGGAGTGAGAACTTGGAAAACCCGAATCTTTATCACTACGCTCTTTTCTCTGACAATGTCTTGGCCGCCTCTGTTGTAGTCAACTCAACCATCATCAATGCGAAGGTAAATTGATTGTTTCCCTTTGTCTACTCATCTCTTTCTTTCTTTATCTGTGTGCATTAGTCTGTTCATGGAGATACATAGGTCAGTACCAAATCTTGCTCTAATTTCCTAATGATCGCGATCTCATTCTCAAACGTGAACAACATAAGATGGTTTTAGATAGTTTTGTGTGGATGAAATTATTGCTCTCTGACCCATTCTGTTTGAGAGAACTACAAACATTCATATAATATTCTGCAGTTCTTTTCATGCTCCACGTTTTTTTCCTTTCTATGGGTAGATCTTTATCCAGCTGTTCTCATTGCATATCCTGACAGCCGATGCAATGCCTTGCATTTTTCACATCATAGGATTAAATGTCGCAGCACATCAACTAATGATAACTTCTCATCTGACCATCATTTGTTACTTGATTTTTTTATTTTCAGAACTCATGCTCGATAATTGTTAGTGGCAAATTATTGGTTTTATTTGCTTTTTCTGAATTTTTAGAATTCATGCTGGTCAAATTTTGTTATCACATTATCACTTCTATTTGTAACTTCATTCACCAAGAGCATATATGAATTTCAGGAGCCAGAGAAGCATGTATTCCATTTAGTTACTGATAAACTGAACTTTGGAGCTATGAATATGTGGTTTTTGTTGAACCCTCCTGGGAAAGCTACAATCCATGTTGAAAATGTGGATGATTTCAAATGGCTGAACTCATCCTATTGTCCAGTTTTGCGGCAACTCGAGTCTGCTGCCATGAAAGAATACTATTTCAAGGCCGATCATCCTACAACCTTTGCAGCAGGTTCCTCCAATCTAAAATACAGGAACCCAAAATATTTATCAATGTTGAACCACCTGAGGTTCTACCTTCCACAAGTTTATCCCAAGTTGGATAAGATATTATTTCTGGATGATGACATTGTTGTCCAGAAGGATTTAACGGGATTGTGGTCTGTTGATCTTCATGGGAAGGTGAATGGTGCAGTGGAGACTTGTGGCGAGAGCTTCCACCGATTTGATAAGTATCTCAATTTTTCAAACCCCAATATATCAAGGAACTTTGATCCCAATGCCTGTGGGTGGGCTTATGGAATGAATATTTTTGATTTGAAGGAGTGGAAGAAAAAAGACATAACAGGGATTTATCACAAGTGGCAGAACATGGTGAGTCCTTCCATGAAATTTATGTTTCTTAATTTTTATTTTGTACAGCTTTGCTTTGAATATAATACAATGTGTTCATACAATCTCTAGGATTAGCCTACACATCATGTTGCAAAAAGTTATGACTATTGGATTTGTCAATAACCCTTAAATTACTATTGAATTGTAATGTTTATCTGTATGAACTAACAAATCTCAATTATCAGAACTTTTTTTTTTGAAATTTGTGTGTGATGCAAAAAATAATAATCTAAAGTTGTGCGCGTATGTATGCAATGTTGCATTCCATATACATATGTGACTTAACATCTTGTTTTCCCTCAATTGATCAGAATGAAGATCGCGTGCTGTGGAAACTTGGGACCTTGCCTCCTGGTCTGCTGACTTTCTATCGACTAACACATCCACTAAATAAGTCATGGCACGTGCTTGGGTTGGGATATAACCCGAGCATTGACCGTTCTGAGATCGAAAATGCTGCTGTTGTCCATTATAATGGGAATATGAAACCATGGTTGGAGATCGCAATGATCAAGTACAGGCCTTATTGGACTAAATATATCAAATATGACCACCCTTATGTGAAGAACTGCAAAGTCAGTGAGTGATTTCAGGTTCTAATAATGTTCGCATCGCAGAGAAGCTGCATTTATTTTTGGATGAAGGCATAGATCATGAGGTTCCATTAGTGATTGAACGGTTTGTGCTCAGATATGTAACACGGTAGTAGTTTTTTGAGTGAATCTTATAATATGAGGTCGGATTACTGATTTTGTTAATGATAAATGTGTTTGTGCAATGTTGAGTGTTTTAACTTTGTAAATGCTAATGATAAATGTTGTTCTCTCTTTGTGCCCTTTGTGATGTGTCAGCAGGGGTTATTGAATGGATGATTTATGAATTTATCTGTGAGACACATTTTAATTTTGATTATTCCAAGATCGTTTTTATTGGCAAAATTTATTAAACAGGTTTTCCGTAAAAAAATTTGTCTTATCTATGTAGATTTCTCTAATAATATATTGAATAATGTTTATATGCAGTTTATTATTTGGTTTTTACATTTTCTTATATTAAATACGGACATTTATATTTCACTGTAACTGAAAAAAAAACATATTTTACCTAACAAAAATTATATATTTCAACTAATTATTAACTGCTTCATCGATGAGTTGGTAGAGATGTTTACCCCCCGTTTGGGGTGAAGAATAAAGGGCGAATAGGGGAGAATACAGTAGAATAAGCCCCAAACAGCTGTTTGTTTGACAAGAATAAACCTTGATAGTTATGTCTGGATAAGCTAGGATAAGGCCTGATAACTATTCTAAGAAAATGATGGAATTGTTTATCAGGGCTTATCTATGCCAATGGATAAAAATACCCTTCTCTGTCATTTTAAAATATTTATCTCACCTAACACTCTCTGCACACATTTCAAAAACTGTCACATCTATCATATCACACTCATATCTCTTATACTTATTCCCAAACACAAATAATTTATGCAGGGGTATAATTGTCATTTAAAAAGTCATAAACTCTTATCCATCTCTTATCTACCACTTATCCATATTTTATTCAAAGTGAACCAAACAACAAAAATATCAATTTTACGTTTTCCAATAAGAATAACAAAAAAGACAACCAAACAAAAATTTACTTATTCAACATGGATTGTTATCCATCCCAGTATAACTATCAAGGGCAAATGATCTTATGTCTCACCCCAAATGGGTAGAGTCTCATGATGGAAGAATATTGAATAAAAAAATTTTAAAAAATGATTACTTATATAAAAAAAAATATATATTGAGTCAAGAGAAAGCACATATTTAGAGAAGGTACTGGGGATGAAATCATTTTTGTGTACGTGATTGTATCTTCTACTTGTTTATCAAGCATAATCTATTCTCTTGCCCGTTTGGGGTGTTACATAAGGTTATTCGCCCTTGATAGCTATACTGGGATAGATAACAATCCATGTTGAATAGGTAAATTTTTGTTTGATTGTCTTTTTTGTTATTCTCATTGGAAAACGTAAAATTGATCTTTTTGTTGTTTGGTTCACCTTGATAAAGTAAGGATAAGTGGTAGATAAGAGATAGATAAGAGTTTATGACTTTTTAAATGACAATTATACCCCTGCATAAATTATTTGTGTTTGGGAATAAGTATGAGAGGTGTGTGTGATATGATAGATGTGATGGTTTTTGGAATGTGTGCAGAGAGTGTTAGGTAAGATAAATTTTTTAAAATGACAGATAAGTGTATTTTTATCCATTGGTATAGATAAGCCATGATAAGCAATTCTAGCTTTTTCTGAGAATAGTTATCAGTCCTTATCCTAGTTTATCCAGACATAACTATCAATGTTTATTCTTGTCAAACAAACAGCTGTTTGGGGACTATTCTACTGTATTCTCCCCCATCCGACGTTTATTCTCCACCCCAAACGGGGGGTTAATAAATTTAAGATCGTCTGATTTATCCAAATACAAAACAACCATAAGTAGAGAATTCACCATTGATCAAGTTGGTCGTGGTCGAGGGGGACGACCATCTAAAAGGGTTTTTTTGTACCATAATAATTATTTTTTTCATTATAAATACTTATTTAATTGCATACCATTAATAATTATAAATGGACTAACGTTTCTTTAAAAAAAACTATAAGATTATTTTTATTTAATTAAAATGCAAAGAGAACACCACTTGCTTTTTTTTAATCTTAAGATATATATATTTTTTAAAATTCTAGATGGTTTTAAAAATTAATATAATTTTTTAATGGTACAATAATAAATATTGCATCTTATGAGAAAAGATATAAAAAAATGAAGGGTATCTTCGATGTTAATGATTTTAATCTTCAGTGGTAAATATGCACCATTTCTAAATTTTTCAATGGTATTAAAATAAATAGGTTATTTTTAGTTATTTACAAAACCCCATTTTTATTTATGTTTAGTTATTTAAATAACACATTTTTGAAGGGTATACACTCAAAAACCCCAACACAAGCCTACCATTTCATGTACAATAAAATTGAAATGTAAATCTTATCAGCCATTAAAGGTTCACCGACAGGGGGCCATTGATTATGCGCAGTTTTAATTCACGAGTGTTAGGTGATTCAATACGTGGGTACCCAATCCGATTCACATCCGTATTCAAAAAATCAAAAATACCTAATATTTAAATATCCAAAGTACGAATATAGATATCAGTGTATTCGATACAAAAAATATCCATATCCAACAAATATTATAAAAATATATATTTGTATTATATATTGTTCATATTTGTTATCTAAACCTTTAAATCTCAATTTTAATTTTCATATCTCTTTAATTATTTGATTATCCAATTTAATGTTAAAATTTAAACATGTCAATTATCTAAAAAATGTATGTATCCGAAAAAATATCCGAATTCAAAAATTAATATTCATATCTAGGATATGGATATTCAATTGACAAGCTTACTTCAAGGTGAACATTTTTATTTTGCATACCTCACAAAAAAAAAGAAATATATACTCAATATATTGAATGTACACCTTGGTGCATTTTTCTTAATCAAAGTACGCACTCATTTAACCAAGTATCTATTGGATTAGAAAAATCATATATCATGAATGACTGAGCAATGACTTTATTTAAATCGGCAGCCACAGAGCCAGTCCCATACGGGCCCGTCTAACCCCACCACGCAGTTTACTAAGCCCACCTGTTAAAAAATAAAAAAAAAACCGTATATAATTTTAATTTGAAAAGCACTAATCCCACCGATTCATTCGACAGTCACACTGTCGACCATTATTTACAGTATTCGACAGTCACTCTGTCAACTTATATTTAAAACATTTGACATTCATTATGTCAACTGCTTTTAAATCATTCGACAGGTTATATGTCGACCTGCGATATCCACCTCGACACTGGGTCTGTCGAACGGAAAACATGAAAAATTTACATCTTAGTTTTTGTATAAAATGTAATAAAACATTATATTTTTTTTTAATTTGAGATAAAAAATTCTTTTTTCTTTGTGGACATAAATATGGACCACATCAATAATCCATTATTTTAATAACATATTATTATGTTTCCTATAATATAATGATATGACTAATTCAAATTGTAACAACTGGACCCCCTAATTTAATTTTGACTATTTTCCTTAATTATGAGATTTATGTAACAGTATAATGTTAATGATTGGTATTATAAAACGGGACTGAATCATCTACTTGTTTTTTTTTATAAAACCATCTAAATATACTCAATATAAAGTGTAGGTTTTAGACTTTCTTTAGAATAATCAGGTCACAAAACCGGAATTGTTGTTGTAACTAGACTTGCATAGATTTTTTAGGCTGTTTATTTTTTAAATGAGTTGTATGTATAGTCAATATATTATGTTATTCAGTGATGGATACTAAGTTACTTAGACATTCCTTTGTTGAAAAATAGATATGCTAGTCCAAAGATAGTAGAAGAAAAAAAACAAACACGTAATCATGCGAAAATAGATATATGTGGTTCAATATTTATGTCCACAAAGAAAAAAGAATATTTATCTCAAATTAAAAAAATATATAATATTTTCTTACATTTTATACAAAAAATAAGATGTAAATTTTTTATGTTTTCGTTCGACAGAACCAGTGTCGAGGTGGACATCGCAGATCGACATGTAATATGTCGAATGATTTAAAAGCAATTGACATAATGTGTCAAATGTTTTAAATATAGATTGACAGAGTGACCGTCGAATGTTGTAAATAATGATCGACAGTGTGACTGTCGAATGAATCGGTATTAACGTTTTTCAAATTAAAATTATATACGATTTTTTTTGTTTTTTAACCGGTGGGCTTAGTAAAGAGCGTGGTGGGAGTAGACGGGCCCTATACATAATTGCAAAGGAAAATCATATCTTTAACCTTTATGCAACCTGATCCGCATAATCTAATATATATATAGGGACGTGATTGCGTGAGACGAACGGCGGGTGCGACAGCGATCACGGGCCGTCGATCACGGGTCCATCGCATCGGACGGTCGGGGGCGATTCATCTCGACCGTTGGATGCGATGGACCCGCGATCAAACGGCCCACGTCGCGGCCGCACCTGCCGTTCGCCGCACGCAATCATTTTCATATATATATATATTATATATATATATATATATATATATATATATATATATATATATATATATATAGTCGAGTGATAG
Source organism: Acorus calamus (assembly GCA_030737845.1). Taxonomy (NCBI): domain Eukaryota; kingdom Viridiplantae; phylum Streptophyta; class Magnoliopsida; order Acorales; family Acoraceae; genus Acorus; species Acorus calamus. The sequence continues at coordinate 38,955,086 of CM060858.1, forward strand.
CGTGCGGTCGTCCGCACGGTGCGGATTCGACTACGGACCGTCGATCACGGGTCCATCGCATCCGACGGTCGAAGTGAATCGCACCCGACCGTCCGATGCGATGGACCCCGTGATCGACGGCCCGTAATCGAATCCGCACCGACCGTAATCCGCACGTAATCACGAGTATATATATATATATATATATATATATATATATATATATACTCGTGATTACGTGCGGATTACGGTCGGTGCGGATTCGATTACGGGCCGTCGATCACGGGGTCCATCGCATCGGACGGTCGGGTGCGATTCACTTCGACCGTCGGATGCGATGGACCCGTGATCGACGGTCCGTAGTCGAATCCGCACCGTGCGGACGACCGCACGCTATCACTCGACTATATATATATATATATAGTCGAGTGATAGCGTGCGGTCGTCCGCACGGTGCGGATTCGACTACGGACCGTCGATCACGGGTCCATCGCATCCGACGGTCGAAGTGAATCGCACCCGACTATATATATATATATACATTCTAATGTACCACCGCCCCGGATGGCGAAATTTTTTTTCGCCCAGCCACCCAAAAAGGCGAAACAAGAATGGGTCTTTTTCATATAGACCCCCAGGTTTTAGAATATTTACAAAAGAACCCCTACACGTGTTATAAATAAGTCCCTCTTATTCATAATTAGGTCCCTCACAAAACCGGCTAATTTTGTCTTTTCCTGGGCTTTCTGCAGATCTACCCCCATATTCTACCAGTTTCACAACTAAACCCCATCTGTGTTATAAACAGGTCCCTGATCCAAATTCCAAGATTTACAAGCAGATCCCTAATCTCAAAATATGATTTTTTGTTCTTCAAATTTCATGAAGCTTCATTCAAATATTTTTCAGACCACTAAGATACCCATAAAATTATAAAATATAAATATTTTAGTCACATTAATAAATTAACCCATTAAGATACCCATAAAAAATTTAGCATATTAATAAATACAAAAATTACAAATAGAATCGGACATATTTAAACTCATAAAATTATTTATGGATCTTACTTTTAAATTTAAAACTTGTTCTGTTTCTTTCTTTTTTTTTAATTGATTTTGGATCTATATGTATCAATTTTTTTTTAATGTGAAAATAAGTATTTTTTTAGTTTTTTATGTCAATGTTTTTTTATATATTAGTAATATATGATGGATTTCATAAATGTTTTTTTTGTCAAATCACGTAAGTTTCCATCTCATATCATTATGATTTATTTTTCATTTTTTCTATTTTTGATTCGTCACAGAGTAATCTTCAATGTATAACAAATTTATTAGTTTACCGTATTTATCTATTTATTGTTATCTTGTTTAATATTTTATTTTGAATTGTTAACAATGATCGTATGTTCTATTCGTTTTTATTTATTAAAAAATTATATTTATTCAATTCTTTTTCTTTGTTTTATTGTTATCTTGTTTAATATTTTATTTTGAATTGTTAACGATGATAGTTTGTTCCATTCTTTTTTATTTATTAAAAAACTATATTTATTCAATTCTTTTTCTTAGTGTTGTTTGATAAAATGAGTGACTTGTTTACATGTAATCTTGTTGGATGAATGCTTAATTTTAATCCAATGTTCTTACAAATAGTTCACAATTTTTAAGTCCGACAATGTTCCTCATATTCTTATAAAGTTACTGCTATTTTTTATGTTGAGAAGTTAATATTACTTATTCGTGTTTGTTATTACGCGCATTGCGAGTGCCCTTAACTAGTTTTTTAAAATATACTCATTAAAATACACAGTTTTGTTTTTGTTTTATAACAGTGAAGCAAAGTGAATTAGTTTTTCAAAAAAAAAATAGAGAAAAATACCACAAAAAAAAAGTTTAAATATCATATTAAATCAGTCTGAAAGACCTCTCTGGAGGCACTTTAAAAAACTAATTCACTTTGCTTACATGCTATCATTCTTGCAGTCCTATGGGACTACATATTAGAGAAAATGTAAAAATATATGCTATGCGCTCAATGCATTCAATGCATTCGTGTACTTTATTTTTTTGTGAAAGAATGTATTTCATTGAACATTTATAAAATAATTCTAAAAATTTCAAAATATGTTTCGACTCCAGGAATGATTATGTGACATTTTAATGTAACTCTTCACATCCATTAGAGATGTATATCGAGTCTCACCTTTAAAAACGTGTAACATGTCAGGCAAGACCTAGCGACGACACAGCTTCAAGGCTTCCAGTCAATTGAGGAAATGTGAGAAGCAAGAAAACGAGTCAGGAGAAAAGGCAATAGAAGCAGGTTGGCCTGGATCTCTCACAATCAATAATTCCTGCGGCCTGGCAGGAATGTGGGTCATTTGGCTAATCAAGAATCAGGTGGTATTCAAGGGTGCATCCTCCATTCTCCTACATCGAGAACTTATGGGAGTTAAACGAAGCTATGCATTATTGAGTGGGAAAAGTTCATCACAGGGGCCAAGAAAATTGAGTTCATCTGGGGCGCAATAAGGACCGAGGTGTAGGCATTCAGGGAGGGTTCTTCTTTCCCCTGTTGTTCATCCTATATTCTCATTCCAAAGCTCTATATCTAGCACTCTACCCCCCCCCCCCCCCCACCAAATCCAGACTGTACTTCGGTTTGCATTTTTGGTTGTCTGAACATGCATGCAGTCATAGAGAATCTCAGCTTTGTTTTATTTTGCACTAACTGAGAAGATATAATCATTAAATCTAGTACTACTCTTTATTATACATAAGAATGATGAACATACAAAAACAAAAATACATAAAGTCCATCCTCCTAATCAACTATGCAGTCAGGCTCTACTCCCCTTTATTTCCTCCCTGGATATGGGGACCCTTGTAGCACATTATGATATCAAGTTGCATTTAAGCAAAAAAAAAAGCATATTAATTTAAACTAATACACAATATCCAGGGAAAGGATGAAGTGGTCACTCTCTGGATTCAGAACATACCTCTCTGACTAGAAACCGTAGAGCGTGGTGTTCACTCGTCCTCCCCTAGCGACGTGAATGAGAACGGGTAGAACTTGTAACCATCTCCCTCATAGAATTTGTTTTGGAATTCCACCCAATGAAGCCTCAGAGCATGCAAGAATGCGCTCAGAGTTTCCATAACCAGAAGCACACCCACAGTGGCAAAGAGGAACACGATGATCCCAATGATGAGAATAAAGACATTGTTGAACCTGTAAAAACAATAAAATAAAATTAGTCGATGATGTTGGTTGGAGTTCCACTAATCACCAGAAAGAGCATCTTACCCCCAAGCAAGGAGCAGAACCTTTTCGAAGAACACGCTCGATAACTCTGAATGAGCAAGACTGGACAAAAACAAAAACCAAACCAGAAAAAAAAATTCATCAGTCACTAAATGCACACAATCAAAAAAGACTAGATGTTTCCTTAATGTGATTATAGATGCTGGCAACAAAGAAATATGAGCATGGTTTCTGTTTTTTAATTGGAGCTCCATGTGCAAGCACAGATTTAGGTTGTGTACATTTGGCTGATGTATGGCCTGAAAGAGATGAATGAGATCATATAATAATGAGCACCTGCCAAGTGCCAGGTATGTTTTAAAAGGTTCTTGATCAATTATTGATTTATGACCACAAAAAAAAGAGATGATATATAAAATTGTCCTCATCTCCACAGGAGAATGAGAATGATGCTAGAGCACTGATTGAGAAAAAAATATATACACGGGTCTGTGCATGAAGATTCTCACAGAACCGATGTGCATATGAATCGAGCAAGCCTGACATAAAGGGTGATTGCAAGCAAATATGCACATAGGCCCATGCATGAATATGCCACAAGGCCCACAACATATCAACACCCAGAGCTATTGTGAAGGCAACCTCAATCAGTGGGCACAAGTCATGTACGAAACAGATACATGTTCTAATTGATATTTATGTGATGCAGCTTACCTGAGAGCCCACAGCCGAGATATGAAGCAGTATTTGACACTGCTCCAAGGACAAATTCAATCGTGTGTATAAGTTGGTGTACAAAAACTTCACTGAATTCAAACTCCTCATGTCCATGAGAATCATGATTTGCATCCATCTCAATGGAATCAATGTCATCGCTACGCAGGGCGGTGTACGCTTGACCTTGAAGCCTCTGATGAAATATAATGTGTGTATATATAATTACTGATTGAATATTTCTGGGACTTAAATATTATCATAAATATTAAAACAAAATTCAAGCATACCTCTTGATGCTGTTTTCTCTCCAGAAAGGGCTTTGGAAGTAACATCCATGGGACAGAAACAAGGGCCAGTAGGAGCAATACAAGCTGTACAAGTAAACAATGGCATAAACTTCATGCAACATTTTTTGTCAAAGAAGTATGAGTAGTAAAAAAAAGCCAAGGATTACAACCTGAAGCTCTCTCTGACCAACAAATAACTGGTTTTCACCTAGCTCATCTGTTGGACTAAGGAACATGTATATCATAACATGGTACAGATCAGCCTTTGAACCAGTGCACCACTTAACAATGATGAGGACTGATAGGTAGCCAAAAAGACTATTCAAAAATATCAATTGGGGAATAAACTGGTACCTGTAAATGCATGACAAAATTTAGAATATACAGCTGTGGCAAAGAACAAAACCAAATAAGAGTGCACATTAAAAAATGAGTTGCATTCCTACTCTATATGATCTGATAATTCAGCTACAGTTTGAACCATCTCAAATGACTGAAATCAGGATGTCATTTTTTACTTTCCTAAGTAAACTTTGACTCTGAACTTTTGTGCTTATTACTTGGTTTCTCACATGGAACTGTCTTTCTAGTGCGTTCCAAATAGCATTAATCATATAGTCCACTTCTGTGGAAGATTTTGGTTTAATTCAGTTCCATTTATCCTACAATATTTCGCCATTTTTTTTTTTCGTATGATAATTTTACTGGTAGATTTAACCATGAGACATGGATCTAATTCCACGTGTTAACAATTCCACTCAGATAGGTCTACTTAGCTATGGATTATCAATATAAACCCAGCAGTGCCATATCTATTTTACGGTACTTATTCTTCAGATGGTCAGATCCTGAATAGGAAGTCTTTTTTGAAACCGATTTGCAGATTGCATTGGTATATCAGATGTGAATACAAGGATAACACACCACATTTCCAAATTCATTTGACACTGATACACCAAATAATACATATAAATATTAGAAAAAATATATTTTGTTAACTATATAAAAGTCATACATGCACCAAGCATTTTTATCAAGTTTTACCACATCTAGGCTTATAATATTAGTTTGCTTGACATGAATATTTACAAGCAGCATGGTGCATGATGATATATGTATAAAATATAATAAAATTTTACCGTCCACCAGCAAAGGGTGTCTGCTAAGTGTCCACTGTCAGAATCCAGCTATCGATGTCTGACAGCTACATTATTCGTATATATCATGGGATTCAGTGCTTGTAATCATCCATTACAGTCACAAGAATGGCCAATAGGAGAGCTTCTGTGGCCATGAATGTGTGTTCACCTCTATATCTTGTTGAAGATATATATATATATATAAAGGTAGGTGCTATCTTATTCATAGAAAGCCTCCAAACATTAGGAGATGAGGGATCTCCATACAAAACTAACAAAAAAGAAGGAAAAATATCCAATTATATGATACTGAAGCAGTTTTAAAAACCCAACACAAGAAACTTCCAATTGAACTACCCAAGCCATGCGTCGACCCATAATGGTGGAAGGACATTCCACATCAAGGATCCACTTGACCCATGTTGGAGCATAGACCAATATCTTAAAGAATATATGTTGTAAACCTTGCATTTATCATCAATTATAGAGGAAGTAATCTATCTTGCCATTAGTTACTATCAGGTTGACTCTATAAGGAATGTCTCTCAATTAATACAGGAACCTCCTGTCTTTATTTCTGAAGTTTTTACTCTGCTTTTAGGGCACTGAAAAATGGCCACAGATGTTCTTTTCCAAAAAAAAAAATCACTCCTAGAATGGAGAGGTTTCAAGATGCATAATGTTCTGGATTTTCACCAGATATCGTCCACATCGAGATGTAAACTTTTGGGATAACAAATTGTAACATGGAAGAACAAGATGCACGTAAGTGCTGGATTTTCACCAGACATCATCCACATCGAGATGTAAATTTTGGTATAACATATTGTAAAGTGGAATAACAAGATGCACGTATGGCTGTTATATCAAATAGAGAGGCGGAGTGTCATAAATCTGGACATGCCACCTGTACAAAACTTTGACCGATGGGCAAGAAGCCAATCCTAGGTAGTGTGAAAATCAAGCAGCAAAACACATTGCTGTCAACGAATGTTTTCAAGAGAACTAGAACATTAAAACTTATTGGGCAGGCTTTAGTTAGGGCTGCAACTCGGTCAACCCGAACCCGAGCCCAACCCGAGGTTCAAGACATTCAACCCTAAACCCGACCCAACCCGAATTTCAACCCGATGACTCTAACCCGAACCCAACCCGCAGAACCCGATTTTCATTCCTCAACGAAGCCCAAAACAAAACAAAAAACAAATGTTTAACAAAGAAGAAGAAGAGTAAAGTCATTCATTTCAAAAATTGTGATCACCCGTATAAATAATGGAAGTCCCCCAAAAAATTCAAAGAACTCCATCTAAAGTCCACCAAGAACAGAGAAATCTGGATCCCAAAATTATCTCTAACAAACAATCTCCATCAAGAATCCTTCTCACCCGCACAACAAAGAGGAAGATGAAATAAACATATAAACAAAACCTTAGATATATGGATTAAAAAATTGAATAGGTGTCAAGAGAAGAAAAAGAAGATGAAACAAACACAACAGCTCTTTTAATATATAGATCAAAAAAGGGTGAATGGGTTGAGAACAGAGAGAGATGAAGCAGTGTGGAAGTCGGTGGGTTTTTATATTTTTGGTGTTTTTAGAAGAAAGAGTGTGGTGACGGCTAGGGTTTGCTTTCCTGCTAGTGATACATTAAAAATGAGGCATTTAACGGTGGAAATTCATTGCATCTAACATGGTGACCGGGTTCGGGTTGGGTCGGGTTGCCCATAACACCAACCCGAACCCAACCCGAATTTATTTTCAACCCAAACCCACCAACCCAAACCCGAACCCAGTTTTTCTAACCCAACCTTCTTAAAAATTGGGTTCAACTCGTTGGGTTCGGGTTGGACCCGACCCAAGTTGCAGCCCTAGGCTTTCTCTATGTGCACAATGACGAGATGCTCCCCAAGATCAACAATCCTCAAAAGTTAAAGAGAGCGTTCATACTAGATGTATGCCTCAACTTGAAGATATTTTTAAATCTTCTAATTATTCAAATGAATTCAAGTGCCGAAATTTCATTCCCTTTCATGCACTTCTTCCCCTACTAAGATTTAAGATGGTGACTGCAGCAATATCCTTTCCTGTAAAGACCCCTTTACTCTTCTTCTATTTTTTTCTCCTCATCAAAATATAACAGACATTTAATTCAACACATCTGATGTTTGACATATTCTGGTATAAGCATTCAATATTTTTTTGAAGAAAAGCATTCAATATTTATAAAGAGAAAATCTAGGGGATGGAAATTGACACAACATTCCATAAGCTACATATGCAATTAGTGGTGCATTTAAAGATATCCACAGTTAGGCTAAAAAAAGAATTTGTTGATAGAATAAAAAAGATCACGGTTTATATAATTCTGTGATAGAATAAATTATTTTTAAAATCTATAAAATGAGTAAATTAGGACATTTGATCATGATTTTTTAGATTTCATATTCATAATTTATTTTTTTACATTAATAATTGATCATGTTTCTATGATTCGTGATAAAAAGTCATCATAAGATCACGGTTTAAAATATACCAAGATCAAATGGTTTTGAGTTAATCACTAATACACACCAAAATACAATATCAAAACACTAATACCCATCCCCACCAGTAAAGATCACGGTTTAAAACCCTAATACAATCGTACCCACCACTAATATCCGTCCCCATCACTATAAAAAAAAACCTAAAATCACTGTTATCCGTCCCCACCGCACCACCTCGCATTGTAGATGCCCCAATTTTGATCGTCCAGAAAGACAAAAATACTTCAAGTAACACTTAAGAATAACCCACATTTGGACATCAAATAGAAAACAAATCTTAGGGGAACCCAAAAACCAGAATACCATGAATCAACACTTAGAAATATCTAAACCTAGCCAGAGGTGGCTAACCCTAACTAGCCGCCCCATCACTGTCGATGCGTCGGATTCCGTGTCGGTGTCGGAAAGAATCCGGCGGTGGGGGGTGCGTGCGTGTGTGGGGGTTCTTCGGGGATTCGGATCGGATGCGTGCCCTGGCGGGCTCGGTCGGATCGTCTTCTCGGAAGGGTGTACTATCATATATTACAACTAGCATACCAGTACCCCTGAATAAAATGGTAGACAATTTTTATTTAAAATCCCTGGCAAAGGTGTAGAATGAGTCAGGGATTACATTTTGCTTATCTCCATATAATTCTTGAAATTAGAGTTCCAGCAAAGTAGGGATTTAACATATGTTGAAAAAACAACACACTATTTGCATATATTTATAATTAACCAACTTACCAGACATTTAGTCCATTTCTAAAGAACTTGGCATTGAAATAGCTTAACACAATGCCAAGATTCATCTGTGCAACCCCGATGAGGATCGACATCTTCATCTTTAAAGAGTTTAGAAATGGCAACTCACTACGGCTACCATGCCATATGGGATCCAAGCCAAATGGATATGCATCACGAACCTTGATTAAACCTGCTGTGGATGCATCCCTGTGATAATACAAGAAAAAGAAGAAAACTTGGCATGACACTCGTAAGCAAGTAAAAAAAAATGAAAAAAAATGAAAAATAGAGTACCCGCAAGAAGCATCACGACATGCATAAGCTGATGGACCAAAGAGATTGAATGTCACTGAGAAAAATTCATTATAGATTAATCCTGTGTAGATTGAGAACAATGCCATCATCATGATAACATAGCGTCCACCAAATGTCATTTCAGTGATATCTCCAAGTTTCTGTTGTTCCCAAAAAAAAATACACATTGAATGCACAGTGTGAGTGCAAAAGTCCTACCATAGTACAATAAAAGGATGCAAGATATACATTAGTTCAAGGGAAGTACTAGACATCAATTTGTGAGTGAAGGATGCCAGATAGCACAAGCTCAATCTCATTTCTGTATTTTTTTTGTCTACATATGATAATTGTCAATGGAACTAAGCTACTAGCACAAGAGGGGTTTTTTTTTTTGGAAAAAGAAGAAAGCACAAGGATATATTACAAACAGTATAACTGAAGAAAATTCAAAAAAAAATCAAAAAACAAAACCCTACATAACCTGCTTTCTAACAATTTTGGGTTGGATTTATAAAATCCTACGGGCTAGTTTGGCAAGGGGATAAGATTTTGAGCATAAATTGTCATAATTTTAGGAGATAAAAAGTGGGGATAAATGCTATCTGAGCCTTTAGGTGGAACAAAATATCCCCATTTTCATTTCAAAATCGGGACAACTGTCCGCAGTTTATCCCAATTATTTTTTATATCAAACGAGGATAAGTTGTCCCCCCCACTTACTTATCCCTATAATTACCTCTTATCCGAACACTTATCCCCTTACCAAACCAACCCTACAAGTCTTGTCAGTATTTTTTTTTTTTTGTGTGAAAAAATGATTGGCCATTAACAAGTTGAATAAACTAATCCTACATAGACTAGGCAATCTTTATAGCTAAGAAAGGGAACGAAAGGAAAAAAAAAGAAAGACGATATGTAGACAAGACAAGCCGTCTACACAACGCTTCCACAAACACAGAGGACTTTAACTGTGTAATTACCTCATCAAAATGTAAAATAAAAAATCTAAATAATATCTATAGTATATTAAATACAATACATAAATAAAATCATCTTCACAATTACAATTGTTTGAAATAGAAGCAAAAATAATAATAATAGAGTAGTACGCAACAATAATGTCAAAATCCGCAAAAGAAAAAAAATGAAAATTAGTTTGATCAGGGGCAAGATGGTCATTTAAAAGGATATATATGTTTTTTCTATTTTTCTGTGATTTATATGAGTATTTAATTTCACAGAGATGGAATATTATGAGAATATATCGTCAAATTGGATAAAAAGTTAACTCATTGACTAAATTGACTTACCATAACAGTTTAAAGGACCTGTATGTCCGACTCCAAGTTTGCAATGACTCAAATGTCTTTAACCCTATATATATATATATACACGACCGCGATGAAGTGCGGCGGCCGCACGGTGCGGCAGCCGCACCGTGCGCGGGTCCATCACATCCAACGGTCGACGTGAATCGCACCCGACCGTCCGATGCGATGGACCCGTGATCGACGGCCCGTGGTTGCGGATTCGATTACGGGCCGTCGATCACGGGGTTCATCGCATCGGACGGTCGGGTGCGATTCACTTCGACCGTCGGATGCGATGGACCCGTGATCGACGGTCCGTAGTCGAATCCGCACCGTGCGGACGACCGCACGCTATCACTCGACTATATATATATATATATATATATATATATATAGTTGACTGATTAGGTGCGGCAGCCGTTCGATCACGGGTCCATCGCATCCAACGGTCGACGTGAATCGCATCCGACCGTCCGATGCGATAGACCCGTGATCGCTGCCGCACCGTGCGGCCGCCGCACCTAATCATCTCTCTCTCTCTATATATATATATATATGTTGCCAAATTGGAGAAAATTATATACCTATGGTGCCACTTTTAAAATTACAATAATGCAAGACAGTGTGAATGATGTTAGACCAATTTAGGGAACTTAATGAATTCCATGGTGACTAATGGGCGCATTAACACACAAGAGCTAGGATGGCAGTCACCTGACTGGAAAGCTTCTTTTCCTTGATTATATAGTACAACGTTGCAAGCAATAAGCATAGTCCATGACCCCAATCACCAAACATGATTGCAAACAGAAATGGGAATGTAACAATTGTGTACACGCCAGGATTAGCCTCTTGATACCTGGCAACCCTGCAACTCAGGAAAAAAAAGGGAGTGAATTTGGTGAAGTTTAAAAATTAGTTTGACCATCTTTTTGTGGAAATGTACAAGAAAGATATTTTTTCCAAATAATTATATTTAAACTGGTAAGAAATATCATGTCTAAAACTACACCAGTCATTCTGCCTAGTCTAAACACTCTGGTGGGTATGTGCACATATTATAAATGATGTGGATTAGTGTCAATAAGCATGGTATAATGCCACCTATTCATGTTCCATGAGTTATGTATATATCCACTACTACATAAAATATAAAACAAAGCAATCCACATGTAAACTAGCAAATCATTTTCCATCTTCCATTAAAAGTGAAAACATCATATAAACTGATGATTATCCAAATTGCTGAATCAAAAGTTCATGGGTGAAAGAAACTGAAGAATAGATTGTGATAGTGTTAAAAAATAGAAGTGTACTAAATAATTGTATGGGTATGCACAGATATCACATATATACTCATGGAAACTACAAAATCAACTGTCCAATATGATATATACCATAGTCAAAGGATGTCAGTTGATTAGGTTTTACTAGTTATACATTATGTCATCACTGGTGCAAGCCTATCAAGGATATTGTTGAGAGCTTGGGTTGATAATGTACAAATTAAACATGTTTCTTCAACAAGTAACAACGATGTCTTTGTTCTCCAACAATGAAAAGTAATCAATGTGAGAAGCTGACAGAAGTGATTATAGCTCCATCAAAGTTGAACCAATTAGTACAGCTAAGGACTAATGGGTTTTTTTTTTTTTGAGGAAAATATATGAGAAATCTTATTAAAGAAAGATGCCCCATAACGAAGGAAACAAGGGATCTCCATACATAAAATTAAAGCAAAACGCAAGGAAGAAGATAAAGCTCATTCGAAGGGACCCCTTCCACAGAAAACACCCCGGAACTGTTATCTCCAAAACCAAGACTACTGTTTACAACTATACATTTTGTTTTAGAAGTTGTAGAAAGCTTCTCCTTAAGTGGCTCCCCAGACAGTCATAGGCTTATACGAAATATCCATATTTTACTGAATGAGTTTATGTGTATGAAAAGTATTCTCAAATTGATTCTGTTAGCAACACTCACCCATAAGCATCAACAATTTCTTGAAAAGCAGAGGTAAATTTGTTTATACGGAAATATGTAGGTGGCATCTCTTTCGTGTGCAAAATTTGGAATATTGATCCAACTTGGGAGTTACTATCAATGGTTGCTCGTCGTAGTGCATCTTGAATCTGCCAAAACAAACCATAGACTGGTATGAAACATGATCTGAAGATAGATATTCAAGAATAATGCATATTATGAAATGTGCAACACAAGGTCAGGCCAAGTCAAATCACTTAAATTACTAACATGTACTTTGAAAAAGTAAAACAAACAATACTCTCGAGACTCATGATCTATGAAGTAAAGAGACCGTGATCTATGAAGAATGAAAACTCTAGACAAGGATTCTTAAGGAACACTTATGTTACAAGGACACACCCATTTTGTTACATGGCATGCAAGATGATATTGTTGGACATGACTCAGTTACGTGCCAATACGACTAATGAAGGCTCAAGGCAGTAACATGTTTCATGTGTTCACAGCAAACTGGCATGTTTAAAAGGAGGAAACACCCATTTATCCTTGGTGTGGAAACACCTTTAATCACGGGGAATAGATGGCTCGCATAGAGAGGAGTTGAGGTTTCCCTTCCAGCCGGGTGGTTAGGCTTTATAGGGGTTCATTTTTATTAACTGTCGCTATTTTGTTTGTTAATTTTGTTTGGAGATCCCTAGTCTCCTTTTCTTTGGAGGCTTTCTTTTTAATAAGATAGTTCACAAATCTTTTTTTTTAAAAAGGTGCAAAAGGAGTTAAGAGAGGATTTGCATAAATAGAACTTTGTAGTAGCAACAAATCACTCCCTGATCCCCTGACAAACAGGAGACTGCCACGTTGATATAGATCCTGAAAGGGATCCACCTGAATAAGGATGACAGTTTCCCTAGATCTATCTATTCATTAGGATGGCTATTTTGTTATATGTTTGTTATTTAGTTTCCTAGATTTTAGGTAATTAGTCATAAAGCAATCTCTCTTTAAAGACTCCATATTTTTAAATAAATCAAAAAAGAATTCAATCATAAAATATGATAATTTGACTCCCTCATCTAGGAGGTTGGTCTCCCTCGAAGAAGTCCAGTATCTAGCCTCTGATTCCTATCACACTTCTTCCAATCAAGATCTGGATATCTTATGGGAGCCTCAGAACCTCATAACACCCCTTGGAATCCATACATCAAAAGAAACCCTCTATTCAACAGACAATGCAACCAGCGAGCCTGGCATTGTTTTTTCCTTTTTCTTTTCTTTATTTTCTCTCCCTTTTTTGTGTGTGTGTTGTGGAGGTTTTGGGGGTGGAGGATTTTGATGCTAAGATACCCCATATGGTCTTTCAATTAAGGTACACTTATACTGGCCGCATATGTCAACAAATAGCGCAATTTAAATCTAGAAGACAACTATTGTCGGTGGAAGTCCTTGAAAATGAGCTGAGCACATTCAGAGTTGCCACTTTAACAAGAGAAAATCACTTCTTGCAGTATGTGAAAGTTGATAGATCGAATTTTAAATAGCTTATCCATTCCCTTTCCTTATGAGCCAAATCAAATAAAGAAATAAACTTATCAATGTAAAAAATGGAGTTGTCCAATTCAAATTTTCAAATGCCATGAATACATTGGAATAACTCCCCATAAACTGATTGATTCACAAAATATAAATCATTTTTTATATAATCCGTCCGGGTAACACTAAACAAGTTCCAAAGGGAAAAGAAAAAACATAATCCACCTTTAGGCACAAGTTAAAAGGACAGAAAATATGTACCTGATTTGCTGCATATATGGGGCTCCAGCCCTCTGCAACAAGGCACTTCCTTGTCACATCAATGCTAAGCATGTTTAAAGTGTGGTATATGGATTTCTCCATCCTTACCTGATTCATTTAATATGAAAATATTAAACTGCAAACATAGGTAAGAATTTCAAAATTACATTTGGTCCTAGAAGAATACATTAACATTGAGTTATTAAGCACCAAGGTGAATACGCAATTATTTAAATAGGCAAAGACGGTCGTCTTAAAGTTGTTCAATGGTAGAAGGATGAAATAACATGTTTGTGAATTTTTTTTTTTCAAAAACTATTAGCAATCTGTATCCAAAACCCAAATTGATTGCAAGATGATTCCCCCAAAAGGGACCTGAATCAAGTGCAAACCAAATGTCAGATAAAACATGCAAGGTATTTACTAGGACCTTGTTATAATTCCAAAACTTCATTGCTTTCATATGACATTATTCAAACTCACATATGCATAATTCAAAAATATACCTTGATGGATTCTATGAAAACTATCTAAATCCAATTGATCATTCATACCTTAGGACTTTAATCAATAGGATACAAAACTCAAAAAAAAATATGACCATGTCAAATAGATATGTTTTACCACGGCCAAGCGTAGACATCTTGGGGGGGACACCCAAAGTCCACAAAATGAGTAAATCACTAAACTATTAATGGTTAAAATACTTCAGTAACTTGGGACTACTTCATTCCTTACAAATACACTTTTTATGAGAGGTTTGTATGAGATGAACAAATAGAACTGACCAGCAGATCCCACTCCTCAAACTGTTCACTGATTTTTCTAAGTAAACTATTTCGGTGCAGCAGCCCCATATCTATAGTAGTCTTCAGCTCGGATAGTTTTCTTGTAACCTGAAATCAAAATGGTTTTAGAGTTCCAAAAATAATATAAAAAGGCTAGATTTCTTGAGCAAAAGTCATAAATAGACAAAGGTCACTAGTTGCCTTTTCAGAGATCTGACAGATTGAAGTAAAATGAAAACACAGAGACTACTCAAAGTAGAAAAGTATTTCAATATGGTAATCACCATTAGAAAGAATCACAGTTCAGACAAAAAGGAGAGAAAAAAGTAGCTTAAGAATGAATACCTAACAGAATCCCTGGTTATCTGCAGAAGAAACTATGTGATGGTAAATTGCTCTAATCCAGATAGTATAGAAACTATAAGGGTGTTTGTTTTGACGTAAAAAGTCATGTATACACTATTTTTCCTGAAATATAGTTACAACAATGTGTTTGGGTGTCTCAAAAAATTACGGTTGCAGAAAATATTTTTCATAACTGCTCTTAAATCCCGATTTTGGGATCAGCTTGAAAGGATTGAACGCCGTTTTCCGTGGATTTAAACATCCTAGTCCCCTATTTAATAGTAGTGTAAACTGTTGATATTATTTTTTAAAAAAAAGATATCAGTTTAAAAATATTTAAAAAGATACAGATACATTAAATGATTTAGTAGATGATAAGGTTGTGAAATTTGATTTGGTCATAATTTTAATATTAAGAAAAGACTAATGATCTTATCACATTTTGTATTTCTTAATATTCAAAAAGATAAATTACATTTAAGATATATTCTATAACCAGACGGATGAGTCCATCAATATTATGTGATTTATGTGCCTTTTGTCTTTATGTTTATCAATTGGAGTAGATTTAGATTTGATTTTATCCAATATTTCATATAAATATTTTTGGGAAAACAAACAACAGAAAACATTTTCACTAAAACATTTCTGTATCAACAAACAGGTAACTTAATTTTCATTTTCATAGAAAATGTTTTCCACGTAAAATCAATTCTAAGAAAAATCAAATTACATAGAACCAAACGGATCCTAAAAAGAAACTATGTGAGGGTAAATTGAGGTCTATGACTCTCTGAGGCAATCAGAAGGAAAATGCAGACTTTGGACATCCCTGGTTCGACTTCTCTCACCACACTATAGGGGTTTCAAGGATGCACCCAGGTTGAATTCTGAGATCCCTCTTGAAATCCCATCTTTGCAAGTTGTTGACAGATAAATACCAGTGGGTGGTCATGTGGTTTTTGCCGAGAGAAAGAGGCCAGGATAATGTTGGCCTCAATGACAATAGCTGAAGTTGATGGTAATGATGAATTGGTTGCCTTTATGGAGAGCTAGAGGAGGAAGATTTTTGGATTGACCAAGGGAGCAGAAAGATTTGTTCCTTCGAGTGGAACAAGATTCCGGTGTTTCAGAATTGGCCACTGGGAGAGGTCATGCAGGGAACGTATCAGGTTTCACCAATGTTTGGAGCTTGGTCATGTAGTGCATTTTGCAAAGGGATGAAGGTACCATGGATCTACAGCATTATGCAAATCAGATGACCATCATTTGAAGTTTGTGTTTTTGTAGTTAAAGCAAGAAAATGAGGAGATGTGTTGGGAATGTGGATAAATGTTGACGTATAGAACCCTCAAAACATGTAGCACATCAAACTTAAAGAAACACACACCTCATCAATCATATGCATCTGCTTGCCTATGTCCTCCATAAATGGGTAACGGTTTGCTCCAAAAGCTTCACATATCTTGAGGGTTTTTGCTTTTGCTCTTTCCCCTGAGTAAAAAACGATAAAGACATTCTTTTCAACCTGCAAATCAAAGACATTAGAGAAACGATACCAAATTAGTGACAGGAGAATTGAAAAAAAAACTTCTGACACATTTTGTAATCACATATGACAACATATTATAATACTCTTATGGATGTCGAAGCCCTGGAGTTTACTAATCTTATGGATATTCTTCAAGGAGTGGAGTTAAAATTGGAAGATGAGGATGTGGTAATTTGGAAATTGGCACCTCTTCTTGGGTTCTCGGTGAAAACCTTTTATCGGAAGATTAACAAAGTATCATCTCCAATTCCGTCTGCGAACACCCATACTCTTATTTGGTGTACTCTAGCGCCTTTGAAAATAAGAGCATTTATGTGGTTACTCTCCATGAACAAAGTGCTCACTAAGGTTAATAGGGCCAAATGGGTTCCCAACAGTGATACTTCATGTTTACTATGTGGTGGTGCCGAGGAGGATAGGGAACATTTGTTCTTTACATGTACATTCGTCTTATCTATTTGGGAATTGGTTGGGGAAGCTATTGGTTCGTCCTGTAATTTCCTTAATATTGATGAGATGTGGAACCTATTCTGTCGGAGAAAGAAAAAAGGGGACCGTGGTAATATGGCTAAATTTCAGTCTTTCATTCCTCATGCGGTGTGTTGGAGTATTTGGTTGACGCGGAATGAATGTTTATTCCAAAGAAAGAGGGTGTATGTGGAAAACACTTGGGCGCATATTTCATTCTTGCTTAAGGATTGGGTGAAGATGATCCTCCAAGAAGATAATCTAACAACGGTTCTGGGTCTATTGTGGTTCACGAGGAAGTGATTCAAATTATTTCTTATTCTCTGATTTGGGATTTTCCTCAAATTGTACTTTTGTAATTTTATTGGAGATCCCTCGTCTCTTTTTGTTCGGGGGCTTTTAATCAATAAAAGTTCATATTTTTATTCAAAAAAAAAAAACATATTAAAATACTACTACAGGACTTTTACTTGACCATGAGTCAAATGGGTATAAAATAAGAGAACAAATAAGCTCTTATTTAGGTTTTTATTGAAAAAAAAATCACTTAGCTTGGATATTTCCAGCTAATTCTCCCATGATACTATGGATAGAGCACACGGGAGGTGAACTTGGAAGGTCCCACAAAAAAAAAAATTCCCAATTTCTTGTTACATGAGGTGGACATTGAATGGTCCCACCATGATAAAAGAAAATGAAGCACTGAAGTTATTTGTACTGCCTGGTGGGAACTATTTTGGGGAGAAGATTCATTAATGGACACTGAGGTGAGATTTGAGACAGAGGTGAAAGGGCCCTATTAATCAGTGGGTCTTATTGTTGGTGTCTGATAAATGTCTTCATAAATTCCTGGATGAGGCATTCCAGGAACTTGCAACCAGGATGAGCCTTGTATTGCTATTGTAGTGCCACTAGTAAATTAACGCCATGGCTGCCGGAAAAGGAAAGTCTTCAATTATGGGTAGCATGGGTCTTTCACTTCATTTTCATGATAAGGAGGGGAACTGTTAGTGCTTTTGGGGAGGTAATGGATGCTAAAGGTTATAGGTCTTCTTTGCATGCCCTTTTAGCACGAAGATTTAAGAAAAGGTGGGCAAAGCTCTTGGTTTCTGGTGCTCCCTCAATGAGCTTGAAGGAATGTAGCCTTGGTTCCAAAAGAGGCGCAAACGAGGTGATCGAAGCGATAGGATGAAATTTCAATGGTTAATCCCTCATGTGGTATGTTGGAGTATTTGGATAACCTGTAACAAGTGCATCTTCCAACATAAAAGATTTTACTTGGAAAACACATGGGCATTAGAGATTGGGTTGTCATGACATTAGGAGAGGACATCCCATCATGGGAAACCTTTGGTTCGGGATGTGACATTTCAAGTTCACCGCTGGAAGGGGTTCCCCTTTCGATGTGTATTCCTACTTTTCCCTTTCTTCTTTTCTTCTTCTAATATGTTGTACGAAGATCCCTCGTCTCCTTTGTTCAGGGGCATCTTTTCTTAATAACATCACTCATACATCTTCGGGGAAAAAAGGATGCTAAAGGTATATAGAACCATTCAGAAGTTAAGATGCATGTGGTGGTAGATCAAGCCTTTCCTTTCCATTAATGATGCTGGTGAAGATGGAGTTGAGTTTCAGATTGAGGTGGATATATAGACAAGGTGGCAGATCAGTCACAGTCAGCATGGGTGGCTAGCTCATAGGCTGAACTGCTGAAGTAATGAACTGGGGCAATTCAAGTTAGGCAGATTGTCCAGAGATGTTGGAAGGAAGGAAGATGACGGTGGTGCAAACTCACGCCAGTTGGGAATCTCAAACTTGGTGACCAAGGTCCATGCAAAATTATGGGTGGCAATCATTCTAAGCAGTCGGGTTGTGGGAGATTTAATTTTATATTTATGCAACGGTAGGCATCCTACCTCAATTTTATTAAAGAGAAGTGTATGCCCAATACAAAAAGATAACAATAATAATGAAAAACGAACACAGAAACCCAAAACAGGGGGAAAGCCTAGGTAGAAGATATATCTACCATAGCCTAGACCCCAACAGGGATACTCAACACCGAACTACTCCTGGACCACAATCCTTCCCCCTGAATACATAACACAAGCAGCCAGGTTGTGGGAGAAGCTTCTACACCATTTGAATTCAAATAAAAAGATGGTGTTTGTTTGACGGATTTTCTTTTAAATATCTTATCCTGAGTCCTGACATCCCCTTGAGGTGGTCTCCAAGGTGAGCATCCCCTGTTTTGAAAACATTTGGGAGAACATTATCTGATTTATCAAGGATTGAGAGCTGTGTGTGTGTGTGTGGGGGGGGGGGGGGGGCGGGCAGATTCAGCTGTATTACTTTTGGTTGTTGGTTTTGATTTGGTTGGCTGCCATTTTTTTTTTTGTTGTTGTTTTTCCTTTCTCTCTGATTCTATGCCTTGTGGTATGTAAGGCTCCCTGTTCTTTTCTTTCAGCTGAGTGTCAGATAGCAGGATGATCATCTATTATTCAGATCCCTTTTTCCAAAATTTGGATCTGCATCCAATTTATCTTTCAATAATTTTGGTGGTACAGTTCCTACCTTCTATCAGAAAAAGACATTTTCTTAAGGTATATGAGCAACCACAATTTATGATTACTTACTTTCTCGCCAGAAACTGGATCAGTTACAGGTTCTTCGACAGGGATTTGTTTAAGAAACATATTGCCCCTTGTAGCACGAAATAGAATCCTTTCAAATGCCATTGATTTTTCTTTAGGCACAAGTCCACTAACGAAACCGAGCTTAACTTGCTTTGATGGTTCAGTCATCATTTCCTGAAAATGATAAAACCTTTTTAAGTCCTATGTAAGGCAAATGCAATGAGCCCATTGTGAGGTTTACATTAAGATACAGAAAACTTTACTTGCTCCAATAATAAAGGACTGTCAATAGATCCATCATTGGTATATTGTGCTTCAATTTCTCTCTGCTGAGCTGCAGCAGAACTCTGAGCAGAGTAAAAAGACTCACCAGCCTGAAAAGATGCACAGAAAGAAGTTACAAACATGAGATCAGATCGTATTTGATGAAGCAACCTCATACTCACATTTCAAGAGAGAAAAAGTCTAGTGTGAAATAAAAATATAAAATTCACACTTCAAACTTTTGCTCCATCAACCAATTAAGAAGGAATGTAGAACAAAAAAGAATTGATTTTGAAAATCAAACGAAACGGTTGAAATTTCCATTCGATGTAATTACAGCCGACGCAAATAATCAAACCATTGAAAATAAATATATTGAAATAGAAAAAATCAACAAAAAGATTCCTAGATGGGTATACAAATTGATATCTGAGGAGGATTATTTGACACAACAGGAACAACAGGAAGAAGAAAATGAGGAAGAATCAACACTGGATTTTGGAATTCGTTCTTGAAAAGGCAGACGTGTAGTAATTTATACTGATAAAATCAGAATCAGGATCAGGATCCCAATCCTAAAACTCTACTTAGAGATGCCACCTTGAATATTAGGGGCATACTTTAAATGTGGACCAATAAAATAATTGCTTCACTGAAATATCTATCATTTAGAGAATTAAACCATATCCTTTGAAGAATATGAAATTAAACCATACCTTTTGAAGAACAAGCATATATTCCTTTAGTTCACTGTAGGAACGTTGCAACCTTTCATTGTTAGCATTAACTTCAATCAGCTCGGCTTCAATTTCCTCAAGTTTTATCTGCATCACATGTAGATATATTTCTAATTACTTTTAGAATAACATATAAATATATGGATAGATGGTGTGCATGTATCTAACAAGAATCTTGTCATGCAAATGAAGTCATAAGAAAGTATTAAAATCATACCTCTAAGTAATCCAATTCAATAGTAGGAGTTACAGGCTTTGTTGATGGTAGCAAATCAGCCTTACTCATTTGTTCCTTGATAAACCGCAGCTTACGAGCCATCTCTCCACATTTCTTAATCTACATGCAGAAAGATAATTCTTAGAAAAAAAAGATATATAAGAAAGTAGAAAAGCAGTTGCAGCCCAATCTCAGAAGGCCCTGCATGGGTTCGCAAGTGCATCCTTCGAGTTCTAGATGTGTATGATCAATCAAGAGTGTAAATATGGAAGATATCAGGACCTGTTTTTAATCATGATTTTCCGTATTAAATTAAATTTAAATATTTTATCAAACAAGGATAGAAGACGTTGTGGAATTTGTGGTATATTTCTTGCATACAGCAATATACCCCAAACCCCTATTTGGGTAGAAAAATAAAAGTGGAACAAGGGTGGAACAAGGGTGAATAAACCCAAAATACATATTTGTTCACAAGAAATATGTGGGTATATCTATGCCATAATAGGTAGGAATAAGCTAGTATTAGTATTGCAGACCCCCCTAGAACTGTGTTATTCCACCCAATCCATTCCACTAGTATAAGGAGGGCCCACATGTCAAATCACTTGTGATCATCTCTTATGAATCAAGGGACCCACATGTCAAATCTCACATTTTGTAAATTCTTATCCACATGTTATTCATCTTTATTCACAACTTATCAATGGTTAACCAAACAACAAAAATTTCATTATTATATTTCTCAATGAGAATAACTAAAAACATAACCAAACATAAAATAGTTTATTCCACTGGTAAAGTTACATATGCTAGAATAATTATCTATATCATAATAGTTTATGTCACTACCCAAGCTGGGGCCAAAAGTTCTTCTAATTTTTTTTTTCTTTATTGATCATGGTAGGAATTCCATTCTTAATGTCTTGTCCTTGTTTTTTAGTGCAAAAATCAATTAATGAGCTCCTATATTTAATCAATTTGATATTCTCCGTCCATGAAAACAGAAAGGGAAAAGATCAAAAAGTGATTTAAGAAAAACAAGTGGACATTATAGGAAAATCTTCCTCGAAGAGTAATGAAAAGGTCTACGATGATACTCCATGTTGCTTGAAGGCTTGAGTATTTTGCTTATCCGTCTGCCAATTAGTCACTCATAGTTGCCAGGACGTGCAATTCCTAATGTATGGCATGCAAAATCCTTTGTAGACTACTTAAATAAGTGACAGGGTATTGTAATTGATAGAGTGACATTGCTGCCACGATCCACTGAAATCCAACTCCTTGTTGACAGATTCTTTACTCTTTCAAAAAAAAAGTCTCAATTTCTAGTATATTTCAAATGTATGATTTGCGGTTCTTCCTGGAATCATGTTTTTTATAATTTAGTTTTTTTTCTCAATTCAACAAAGCTTCCATAGATTGGGTGGTGCAAAATAAAACATGACCCCGTGAAGGGAAATTATATTGTAGAAAGAGCATCTAGATAAATCATCACCAACTACTGACGGTTTAAACATCTATTGACATTATCACAATTGCAAACAATAGCGTACAAAGTCTAGAACAAATATAAATCAACAATCTGAGTAATCAAGCATCAGAAGTTTACCTGATTGGCATATGTTCGTTGGAAGGGGCTTTTATCTGCATTAAGCTGAAGCGTCATAGAAAAATATCAGATTCAATGGAACAAAGTAATTACACATAAAAAGAAAGAAAAAAAAATTCATCTTCAACTGAAATCTCAATCTACAGAGAGATATCAGGGAACCTATTCTGCTATAATTGCCTCTTGAATACATTATAACTCAAGCCATCTATATTGTAGTTTCCCTGTAAATATATACAAAAAACTAGAAAAGTTTGATGTCAAGAAAATTGCACATTGATAATGCCCAATATGCATGTAGCCCAGTATAGTCAAACACAATCCACAAAGGAAGTCATGAATATGGGAAGTAGTGTGCAACCTTGTATTGTATGCTTCATAAACCTGAGGTGATCCGCAAAAGGATCTTTTTAGTGCACATGTGCCTATGGGACAGCAAGTGGGGTGGTGTTATGATCAAGGTACCATTCGTAAAGTGGTTGTGGCAGATCTTCACTGAACTGGAGATCACATTGGCAAAGGTGGTTTGTTCCATATATTTTACAAGTATTGGAAGATTGGGTCAAATCCTAATATATCTTAGAAGGGTATTCTTCAATCAGCAGTGTCTATTCAATAAAATCCTTCTAATGAGCACTGCATGAATCCACTTGTGTGAACAAGAACTTGGGGGTATTCCTGAATGTCAGAGATTTGAAAGGTTAAATCTCTTCTTAAGGTGTGTATCCATCTCATGTGAACTTTGTGAGGAGATGAACCGAGCCTACCATTCATCTTAAGATTAGGTGCATGTTCAGCCAAGTTGTGTTGTGTCAATTGAGGCTTTCTTAACAAAGAGTTTTGGGTCAGTGCAAAGATTAGGGAGTCATTTTGTAGTCTCCAAAAGAAGGCAGACAGGGGTAAACAGGCACGATACATCCAAATGCAATGGTTTGAGCGTTTCATCAAACTAGAGACGAGAAAATGTTTAAAGGAGAACATGCTATGTAGAAAACATATGGGGAGATAACCTGGGTAGGGGGTGGAGAAGTGGGGTCAACATAGTCTCAGATCAAATGTGTTGGGCTTAAGTAGAGATGGGAGGTTTTGCATCGAGCAAGTGTTTTGTATTCAGAGTGATGATGTGAGTTCCCGATTTGGCGGTGAGGGAAGCCATGGTTATGCAAGAAGGCAGACATTTCAAGCTGCAAGGGAGAGATTTCGATAATTGCATGACCTTTAAAAAAAGGGATTGATTTCAATCTCACGATAAGCCTTTCAAACAATGAAAGGGGGTAAAAACTTTGTGCAATTCACAACAAAAAGGGATGCCCTACTTCTTCTTCCTTTTTTGTGATAATGAACCCCAACATTGATTCGAACTTCGGACCATGATTTGCACGGCTAGAATTCCCAGAAACAACTACTCTACCAAAACCTTCCATTATTACAAGAAAATGAAGCACAAAAATTGGATCCAAAAAAAGATACAAATCTAGGGCATCAGAGAGAACGAATTCGATTTCATTAGAGAAGAGCGAGATGGTAAAATTGGTTGCTCACGTCTTTGAACTGGAGGAGGCCAAGATCGCCAAGGTAGGAGACGGTGCGATGAGCGGACTCGATGGGGATGATGAGCTGCACCAGATGCATCGGCTCCGACCTCATCAGATCCATCGTCGGACAGCATCCCCCGCCGCCTCCTCCGCCGTCCATCCTTTCCACGTCGCCTCGATCGGTCGGATCGATCGCGGCGGATCTCGGGCTGATTCTCTCTCTCTCTCTCTCTCTCTCTCTCTCTCTCAATCACGCGATGAGGACAAGATCCGCCTCCCGCTCTCACCGCACCACGTATTTCTTGCGAGGGCTTCCACCGAACGCGAGATTCTATCCCCCACGAGAGTAGCGGTTTTTTTTTTTTTCACCGCCTAATTTGATCCACTGATCCACAGTTCGGTCAGTATCGAACTAAACGACATAAAAATCGAACTGCATCACTTATAAATCAAACTGCACAATCAATTGTTGAGTATATATTTCATTCTTTTATTAGATTCAACAATTAATTGTGCAGTTCGATTTATATGTAGTGCAGTTCATTTTTCACATCATCTAGTTCGATACTGACCGAACTGATTGGATCTAATCCTGACTGAATCCGGTCTCCTAATTTGATGGTAGCGGTTGCTGGGAGGCCAGTCCTAGGATGAAAGTCGAGTGGTAATAAACCTCGTTTGGGATCTCTATTGGTTGGCGTGCCCTGCAAGCCTGTTGTCACACCGGTTGCCTTTGCCTAAAGAGTCAAAGTGTAGAGGCTGATGGTACCTCTTCATCGCATCAAAAGGACAATTTGCTTTTGGTGGAAGGAAGCGTATAGAGAGAAGGGTGGGAACAAAAGGCCTATACCAGAACCATCGCCTTCATGTTGAATCAGGATCCTTCTTTGTATCACGTCTGGGGGTCATTTTATCTACTTGACAAACACTAGACCTGATTTGATTTTCGCTGTCAGCGTAGTGAGTCAATTCATGCATGCCCCACAGACTTCTCACCTAGATGCCGTTTACAGGATTCTTCGATACTTGAAGTCATGACCAAGTTTTGGCTTATTTTATGCTACTAGTGCTCAACTTACCATTTCTTGCTATACTGATGCAGATTATGCTGGTCCACTCACTGATCATCGATCCACTTCTGGTCTCTGTACTTTCCATGGGGGCAACCTCATTTCTGGATTGCTCTTTTCGCTTATATTGGTTGTGTACTGATACATAAATGGACTTCGAGGAAGTATATGGTCGAGGGCACGTCTATCCCCATCAAATAGTTTTCTTATCCCACCACCGACCAAATCAAAAAATCCAAAACATGACATTCGATTTTTTAGTGGCTAACCCCACCAAGAACATCTCTTCCCACCAACAAGAACCATATACTATTGATGTTCCCACCTCCTCATTGAGAATAAAACACTACCACCTGTCTTGTTCTTTCTCCCGCTCATTTCTTTTACGGTCGACCATAACATTCACCCTCTACTCGTCGGCGAGAACCACAAACACTCTCTGACGACCACCACAATGGCGTCACAAACCATCCCCGACGATTCTCCACCAACTGATCGCACCCTTTCGGACTCCCGCCCATTTCCTCCACGGTCAACCGCAACGTTCACCCTCAACCTGCCAGTTGGAACCAAGAACACCCTTCAGTGACCAACACGGTGTTGCAGACCCTCTTTGACACATTGCACCATTTCAAATTAATGCCCTAGTTCAGAACTCTTCATTTATGTGAGCATCTATTCTTTTTTTTGTTCAATTTTTTATCGTTCTCATGGATGTTGTGGCATTGGTGATGCTTGTTATGAATGTGGTTCCAATGGTGGTGGTTGTATTTGTTGGGTTTAGGATTGTGTTTTGTTTTGTGTGTGATAGTGTAGTTCATTGTTATGTTGGTGTAGATGATAAAACTTAAATTTTATAATTCGAATCAGATTTAAAAATTAGATAATCTTTAAAAAATAATTTTATAAAACACTCATTTATATAAAAAAAATCACATGCAAATATATATAAATAGTTGTGTTACAAAATTAAATTTTAAATATTATTGTTTCTTGTTCTTTTCTGTTTTTATATAAATTTTTGTCTTATAAAATTAAATTTTATAAATGGTTTTTTTTTGTTGATTTTTTTTATAAATGGTTATTTTATAAAATTAAATTTTAAATATTATATGAATTTTAAATGTTAAATTTTATTTGAATTTTGAAATTTAAAATTTATTTTAAAAATTTATTTAAAAAAAATTAATCACCCCGGGCGTGTGCTGACCCGCGTGCGGTGCGGGTCAGCGCGCGTGCAGGGGATAAAATGGCGCAGACATGTTCGGGCGGTCAGCGTGTCCACGTGGCGTGTTGATTGGAGTCAAAATAGTTTGAGGGTCAGTTTTGCAAATAAATTGGTCCTCGGGTCAAAAGTGAAATTCTTTTTTTGAGAGGGTTATTTTTAAAAATTTTCCTTAAAAAAAGAGTCGATTGCCCAAATACCCCTACAGCCCAACCCCTATATTTCTTGTGCCCCCACCTTTTAAAAAAAAATTTCTATACCCCCTGCAACAAACATCCAATTGTTTCTGTACACCTACAACAAACACCTAATTTTTTTCTACCCTCTGTAAGTTAATCCTCCAGCCGCACAAAATTGCAGTTTTCCCTCTGTAAGTACATATATGTTTTCTGTAACTTAGAGAACACAAAAAATAATTTCTGTAAATATTATCTGTAAATGTATTATTATGTTATGTAAAAATTGTAACTTGCAAAACATTAGAGAAACATACATTAATTCATAACATTAATATATATGTGGTTGTTATGTTGTCATGAAGTAAACACTTATTGATGTTTGATTTATTGGGTGTTTGACTAATTGTTGCATCGTTAATATAGTTTAAATTGCGCTTTCTTCTTAATGATATACGCTTGCTAACCTGAAGGTGTAACAATAGATTCGATTTCAACTAAAATGACATAAAGATGGTCTGAGTAAATACATCTTGGTTCATTAGAGTAGGAAAAGAACGTCGGAATGCAAACATTCGATGAATTCAAGTGTTTTGATGTACTTATTGTGATAAAAAATTTACAGGTGTTATACGTATGTTTCTTTAGTATTTTGCAAGTTATCATTTTTACATGACATGTATAATAATGCACTTACATATAATATTTATAGAAATTACATTTTGTGTTCTATAAGTTACAGAAAACATAAATGCACTTACAGAGAAAAACTGTAATTTTGTGATGCTACGGGAATTAAAGGGAGGAGGGTAGAAAAAAATTGTGTTTGTTGGAGGGGTAAAAAAATTTTTCAAAAGGTGGGGGGCACAGAAAATATTGGGGTTGGGCTGCAGGGGTACTTGGACAATTGACTAAAAAAAAATTGGTACCGTAGACTGTAAATGACACGGGCTACACATATCATTTGGGTGGGGCTATTTGCACCCCTCTGTTTGTTGAGCACACCCCACCCAAATAACTTGAGTTTTGTACACACCCCAGTATTTATGTAATATTTTACTTTTCACTGCACACCCCACTACAGACCCTAAAAACTTATGCAAGAGGAGGAGGAGGAGGAGGGTGGGGTTGGGGCGGAGGGTGGGGCTGGATCGGTAGGGAAGAGCATATCCGAGAAGATACGTTGGCAGTCCTTGACATCCACGGAGAGGCGGTTAGGAGGGTCGTTCGGTCAAAATCGACGCCGGATAGGTGTGTTTTTTTTACAGCGAATGCATGAAAGCAGTGTTCGTGGAGGGAGTGATGGGCATAGGTGGAGACGAGGTAGACCTGGAGACGAGGTTGGGGGGGGGGATGGAATCGAAGATGTGAACAAGTTGTCTTTCTTCTACACGCAAGACACTATCAGTGTCGACAGTTTCACATTTCGTAGATACTCCATGTCTCAATCCTTTCAGAAAAAGAAAAATTTTGACATTTTATTTGTCCCTCCAAATCTCCACAAAAAAATAACAAATTGATTGTCTCCCTCACCTCCTTTTATGGTAATAGCTCATGTCCCCTCCAAAAAATACATACTTAAGTTAATTGAATGCATATATATTTATGTCATTTGTAATAGAATATATATTAACATAGTAAGGACAATGGCTTCTAAGAAACATTTCTTATATCGGAGGATTTAGGCAATTGGGAATGTTAATGGGTAGTTTGTTATTTTGTTTCATGGTTGGTTGTTATTATTGAGTTTCTTTCAATCCTTTATCATTACATGATAAATCATGTTGCAGCTTTTTTTAACACATTAATATTTTTTTTAGATGTAGCGTACCACTATATCACAATATTTGCACCCACTAGTAGGAGGGTGACATACAGCAAGTGTTTGGCAAAGACATGTACAAAACATATTGGACTACTGTCAAAATAACACACATTTTCCGTCATCGTCAAGTCACCCCAAGTCACCTCCTAGAGAACACATTCTAAGAGGGTGGCCGACAGTTGAAATACACGAATGTTGTACGTCTTCAACATATCATTTTGATTTTTTTATGTAATCAGTCATGTGTTATATGTATTTTTATAAATCACTTCAACCAATATATTATTGTTTTTGTCGAAGAACTTGTTATCAGTTGAACAATATCTATATGATTATGTATAAATGATGTTGATCAATTTTTATGTGGCTTTGAATGAATGAGTTTTGAATGAAAGAAATGAGTTTTGAATGTTTTTCAACAAGCATGTGTTTATGAATGTTGTTGAACCACTCTATGACTTTCATTTTTGTTTCCACATACTACAACAGTGTCTAGAGATCACATATACTCAGATATATCAGGTGTCTACCTCATTAGTCAAAACCTACTTGTTTCACTTCTGTTCTGATAGACTGCAGAAGTGTCTAGAGATCACATATACTTAGACACCTCAGATGTCTACCTAATTAGTTAAAACCTACGGGTTTCACCTCTATTCTGATAGACTGCAGCAGTGCCTAAATAATACAAATACCTAGATATTTTAGGTGTCTTACCTATTTCAGAATCTACAAGTTTCACTTCTGCTCCCATAGAGATCATATGTGTCTACGAATCAAATATATCTAGACATCTTAGGTGTCTTTTCCATTACAGAACCTACGTGTTTCATTTTTGTTCTGATAGATTTCAGTAGTGTCTACGGATTATCAATACCTAGACATCTCGCGTCTAACCCATTCTAACAACTACGGGTCTCACTTCTATTCCCATAGACATCAGTGGTGGCTATAGATTACACATACTTAGACACTCCAGATTATTAATCATTTCCAAAATGGGTGTCTTTAATATCCATTTATAAATGGATCTTCAAATGCTAACTCATTTAAAATGAGTGTCTTCAGCAAACAGAAAGGTGCAAATAGCTCCACCCATATCATTTTCCGTGGTCGTGTTGTTGAACATGTAACCCGACCCAATTAGACAACCCTCGCACAAAGTCCCATAGAGAAACCCCTTTCTTCTTTTTGACAATCCGTCGATCGACGGAAAGGACCGACAACGATGAGGAAGCGCGACCTGGCGATCCTCCTCTTATCCGCCTTCGCTATTTTCTTCTCTCTCCAGGTACACACGTCTCTCTCTCTTTCTCTCTCTCTTCTCTCTTTCTCTTTGTCGAAACTGAATACTTATTCTCTCTTTTATTCCTATCCAGCAAGAAGGGGAATTCTCCTTCAAGGAGGCATGGTTCCACCTCTCCGACGAGAATCCGGTCAAATACGAGGCCGAGCGCCTCCCGCCGCCCATCGTGGCTGATCTGAACGGCGACGGGAGAATGGAAGTCCTCATCGCGACTCCCGATTCCAAGATCCAGGTTGTTCTTGTTTTGAAATCTATAGTTTTAAAAATGTTTATGGTGCCATTTATTTCAACTTATGGTCCCTTTGAATGAAATCCTAATTTGGATCAAATCCTGAACTTTATGTTGGTGTTTCGTGTTGAAGTTATGTGTTTTTATTTTTTAGGACTTTTTTTTGGATAAGCTCGGTAAAATAGAAAGTTTTTTTTACTGAAGAGTTTTTTTGTAACTTCTTGGAACGGTTTGTTGATGGCGAGTTTTGTGGTAAATGAATTCGATTTCCGCATGAACTGCCCTCCCTCAAAAGAATGTCTGATATTCATATACACCATATTAAAAACCGTTTATTTATATAAACCTATCGAATAGTTTATTAAATTTAATTGACACTCTACTGTCACCCCATTTAATGGAATCACATGGCGTACTGACCCCACAACCTTACTGAATCCACCCGAATACAATGAGATCCCCAATCTCTAGATCTTTTTTTTCTCAATAGGTGAGTGGTGTGACTTAAACCCAATATCTCATGGCTTGCATATTTTGTTGTCAGTCATTGAGCTATGGTCTTAGCCCATCTCTAATGATCCTTTAGGTGGAGTCCCGAATATTCTCGTCAAAGAAAATGGAGTGTTACTAATGCTTCTTAGTCCTGCATCCATTATGAACTTCAACTCTACTTGTGTAGCATCGGTAGCTAAATTCAAGTTTGATTGGTCGTTGCATTAGTTATTTTCATCATCATGGATTTTTCTCTCAAGTGTAGGATGAGGTACTAGTCGTGAGTTCACATTTGCCATTTGACATTGTATATGCTCTATGTGGCAAAAGTATACATCAGTGTAACTTTAGAGTGTAGTCAATATATTTGTTCAGTAAGTTGCAAAATATCCTTTGTTGAAATCTACCTTAGCATGCATGTTGCACATTTAACAATTCGTAGAGGTAATGTTATTGTTAACCTTCTTTTGGTTTGATGTCATTCTTAAAATGTTTTTCTTTGTGGTGAGCTTAGGTCTTGGAGCCGCATGCTAGACATCTAGATGAAGGTTTTACCGAAGCACGTTTGCGTGCAGAGGTGTCGCTTTTGCCTGACAAAATTCGTATTTCTTCTGGAAGGCGACCCGTGGCTATGGCTGCTGGGTTTGTAGATCGAACCTATAAGCCTGGAGAGCCAAGGAAGCAAGTTTTGGTTGTTGTGACTTCAGGTTGGTCAGTGATGTGTTTCGACCACAATCTCAAAAAACTATGGGAAACAAATTTGCAGGTATGTGAATCATGTATATTACTGAATTCAAAACTTTTCAGTAAGTTTATGACTCTTGAATTCTTCTCATCTTTATGTAGTATTTTGCAGGAGCATTTCCCTCATGGTGCTCACCACCAAGAGATAGCAATTTCCATAAGCAATTATACCCTGAAGCATGGTGATTCAGGATTGATCATAGTTGGAGGAAGGATGGAGATGCAACCTCATGTATGTTCTGAGTTTTTTTTTTTTTTTGGTTGTTACGTTTGAAAGATAATTCATAATTTTCTCATGGTTTTTAATTTTATTTCTTATGTCATGCTTTCATACTTTGTCTTGATAAATAAGTGTTTTTTGGAATAAAGATTAGGACTCTCATTTTATTAAATCAAAATTAAATACCTTGAACAACTGAGACAAGGGATCTCCAAGATACAAGAAAACAGAAAAAAGAATAGACCAAATACATTAAGGTTATAACATCTCCAACAACTAAATATACAAAACCTCAACCACCCCAAATCTCTTTCAACAACTCAATCCATAAAAAAGGTGATAGGGCATCACCCAAAAAGTTGGCGTAGCAATTATACCCTGAAGTATGATTAAGGATTGATCATAGTTGAAGGATGATGATTTAACCTCATATGTGTTCCAAGGTTTTCTTTTTGTGGTTCCATTTGAATGATAATATTTTCTTGTGTTAGTTCAGTTTTCTTTCTTGTGTCATACTTTTGTCCTCTAACTTTGTATCT
This sequence comes from Acorus calamus, assembly GCA_030737845.1. Lineage (NCBI taxonomy): Eukaryota > Viridiplantae > Streptophyta > Magnoliopsida > Acorales > Acoraceae > Acorus > Acorus calamus. Next base: position 38,987,115 of record CM060858.1, read on the forward strand.
TGATAAATTAGTGTTAGCTTCAGGAAATCCATAGAAAGCATTGCTGCTAGAGATGGAATTTTGTTTATGGTACAATTGTCCTGCTGGTTTGATTGTATCTTCTCCATGTTGAGTTCACGTGATAAGGAATTGTTTCTTGTATTTTAGGGGTATGTTACACAATTTAAGCATTTCTTCTTTTGACCAAATTAACTGACATGCAGATTTGTTTAGGTTTGTGATTCAAATGTTTAATTATAATGAGATGGAATCCTCTTTGAGTAGCCATACTTCTCCCAACATTGATATATTGATCAGCGTACATCATTATATCTGATTTTGTGCATGGTGTAAACTTAGTGTCCGAGGGAAAACTTCACATATAAAAAATCCATATTACATCTTTATTTTCATTACTGGAGGCTTAATTACATGGATTAGAGATCTAGCACATCATACTTGATATCTTTATTGTTTATTTGTTAAGGAAAGAGGTGATCTGAATCACAATCATTTTTTTTTTCATCTGATAGAATTTTGTGGACCCAGGTTGATTAGCATGAAGTTATATGTTGTTTTTGCAATAGGAAAGAAATGTTAGAGTAACTCACACGGGGTTGACACTTTGGCTAGAGACATGAGTTTGCTCCCCATAGGTCTCAAGTTCAAATCCTCTCCGGCTTACTTGATGCATAAGATTTGTGGTTGTTTGTGAGAGTTCTTGGGGGGTCTGCCTTGTTTTTTTTCAATTTTTTTTTGTGTCGGTACCTCATCTATAGTTTGAGGCTTTGAGCTATCCAGTTTTGTATTTTTGTGATATGTTTTGCTTTTTATTATTTTTTTTTTTCCAGAACTGTACACCAAAGTTTATTATAATGAAACATGGTGGTGGGTTCCAACCCTTTCCTCCAAAAAAAGGGAAAAGAAAAGAAGGTGATTTGTGGATGATTCTATGCATCGGTATTTTCCCAATATTAGAAAAGTAATGATGGGTTACTAGTCATTAAATATAATAATGTCAGAGTAGAGAATATAGTCATGCCTTGTCATGACAAGCTGTCATGAAAGTTTCATTTTTTTTTATAGTGAATTTAATTTTGGTTAAGTCGGCAAACGCCTCTCACCTTTGTGAAAGAGGTCAAGGGATCAAATCCTGGGAGCAAAAAATAAAAAAAAATCAATCAAATCTTTTAGAAAGCACCTTCCACCCCTGTGAAAGAGGTCAAGGGATCAAATCCTACGGAGCATCATTCTTCAAAATTTTTTTTCTCTTTTTCCGAATTTTTGTTGAATATCAATCCTCATTTCTACTCTATGGCTCTTGTATTTGAGGTAAGATTTTTCTTGTTTCGTAGTATATATAACAATGCATGGTGCTCATTTTTGTTCCATATCAGTAGCACTCTGGTTTGTGACCAGAGGACACATTCACTCAGATGTTTCTTTATGTGCTGATGTAGAATCCGCTTTTTTGTTGAGCTATCTGGAGAAGTATACTGGTAGAATTACATTGCAATATTTTTTTACTTTTCTTGTAGATTTACCTAGATTTATTTGAAGAAACATCAACAACAGAAAAGAGTGCATGGCAGCATCGACGAAATGCAAGTGAGAGAGAGGTACATGTCTCTTGTTTGTGCATGCGGAAATAAATGTTCTACAATTTTCCTTGTTATTTGTATCCTGGGGAAGAAATAAATGATGGGTTAAATACTTTCTCTGCGGAAGTTGGTCCTATGGTTGCATGTAAATTGTCCATAATTTATATATACATGCAATTCAATAGTTGCTCAACATGTGAGATTACCTTCAGGAGAGAATATCACTGGTGCGGGTACTTGACTACACGAACACTGAATAGTTGCATGGTTTTTTTTTTTGGTTCAATCTTGTAGTTTGTATAGATCAATTTGAGTTTTGTTGAATTATAAAGTTATTGAGCTTCTCAGTTTTTTAAATTATTTAGTACTAAGAGGAAATACAGGCTTCATGATACTTGTGTAGAGCCAGCTGGGGATTACCACTGACTTCCAATTTGTCTTGCAGATAAAGCTTGTATACGATATTGACCACTGAAATATATTTCACATTGTTTGATTTCCTCTAAATTTACGCATTCTAGAGGCAGAAAAATAAATCTCTTTTTCATAGTCAGAAAATTGTATTACATGCAATATCATCAAATATAAAAGGCCAAGGAGAGAGAAACAAATGGCAGGTCCATTAAAAAAAAAGAAAAATTTATGGTAGGCATCATGGACAGCAACTCAGCAATACATGTACTAGTGTATCAGCAGAAGAAGTGTACTAGTGGTTCAGGCTCCAAATGTTGTTTCACAATACATTTCAGAGGACCTCCGGTGATATTGTAAATGTATTAACCAAAATGGATTCCTAAGCATCAGTTATTATGCTGATGTCACTCTTTGTCAGTCATGGAAATGTTGGTGTATTTGAGTAAGTCATGTATATTCAATCAACTTTTTCTACTAATACATTGGTTGAGCAATATTCATGTTTTATGATGTGCAGGCTTCAGAGAATTCCAGAAATTCAGATTTACGCCATTTTGCATTGTTTGCATTTGCTGGTCACAATGGCGCACTTCGATGGACTAGCAAAAGCGAGGTATCCTAATCACACATCTTTGACTATTGTTTACTTTGCCTTGAACTTCCATTGCAAATTCTTGTCTCACAACTTGACAATCTCATGGATACCATTCACTTCATATTTTTTATTTGTCTGAAGAATTGTGTAGTGAGCTATTTCTTCATACAATGCATGGTGGCTATGCTTACAAATTCAGTATACATGGAATCAATGTCATTCTTTCCACAATTCAGATTTTTGATGATAGAATCTATTGCAACCTTTTTTATATAGACAAGCTGGCAGCTCACTACATAATTTTTTTTTTGTTTTGAGGAAAGGTTGGAGCAATCTTATTATATAAAGATGCCCCTGAATAAAGGAGGAGACAAGGGATTTCTGTACAACAATTAAGAAGGAAAGGGAAAAAAACATAGATGCATCCTACCCAGAATGGGACAACCCCCTTAATGGATAATCCCTAAATCTAGCATGAGGCCAAACCTCCAGAGAAAGAGCAAAAATATATGTCATTTGGTCAATATAAGTCCTCCAACATTTCATCCTACAAAAAACCTCTCTGCTCCCTCCCCCCACCCCCCAGTCCCTCCAACACACACACACCTTGTATTCTTTATATCCATTATGCATGACATGCCATTTTTTCAACCATAGGTAGCAACAGTCATCCGTTTGTATGAAATCAGACACGTAGAAAATGGCACAAGCCAATTTCTTTTACCCTTGTTACCCTTCTTGAGGCACCTTAACTTGCATGGTTGCACATTTGTGGATGCTCTGTGTGAATTTTTTTTTCCGAAAATACGTAGGCACAAACCTCAATTTTATTTCTAAAAGAAATGGAAATGCCCAAAGCATACAACCAAGAAACTATTCAGTGGGCCATACAGCGATCTTGGTAGAAGAGTTATTTACCGCGATCCCTGGATTCCACCTCACTCACCCCTGATCCTCGATTGTGAGTCTACCCCTAGAGTATGCAAACCTGCACAATTATACCCCAATCTTTAATAAAATGACCGACTCCCAAACTGTTTTCATAATACAGCTTTGATCCCCTAAATATGAGATGGTTTTGAGATAACCAAATAGCCCCAGGGACAAAAGACTGCAGCAGTTTGGCCCTTGTGCTCCTGTCTTCGGCACAGCTAAGCTTCCTCCCTACTTCCCATAAACCAGTAAGGGTTCCAAAGTGGACATTAAATCAACACTTTCCTTCAGGATATGCCAAACATGTTGGGCAATCGGATATTGTAACATGATGTGAGTGGTTTTTTTTTTTTGGATAAAATATAGGAGAATCTTATTTCAAGAAAACCCCGAATTAGGAGACGAGGGATCTCCTTACATCATAACATTAAAAAGAGAGAAAAATACAAATATATCAAACACTCTATGAAATATTAACTTCTCCCCCAATCAATACCCATTATAGAACTAGGTGAAGGCTCCTCCAATGTAAAATTTACCCAATCCTGAAGCATTGGTGAAATGGCGGCCCAAGTATTTTCCCAATACACTCTTTTATTTTGAAAAACTCTTTCATTACGTGTCAACCAAATGGACCAACATTAGCATGAGGAATCAACCATTGAAACTTAGCGTGATTACTTTGTCGCCCTTCTTCATACGATCCTTAAACCACCGCCACATGGTTTCCATATCCGAAAAGGAACAAGGTGACCGTATGCCTCCCTGACCTTCTTCCAGATTTGTGAACTAAAGGAACACTTGATTCTTCCTTAGCTTCACATAAATTGCATAGTGTATCCCCTTCATGAGACCACTTAGCACGATTAAGCTTGGTCAAATTTTATTGTTGGACAGCAGACACATAAAACCTCTAATCTTCAGTGGAGAAAGTGTGCCCCAAATCAGTGATTCAAATTGGGCGGTGAGAAGGTTTGGATTTGGGTCTTTATTAAGCCATCGATAGAAAGAATGAACAGAAAATCCATCATTAGGAGACACCTTCAAACTCACAGAATCTTCCTCTTCTAAACTTAATGATACCTTCTGAAGACTCTCTAGGAGGGAAACAAGTTCACCTGTCTCTTCGTCATTGAGATCTCGTCGGAGCCTTGGCATCCAAACAATATAATTAACTTCACAAGTAAATGAATCACAAATGAGATCATCTCCATCTAGTGCCACCCGAAAAAGATTAGGGAATAATTGTGCTGGCGATGCACCATTGAGCCAATCATCTTTCCAAAAGCGTATTTCCACTCCATTACCAGGAACAAGTTGAATAGCCTCTTGTATTTTCTCCACACCTTCCAAAATAACCTTCCATACAAAGGATATATATGAAGAATGCTCAGTAGAATGGAAAGCCTTGTGCACCCCGAATAATATTTTTCACGAATCACTCTACTCCACATGATGTGAATGGTTGTCTTCGCCCACTGCAGCAAATCTGGTAAAGGGTGTTCTCTTGAATTGTCCATTGTGATCGATAAGCCTTAGTAAACAACTTGTCTTAATACATGAGCCACATGAAGAACTTTACTTTCAGCGCCGTCTTAGGCTTCCATATCTTCTTGGCCTTCCACCACCATGGCCTCCAACCTAGGCCTGTTTCTCCTCCACCAGTCATAGCAACTTCGCACTGAGAAACCTTTCCTTGGCTGTGGTCTCCACATAACGCAATCTGAACTCTCCTCCAACGATGTGCTTTAGAGCTCCCCTAGCAATCTGCATACATATCAATCTCTTCTCCCTTATGTTCTTGCTCATCCTCACACCCCAATGCCCGCTCGAGTCATGCTCTCCGTGAAAATAGCTGCTGCATATCTTTGAAAGTATGTGTACGGTGTACCATTAGTGTGATACTATTTACCGCTTCAGCTATGCCTCCTCCATGAAGTTATGTTCCTATTACGAGTTGTAGCTGCATAGTGCCTACCCATCAAATTATTCAATTTCTGAGTGACATACCACTTTCTAATCAGGCGGTTTCTGTTTTTTTCCATCAAATTAAGAAAAGGTAGGAAGGTCAGTTGACCCAAAGAGGGAAGAAGAGGATTGTTTGCAATGCTAAGTATTTGGATTACCAAATGGTGTGCTTCCACCGTTGTTTAAAAAATCAATGTTGTTTTGCTTGAACATCTTGCTATTGATAAATGGAAGTTTTTTTTTTTTAAATCTACATTGAGAATACCTGGAGCAGAATCATGGTTAAAGGTGTAGGAAAAGCATAGGGCTTAAATGTGTGTTTTGAAAACACTTGAGAATCAATTTCAAGATTAAAGGAATGTGTTATTCATTGTATTTGGGCAGATTGGGTTGTAAATTTGTAATTTCTAGAAGGGGACCTGTAGTGGTGTGAGGGTTAGCATACCATGTGTCTTTTTTTATTATATCTTTCTTTTCCTTATAACCAGCAGTAGATCCCTCTTCTATTGACCTCCTTTTGGAGTTTACTATGGTGCTAAATTCCCACCTTTTTCCTAGAAAAGGCGAGAAAAGATGTGATCTTAGGTGTGAACGATAACTTCAATACTGTATTTTCCCATCCTTGTTTGGTTTTGTTCCATGAGGAGATACGTTATCTCCTACTTTTTTGGTTGTTAAACTATGGATCTTTCCTTTTTCCATTGTTATTTAAGAAAATTACAGTTGGTGGATTCCCACTTATTGTGAGAAAAACTAAAACTTTGTTAAAAGGATCTCTTGTGAAGTTGGATCTTACGAATTTGTTATACTTAGAATATTATTTGAACACACTAGTTTTTTTAAATGATTTTGGGGATTGATTATTATACTTGTTTGTAATTTGAATATCTTCTTAACGATGATGGAGTGAAATTTGTTTAGGAAACCCATGATATCCTAATCTTATAATATCTAATATTGTTTTTTTCCTTAAGGTTACGTTGTCCCTTTTTTTCTTATTTAGCTTAACTTCCTTTAAATTGTGATGTTTCAGAATAAAAAAGAAAATCGTCCTGAAGATGCGGAGTGGATCCCACAGCATAATTACAAGCTTGATGTTCATGCTTTAAATAGTCGGCATCCTGGGGAGGTATGATCATTAAGGTTATTTCATAGGCACACACACACCCACCCACTTGTGTAGATAGGTGGGCTTTGATATGGTAGTCCAACAGACTACCAAAATATGGATAATAAACCCTTAACTTTAACCTCCAAATACAATTTGATTAATTTTGTCTCCAATTACAACTTGAAAGATTTTGTTTACATGGTGTTCATTGTTCTTATTTTTTTAGAATGTTTTCACTCCACTGCTCTTTCAATTAACTCCAATTATCAATAAAAGAACTAATCAAGCTAAACATCTTTAGCATTATTTTGTAGGCAGATATTTTGGGTTGGTGTTATTTGCAATTTATTAGTTTAGGCTCCCTTACATGACACATACTTATTTATCTAGTTTAGATTGGTATCTTAGTGGTACGAGTTCGTAATGATTTTTTTGTTGTCATTCTTGATTTGAGAAAATTTCAATATCATTTCCTGTAGGATTAGAATTTAAACATTTATATCTCCTCCTTGTATTCAAAAACTTCTTGCATATGGACAAAGAATGAAAGAGTGAAATGAGAGAATTGAGGAACGAAAGACAAAGAAGCATCACTTCAATGCATTCATATATACATACATATGTATATGTATGAGTATAATAACTGTATGTATATGCCTAGAAGTGCTGAAGTTGTTCTTGCGAACCAACCTCCTACAACAAAATAAGCACGGGAGAAGAGCAAGAGACTCGACTAATCTACAAAATGGTTGAGCTTTGGGATTTGTTGTCAGACTTGAAGAACATCTTACAATCATTCCGGATAATGATTGCATGCTTGCACACATGCGTGTGTGTGTGTATTTATGTCTAGGGTTAAAACATATAGACAAATTAAAAGACATGTATGCTCTACTATACAATTGATCAGTGGCAGAACTACGGGGTAGACTCGGCCGGGCTGTAGCCCTACCCCACCAAAATTTTGAATTTTTTAAAATAGGGCCCAATCTCTGACCCAACAGCCTTGTCCAGCCCAGCCCAGCCAGCCATCCTAATCCATGCCCACTTGCTCAAAGTCAACCCTAATCATACCAAATTTTAAAAAATCGATTGAAACCTAAAAACCCTTCTCCTTCCTCCCACGATTTCTGCTGCCCTGCGGACCTGCGCTGATGGACGGAGATCGGGCGATGTCGCGATGACGAGGCGGACCGCGGGACCAGGTTCGAATCAAAATATCTCTGATGATCCCTATCTTTGTCCCCTGTCTCTCTCTCTCCCCTTATTTCTCTCCCTCCCCCCCCCCCCCCTGACAAGACGGATGGCGACAAGGCGAATCGGTGATGACTGGCCTCTGGCTGACTGGGGACGGGGGACTTCGGGATTTTGTTTTTGGTATACTAACTTGGGGAGTTGGTGAATGGTGGACTTGTGTTTTATACCCTTGTTCATAAGTCTCTATTTTGTTTTTTGGGTTTTATACAGTTGGTGTCCTTTGGCTTGTGGGGAGTGGTGACTTATTATTGAATAATATTTCAATAGTTGTTTTTTAAATATAGGTTCTTCTACTTCTAGAATGTGTCAAATGCTCCCTTTATTGGATTAAAAAAATTAAGGTGTGAATGTGTGATGACAAATTGACAACGTGTATTCAAATGTCAATGTATATATATACATATATATTATTATTATTTATAAGTGGTCCAAGTGGATAAAGACTTATTTAGATCAATGTTTAAGATTATTAGACAACATATATATTTTTCAGATTTTTTATTGCGCATGTTAGTGGGGACCGAGTGTGTCCTCTCTCCCTTTTGAATTTATTTATTTATTCTCTAATACTTTATTTTAGGATTTTAATGTGTGGGGCTTTTGATGTTCAGATTTCAGAAAAAGTCGAAAAACAAGCGATGTTGTCGGTTGTCTGACTTGTGTCTCGGCCAGAATTGAAAGTGGATTAGCAAAAATGACTTATGAACCCATTTAGTTTATATTAAATTCAAATTGTTTATTAGATTTTAAATTCGTGTTAGCCCCCCCCTACCCCCCCCCCCCCCCCCCCTTGTATAAAATCCTGGTTCCGCCCCTGATTGATATCTATATGTTCTAACACTATTATTAGTTTATTACTCATTTTTATCACTTTTCATGTAAATTCTGTGAACTCACTGACATGCCACAAATTGTCTCATCGAAGTATGCTATTGTGATTTGTGCGTTGTTGTTAAACTGGCTTCATTCAGCGCATCTGCAAGTTTGAAGTATCCTTTATCTTTATTACATTATACAATAAATGTATTAGAATGTGAAATTTTCTGTGCTGAATTATGAAAACCAGTTAACTGACTTAAGCTTCTGCAATTATTCTGTATTAATGAAATTCATATGACTTAATGAATTCAGATCATGCCAAAATAAACTGATGGTAACTCTTATGTTGCAGTTTGAGTGCAGAGAATTTAGAGAATCAATTCTTGGAGTCATGCCACATCGTTGGGTAGTGTTTTTATCATTTTTCCTAAGCTCTCCATCCTATTGTAATATGAGGTGGTATAAGTTCATCTTTTTAATATATTTTTCTTTTCTTTTCTTCATCAGGATAGGCGGGAAGATACCCATTTCCAACTTGCACATTTCAAAAGACACAAAAGGAAATCATTGAAGAGAACAAATGGGAAGAGAGCCGCAAATCTAATTCACATGCCAGATGCAAATCATGCTCCAGGGAAGGACTCATCTAAGAAAATAGCTCGTCTGATGGAAAAAGCTGCAGACTATGCTGGTTCAGCAAAATCAAAAAAGGTATTTTGTTATTTTTTTGAAAGAAAGCTGGACTAAATCCAAAAATTAATCAAAAGATCGGGGTTGCCAGCTAGCATTAAGCAAAAGTTAATTATTTAATCATAAAATAGTTTTCAATATTATACATGTGGACCTTGTCTAGTCTATATTGGTTTCAGCTATGGTATATCCTTGCATAGATATTATCTATGAGCTTGACTACACAGTTCAGCATGTGAAGTAGGAAATGCTGCAAAATCCAAAGAGTTGAAGATTGTAAAATGTTACACTTAATTACTGTTATTCTTGTCATTAAAAAATAGCTTTCTTTCTCAAAATAAGAAGATGTCATTGCTAAATATAGCTTCATCTGTAGAAGGTTATTTGGGGATAGTATGCCCTTGATCAGTACCTATATTTATGATCTAGATTCACAGTTAGCTGTCACTAGGATACCAGGTTTATACCTAAAATTGGGCTGACAACATTCTACATGAAATCTGAACAATTATAAAAATTCTGCCTTATGCTCAAATGCTCAATTGACATGACTACATGAGAAACATTTTTTTTATTGCAAAAAAGGTTGACAAATGTACCATGATTCATTAAATACCGGGGTACCACTTGTCAGGAAAAATGGAAAAACAAACAAAAATCACAACAGACACCTCGCTGAAAGCAGTAGTAGAGATAACTACTTATCCAGCTGGTAGCCCTCCCTCTCCCCCTCTTCTATGACCATCCTCCCATTAAGGAACTCTATGTACTAGCACAAAATAAGCCCCAATCTGTGATAAACCTCTCCGTGTCCTCCCTTATGTTTTTGAAGTAAGCCAAATCGCCCGTACCACTGCCATGACAATTGATTGGGATATTTTAGCTTTTGGCGAAAAATTGGTTTATTCCTTCCTCCCATGTTGGTTCGAAATAACATAACAATGTTATTGATATCAGTGCTTCATATGACACTTTGTGGGTGTGTTCCAACTATATCATACTTGCCTTTCATATAAGCCTTACATTTTGCATATACAATTGATTTGTTAGTGATAAAGATGCACATGACATTTTTCTTTTTCATTAGAAGGTGGGATGTCCGCCAGGTTATATTAAAATAAATAATACCTCCTCAAAAATTACAAAGTATTAAAATTACAGAGAAAGATATACGATCCCTTTATTCGATGTCCTTTTGCACGGGAAATTTGGAATCGTTTGGACTGGTGTTTCTTTTCTTTGGAGGAGCTTCGGCTGCCGGGGAAGAGGTTGACGATCCCGCGGGATAGAATGCATGCAAAGGCGACTCAAATTCTTGTCCCGGCGGTGTTGTGGTCTATTGGGCTCACCCAGAACCATTTGGCTTTTCATGGGAGCACTCCATTCGTGGAGTTGGGAGTCAGTGCTTCGTTTATCTTGGATTGGGGATGTTATTTGGGGGCTAGTGTTGCTTATTTGTCCGGGGGGGGGGGGGGATTGGTTGTGCAGGGCTAGCCGTTTGTATCTTGTTTTGATGTCACGAGTATAGAACCCTCTTCTATGTTGGGGCTTTTGCTTTAGTTTTTGTTTTATTTGTATTCCTGTTTTGGGCTCCTTCTCTCTTAGTTATATGAGGGCATCAACCTACAATCTTATTTCAAAAAGAGATATATGATTCTCTTATAGGTTATTCCAACAATAAAGTTTCACAGTTCAGGTTCATGAGGTGATGATTCTACAGTTCAGGTCGCCCTTACACCCTAAAGGTCGCCTTGGTCTAAAGAATTGAGTTGGTCTTGTTCCTGGTATAAAGAAATCAGAATTCGCGTTGCAAGTAGTATGTCGAGTTAGCGGGTGGTTCTGTGAAGTGAGACAATCAGAGTGAGGTGCTAGGTAGAAGAAGGTATTAACACAGATAGAGAGATGGTCTTCTTGCCTAGGGAAAGCAAGAAAAAGCTACACCACTCTTTGGGAAGAAGTCTCCGTAAGCTTTTGAAAAATTAACAATGCCTAAAAAATTACAAATTATTGCAATAGAGAAAGAATATATTACCCTATAGGTTATTCAACAATAAAGTTTCCCAGTTAAGGCCCATGAGGTGATGACCACATGATTTTTTTTTTTTTTTTTTTGTAGGGACTCCCCGTGGCTGACCTTACGGTCGAGCTGGGAAAGCTACTCTACTTGTTTGCCCCGGTCTCACGGAAAAGAGGTGATGACTACATGATGCCTATCCAAGTTCTCAAGCACCTCAACCGTATCCCACATGTTTCTCCAGGCTATATACCTCCTCAAAAATCACAAAGAATTAATAATATAGAGAATGATATATATTCCCCTATAGTTCGTTAATCAATAAAGTTTCCCAATTAAGGCCCATGAGGTAACATATTATGCCTGTCCAATCTCTTAAGCCCTCAAAACCATATCCAACATGTTTCTTGACATATACCTACCTCCATGCACAACATTTGCATCTAATTACTTGCTTGTCCTGCATGCGTCTTTTTTTGTGTGTGTGAAAATAATTGTGTTGCCAATTATTAGGAGGAAACTTACATAGTGTATAGATGAGTAAAAAAAATGAAAAGCACAGGATTGTCCATTCCATATGATACTTCTCACAAAGAAATCTTACTTGACCAGAAATGTGCACACTTTGGGGTTATAAATCCTTTCAGCCTCTGAAACATGACAGCATTAAGCCCTTATGAAGGTGACAGCCACCCATGTGTTTTCAACATAGCACCCTTTCCCTTGAAATTTTTTACCATTCCTTGAGAGGCAGATAGCCCAGCACATGAATTTAGGTAACATGGTTATGAACTTGTTCTTTTTTATTCTGCATCTTCCTTTTTCCGCCCGTGAAATTCCAACAATATATCTTAAATTGATTTTATATTTTCATTTAATCTATTACACTAGGGAGATTCCAAAGAAACCATGTTTGTGTACATGTATATTGCTGGATGTATTTTTTTAAAATAAGCCTGAAATGAACTGTACACTTTTTTGGTAAGCAAATGAACTTTGCATTGTTGGTTGGTAGAAGCTTTTTTTAGTGGTTTTAATGTATGACAGAGTGCACATGACTAAAAGATGATACCATGCATGCTAGATGAGGATTTTTTCAAATAGTCTAACGAAGATCTTTATGAACAGATGATCCATATGTCTTATAGTTATTTTTAATTTTTGGGTCCCACTGATTACCTAACAAAAAAAAAAGTCTTATTTATTCATGATGCATCTGATATTTGCCTGAAATGTATAGTTTGATGTCTACAAATTTACCCTATTGTGCTTTAAACTATCATAGTTGATATGGATGTCCTACATTATCATGTTCATTTCAAAGTTGTGTTTTTGACCTTTTGAGTTTTTATTCAGGTCTCACCTTATGTTCCTACCATTACAAATCACACACAACTTTGGTGGGTACCTAACATAGTTGTTGTACACCAAAAGGAAGGGATTGAAGCTGTTCATTTGGCTTCTGGTCGCATTGTTTGTAAGGTAAGTATTTGTCATTTCTTTATCTTATATCTTTTTATTGGTTCTTAGGGTTTTTTTTAGTAAATTTCTTATAAATCATGTTTACCATTATAAGGAGCAACGTTTCAATGTAACATGTGGTCCGCACATGCGATTAGGGTGCAAAAGGTATATGTGGTTGCATTTATCACACATTTACCATTTGAGCGGATCTATGAGTCCGTTCGAACAGTCATTACTAGTCTTTATCCACGCACGATGTGCATGTAAATAAAAAATATATTTTGTTACACTAAACCAACACCCTCAACTCAATTTTTTTAAACTAATTTATATGCGATATAATATATTACGTTATATATACATAAATAATATAATAGTTTTTTTAATAATCATTAAATAAATTGTTTGTAAAATTTATTATGAAATGCAAAGAGATATGTTATAGCTGAAAAGGAATTTTTTGCGTATATACCCTTAACTAATTTCTATATCTATTTGAAATCTTAAGATAAGATTAGGAGAAATTTACAATAATAATGGACTTTAATAAATTTGTTAGAGGGTAAAGATGTAAATTTGTGTTACATCCAGTTGAAAACCTTTTCTGGTTAGCATAATAGATAGATTTTGTTTTTTAAAACTATCGTTCGAATACTGTTCGAATTTGAACATTCGAATGTCATTCTTTCGAACAGAGTTTGTTCCCTGAACGCTTGAATGCAAAAATTGAGTTAGCATGGAAGATAAAGGGGGAGTATGATTCTTTTCAGTAACCAGAAAGAGATGCTGCAAGTTAAAGGGCATGCATAAATTCTATAATAATTCAAATAAAGTATTATCAGCTCCATTTGCTGTGGTATATATGGATCTATAATAATTCAAATCAAGTATCATCAGCTCCATTTGCTGTGAGTATATATGGATATGATAGTCGTCGAATAGTGTCCTTAGAACCAAGTGGCTCTTGGAAGAAAAGATGATATGGACTCACCACACGGTCTGATCCACAAATATGAGTAGTGGTAGAAGCCTAAGTGTGTTAAGAAATTAATTTATGTGGATTGGAGAATCACGAATGCAGCTAATAGATGAAGAGTGATCATTTATAAATATAAATATAGGAAAGTTATTTTTTAATTAAAAAAAATGGTGCAACATCTTGTGCACCAAATTAAAAGTACTAGTAATGATACTCACCAGGAATTGTCTTAGATTACTAATTATGATGTAGACCAGAATCGATTATGTTTTATAGTTTTTGTTTAATTCGATTTTTTTTTACTGGAATGTGGTGATAACCAAGTATTTGTTTGCAGCTTCATCTGCCAGAGGGAGGCCTTCATGCTGACATTAACGGAGATGGGGTTCTTGACCATGTTCAGGTGGGTGAATTGGTCTTTCAGATGTCACTATTGTTTTGGTTATTGATTTCTCTATTACTTCACAATTACAACAAAGACACTTATATCATAGTATTCCATCACATTTAAGAATTGAATGTAATTATGAACCAATTAAAGAATTAAATACTTGTTTATTTTTATTTTTAAATTGGATCTTTATCTCTTTCTTTTTTTTAAATTGATATCAATCTTTGATGCATGTTAATTGCCTTGTTTTATAATGAATCAACTTCTTAGCCAGTGAACAGCATATTGCAAAAAAAAAAAAAAAAATCTTAAAATTAATATTGATAACAGGTTTGTGTTGGCATTTTTATTTTTAGTTAAAATTTAATATCCATAATGCATGATGTAAATTTTGTCACTCTAATGTGTAAAAACAATACACAGGTCTTGAATTATTGGTAAGCATGGTATGTTAGGTCATTAGATACTGTGAGTCAGTATCCCCAATAGCCTTTGTTTGCATATCTCCCAAGTATTGGAGTTAATATTAAATTGTTTAAAGTCCTTGGAATTTTGGTAGAAAATTTGCAAGGAAATTGATTATGTTCAAATGCTGGCAATCCACTGAATTCCAAATGATCTGAAGATGTTCTAGTAGTTTCTTCTGGATTTTTTTTTAATTCTGTGTGCACATAAACTGTGAGTGTCTGTTTGTCTGTTGTAGAGGCACATGACAGAAACCAGCCACGCACTGTGTTGAGCTTGATTTTCAGTGTTCTAGTGTGTATATGTCTCAGAATATAATATCTGAAAAACTTATCAAATTGATTATATATGTACCTGTTGCTTCAAACAGGAGGGAATTATTGTAAAACACACATTTATATTTTGAAGATCCCATCATCCAATGATATATAAGCTCCTATATATAAATGATGACTTACTAAATACTAAAATTGGATAAGGTATTCCTATGTGATCCTTTAGTTTTAGTTTAATTTTCTATAATGAGATCCTTGTTCTTGGTCCTTCTGATGCACATATGTCCATTTGTGTTGTTAGTATCCTCTTGGGTCCTCATTTTAGTTTCAATACATGCTGGATAGATGTATTAATGTCATATAACAATTCTTTAGAAGTTATTAATGATCATGAAAAATATTCAATCAGACTATTTGGGTCAATGGTTAAAATTACATTGTTGCCTTTAAGTCTATGTACTAATATGTCATTTTTTACTGAGTTGAGCAATATAAGATCTTGTAACAATATGAGTTTCCTGTACCAATAGGTTGTTGGGGGAAATGGAGAGAGGACAGTGGTCAGCGGATCTATGGAGGTTTTGAGACCATGCTGGGCCGTTGCCACATCTGGTGTTCCCATACGAGAACAACTCTTTAATGCTTCAATATGCCATCACTCGCATTTTAATATTTTCCCGCGTGGAGACTTTGCCAGAAGCTATGATAGAACTGACAGTGTAGGTTCTTTGGAGGTGGCAACTCCTATTTTGGTGCATTGGGATGAAAGCCATGCGAATCGTAAGGAGAGCCATGGAGAAGTTGTGTTCTTGACCAGCCGAGGGGAAGTAAGCATTCTTTCGCTCTCAATCATCAATGGATAGACAGGGTTTCTTGCTGTTTATTTTCTCCACCGTTTTCAGAAGTTTGTGAGCTATTCTTCCTATTTTTTAAGCAATAATAATTACACTAAGAATAACAGTAATAAGAATAAAAATAACAATCAGAATAAGAAGAATAACAATAAGATTAAAAAGTAAGAATAACAATAACAATAGGAATCATATTAATAATATAAATAACTTAACAATAAGAATAATATTAAGAGTAAGAATAATAGTAAGAATAAGAGTAAAGGTCACTTTGGTAACTTAGTAAGAATAAGAGTAAAGGTCACTTTGGTAACTTTGGTTCCGAAGGAAAATTCCTCCTTTCACATGAATCCAATTATGGTAGATTCTATGGATAAAAGATATCAAGGGACTTTTGCGTGGACCAAGAATGGTCTCAAGAATGAAGAATTCCAAACACTATTTACCTGGTGCTCTATTGTTATGGGAATGAGAAACATTACAAAATTGGCCCTAAACATTAAGAATCAGAATAACGATATTCTGCTTTTGTTTATTTACAGGTGACCTCTTACTCCCCAGGCTTACACGGCCAGGATGCCATATGGAGATGGCAACTATTGACGGGCGCAACATGGTCGAATCTTCCATCCCCATCGGGAATGATGGAAGACAGGGTGGTCCCCACTCTCGAAGCATTCTCTCTTCATATCCGTGATACCCGAAAGGTGATCCTCGCTGCGGGAGATCAAGAAGCGGTGGTCATATCTCCAGGAGGGAGTCAGTTGGCCTCCATCGATCTTCCGGGGGGGCCCACACATGCGTTGATCTTGGCTGACTTCTCCAACGATGGCCTAACAGATATAATTGTGGTAACTTCGAATGGGGTGTACGGATTTGTGCAAACCAGACATCCGGGAGCCCTCTTCTTCAGCTCACTAGTAGGATGCCTCATTGTGCTTGATGGGAGTCATATTTGTGTCCCAGTACATGAATTCCTTTGGCAAGGGAAAGAGGTGATTGAATGTTGAAAAAAAGTCTCTTGAGATGAGCAATCTTGATGTGCTCAATGCATGTGCTGATGTAGTCATGTGTGTTTTATCAAAAACTTGAATTAGCTAAAGCTTTCTTGGCAGGATTGGATCCTGTGTATGTTAAAAATAGTCTTTTATTAGATCTTCAATGTATTTTATATATAGAGGGCAGATGTTTTTTGAATATTTGAGGCTGAAAATGCATTGAATGTATGGTGTTGTGAGGGGGAATGATTTACAGTATGGTTTCTACTTTCTTGTTTTTGTTGGTTGTTACATAAGGATGTCCTGTCAGGTCACCCTCTTTTTCGTGCCCATCCTTTAAATGGTATCTTTTCCCAAAATTGCAGCAGCAGCTGTACATGGTTCAAATTTTGGGGAAAATATAGATAGATTTCATCTGATCTTGCAAAAACTTAAAGAGACTATGTGGACCACACGCAGGCTCGTCTTATCATATATAAATCTTCTCTGCTTTAAGAGGGACCACTCCTGCTATGTGTGCTCTACCAATCCATTATGAGTTGGGTGTAGCACATTGAATTGTGAGAATAACATCTGTAATAATAATATTCATTTAGCTTCATTTTTAGTCATGTTTCTAATTTAATATAATGGTCCATTTAAAGGTAGATCTACCAAAGTTTGATACACCCTTTTGGAGGATGTTGTCATTAATTTTTCCCAAGGAATTGTTATCATCAGTTATTCATGTGCAGACTAAACAGTCTTGAACTTTTTTTTAAAAAAGAACATGTATACTCAAATGAATTGAATAAATATATTTTTACATTTTTTTGTGATATTATAATTGAATATGTATTCTACGGTGGAATATTTTAATAGATTTATTCTAGAGATGAATAAATCACTTTTTGTTTGTATTTTTAGTTATTCTTATTGGGATTGGTTGATAAAAATTAAGTTGTGGATAAAAAGCGAATAATATGTGTAAGGATTTATAAAAGATAAAAATTGATTTTACATGTAGGTCCCATGATTTAATAGAGATGATGACACGTGATTTGACATATGAGCCCTATAATACCGGTGGAATAAATTTGATGGAATAACATAATTCATGGGAGACCTGAAATACCAATACATATTTATTCTCATTTATTCTAATATAACTATACCCCCTTATTCCTTGCAAACAAATAATTTTTAAATTTTATTCCCCTCTGTTCCAACCCTATTCTCCCACCAAAACAGGGGCTTACAAATTTTGAGTGTTTGGATGTGAGGTGTAAACGTAAGATTTTGTATTATTCAATTATGAAAAGTGTTATTTTGATATATTTTCAAACGCAGGAGATTTAACAAAGAAAAAACATGCAGTATAACCGTGCAACACAGGAGGCATCGTAGAATCGGCCCCAATACAGATCTCACATTACATGAGTATACTTTTAGGAAAAAGATACATACAACCTCCATTGCAATCCCAATTGCAGTCTATATCATTTTTATTTTTTAAATAAAATCATACGCTCTTCTTTTGAAACATATGTTGTTATAAGAAATGACATATATATTGAGATATAATAATATATTATTTTTTAAATTAAAAAAACTAAAAAAAAAAATGTTATGATAGAAACTATATATTATAATAACGCAGCATATATATACTATTCTAATATATTTGGATTTCGTGTATCAGCGCTCATATTTTTATTCTCAAAAAGGAAAAGCGCGGCCTTTAAAATGTGAGCTATACGATTCGTCAAACAAACGAGGACCGTTGTTCCCCAAATCATGAAAAATAATTCATTTTAGTATTTGTTTGTATTAGATGTCACCGCAAATCAGTGTCTCCATCAACACGTCACCGACACACTATGATCTCGTCATTCAACCTAAGAAATCTGCAATAATCATAACAAGTTAATAATTACACAATCTTAGCTCAATTTTCTGCCAAACAAATTGGTCAAGCGTGTGGACCCCACCCTAAATCACTCGGACCAGGGAGTTCAGATTCTGCCGAAGACCATTATACTGCATATGTATAGCAGTATAAATAGACTGACATTTATATTTATATTCGATTCATATATGTTGCATAATTCATTGATTGATTGTGTAATTTAATTCAATATTAATAATTCACCTAACTCTAGCTGAATTTGAACTCCAGATTAGGTAAAACCATCTGTCGCGTCCCTACCACCTTAAAAGATGGCTTTATATCACAGCATCCATCTCCCGGAACCCTTGTTTATTAAAAAATTGGACACCACTAGTTCCAGAGGCATAAAAAAATAAAGATGTTATCCAGTGTTATTTTTAATAAAAAAATATACATGTATCTAAAATAATAATAAAATTCAGATGACACTGGCCAATTTTCTATTCATGAAAATAAATGAGATTTAACACTAGTTGGATTTTATCTCAAATAAAATACTCAAGGAAAATGTTACAGTCACATTTATCAATCAAAATTCAGGCCTCACATTTTTTTTTTTTTTAAATAGTAATTAAACACCATCTAATGACGTATATGTTTTGATCAAAAACACATATCACTCCATTTCAAAGTTAATGAACTCATTTTTAGTGAGTATAAGAAAATATTTAATGTGATATACACAATATCTTCACTGGATTTCTAATATGGTATATAAGATTGTTTTAGACTGAGAAAAAAATCGAGTGTAACAACACTTGGGTACCGTTTGGCTTCGGATTAGGCACCTCTGCGTCCGTGGAATTGTTCCGCATTTGCCGAATCATTGTTTCAATGTGTCTGATCCACGAGAAAAAATAGGCATTGAACGCATATTTTCATTTCAAACGCGAACGCCTCACATTGTGTTTGTTTGGGCGGTGGCGGTGCATCGAGTCGGCCGACGGTACCTCACATTGTGTTTCATTTCAAACACGAACGCGCTCAAACCTCTCTCCTAAACGGTACCTCAAACAATACAAAAGGACAAACATTCTAATTAGGGATTACTGCAATCATTTTTGCAAATGTAGCATTGCTTCTGATTTTTTAAAAATACACTTACACGATGAAAACATGTTTTTATAAAAAATAAAATATATATACAAATAAATAAATGCATATATTTTTTATATTTTATATAATAAAATAAATATTAATATATACTTTATTTGAATTTCATATATTACATTTGATGACACGATAGCATGACGCAGAAATTCCTTTCGTGAAGCGCCTTTATAGACAAACAATAAAAAAAATCCACCACAATCATTTTTCAAAATCAGGATCATATGAAAATCACGTGTGTTCATCTTACACATTTTCTTGTCATCTATATGAACCCATGCTCCCTGCACCACACAAAGATTCTCAACAAATTATAATCTTCATGTGATGAATAAAGAATCGGGGATCAATAATGAACACACACTATAAAAAACTTAAAATCACTTGTAAAAATGTCTATACTTGACACACTTATCATTAGCCCACACAAAGGATTCTCCACCACCATTTCATTCCATTGCAAGCTAAAAATAAACATCTAAAAGTTTCCATCACAAGCTAAAAACAAACCCTATACAAAAGCATAAAAAATCAAACATAAAACAAACACTTAAATTAAAAATCGAAACAAATTAAGGAATCACAGGATTGAAGTCCTTGCATACCTGCATAGACTTCTGCCTTCCACCCTGGCAAAAGAACAAGTACCTGGGGCACCTAAACAGGCAATTATCACCCAAGCTTATCAGCCCCCCCTGCTTCAGCGCCATCAACAGCCCCGGTATAGGCCCGTATAAGTAATTCCCGGCCAATACCAGCCTCTGAAACGGAACCCCGCCTCCTCCAACCATCGCCGCCGCCACCGCCCTCAGCGCGTACTGATACGGTATCAGCCCCGTGAACCGGTTGTACTCGAGAGACACCGCCGTTAGCCTCGGCATTGCTGCCATGAACCCCGGGAGCCACCCATCGATCTGGTTGTGCCCGAGGTCCACGGCGATCAGACGGCTGGTGGTCGCCCCGGACCACAGTGGGGGGTTGAGTGCGGTGAACCCATTGAAGGAGAGTGTCAGCTGTTCGAGCGATGGGTGGTCGAACAGCTGGGAGGGGACTGGGCCGGAGAGGGCGTTGTGGCTTAGGTCGAGGACCTGCGGATAAACATGTCAGTTATCTAAAAAAATATTTGAATTTGATCTCAATCTATAAAATTTGTTTTATATCTAAAAAATCTGTATCAGTACACAAATTAAAACTGTGATTATAACCCTGCGTGCAATCCACACATCACATGTTTGATTTTTAAAAAAATAATTAATATAATTTGATAATATATATGTTTTCATAAAAATGTATATACATTTATGTCAAAATGTAAAAGTTATATATCTGCATTTCACTCTCCACTAGTTAGATAACTATCAATCTATATGGAATGTCATGGAGATGTCCCTACCGCATATAACAGTGTTCATGTGCCCAAATATTTCAGAGCGAATACAGATATAGTGGTATTCTTGTCCAAGAAAATAAATCCAAAATAGCATCATATTATTTATTGTATAGATTTAATATTAATAATATTTTAACATTAGCAAAAGTCCTTTCTTATTTTTTTTTATTTTTTATTTTTATTCAAATTGCATGGTATACTTATAAATTTAAGTTTTAGAATAGATAATCAACTTCAGTGTGAATTACTTCCAAAAAAAAAAAAATTCCCGAGTGGGTCTATGCATATCTAAATTCAAACCCAAATGGTACAATCAGACAAAGATACTTCTTTTATGAATACGTATACACAGAGCATACACACACAGTATTTCAAATCGCTTACCTGAAGAAACCCTAACCTCCGCACGGTCGCCTCCCCGTCGAGGACCCCATCGAGTCTATTGTTCCTCATCGCGACCTCCACCAGCGAAGTCGGAAGCTTGTCCGCGATCGGACCCGATAAGGCGTTGTCGCTCGCATCGAAGAAGTAGAGCCCGCTCAAGCCATTCAAGTCGGGGAGGTCCCCGGAGAGCTTGTTCGACTGGACTTCCAACCTCTTCAGGTTGCGTAGGTTCGCGATTGATGGGGGGATCGGTCCGGAGAGCCGATTATTGTCGAGGAAGAGCTCTTCGAGGGAGGAAATCGAGCCGATCGAGAGGGGGATCTCGCCGGAGAAGGCGTTGGAGGAGAGGGCGAGGCGGCGGAGGGAGGAGGCGGAGGTAGGGTTGGGGATCGGGCCGTGGAGGAGGTTGTCGGAGGCGTCGAAGGACTGGAGATAGGGGAGGCGGAAGACGGCGGCGGAGAGGGCGCCGGAGTAGCCGGCGGGGTCGAGAGATATGTCGGTGACGCGGAGGAAGGAGGAGACGGAGAGGTCGCAGCGGAGGCCGCAGGTGAAGAGGTCGCCGGCGAAGAGGTTGTCGCAGGGGTCGCCGGCGGCGAAGGACCAGGTGGAGAGGCAGGAGCCGGGGGTGATGGAGGCCGGATCGATCGCCGATTTTAGGGATTTTAGGGCTTCGATGTCTCCCGGGAATGTAGTGGATGTCGCCGGCGATGGTGAGAGGAAAAGCAAAAGGAGATGCAGAGCAAGAAATGTGAGTGACATTTTTTTGTCTTTCTCTGTTGAGATTGAGAGAGAGAGAGATTGATTTGGAGAGGTTTTTGAGAGAGATTTGAGAGTGAGTGAGCGACGAATTGTTGGTGATGTTCGCAGAGCTCTGTTTTAGGGTTTTTTTTTAAAAAAAAAATCTGATTTTTGGGTGGAGAGGGTTTTAGGGGTTTCTCTGTGCATCGACCAACGACTTTAATTAAGGGACGACTTTTTTAAAAAGAGAAGGAAAAATCCAAATAACCCCTGTGTAAACTACCTAAAATCCATATAACCCCCTGGTTTTTTCTAAAGTTCATGTAACCCCTTGAAAACATCTATATAAATTCAAATAACCCATTGAGATGAACTTTTGTTGACATATGAGAAATATTATAAGAATACTTTATTTTGTTAACCCTGAGTGAAAACACAGAATACAAAAAACCCTTACAATTTGTTAAAAATACAGGTTATCATATGTACATGATGATTTTACTACTCTTGATTTCACATTTTTAAGTATTATAGGGTTTTTGATATATTATGTTTTTAATCAAAATTAACTAAACAAAATATTCGTAGAATAATTCTTTATTCTATCAATAAAAATTTAATTTAGAAAGTTATTTAGATTTACGTATATATTTTCATGGAGTTACATAGATTTTAAGAAAAGTAAGGAGTTGTATGGGGATTTTGGACCATTTAGATGGGTTTATTTGGATTTTTCCCTTGAAAGAAAGAGAAAAAGTGGGGATACATTAAGCCCATATTTGGATCGGGTATAAGATCCCGGATAACTCCGGATAAAAAATTTCACCCGTTTGTTTACCCCGGATAACTCCAGATAGAGTATGCTAGAATAAACCCAGATAAATGGTATATGGATTTCAATCAACCCCTGGAATTAAAGTTATCCAAGGTTATTCCACCCAAAGAATATATGGGCCCACTATCAGATCAACTGTCATCACCTCTTATAAATCATCAGTTAAATCAACTATCATTACTTTTTTACCTTTTATAAATCCTTATCCATACTTTATTCACATTTTACCCAAACAACAAAACATTTATTCTTACGTTTACCAACGAGAATAATTCAAAACACAATCAAACACAAAATCACTTTATCCTTATTTATACTAACTTATGCTTGGATAAATCTATACCCTATAATAAAATCTATCATCATTCCAAACAGGGGCTAATTGTCTCCCCGTGTTTCATCATATGATAAGCTCTGATAATTCAAAAAATTATTATTATTATTTTGTTTTGCTTTTGCGGTATATGTTTTAGTATCTTGGTCCTAAGCGCACCCTTAAAATATAACTCCTCAAAACATCTATATAAATAAAAATAACCCTTATAATAAAATTTTCATGACATACGAGAAATATTCTGTGAATATTTCATTTGATTAATCCTGATTGAAAACACAATATACAAAAAATCTTCTACAATTTGTTAAAAATGCGAAAATCTTTTGTAAATGATAATTTTATCCCTCCAGATAGAGTTTTTATAATCAGTATATCCGGAGAGATAAAATCGTCATTTACAAAGATTTTTCGTATTTTTAATAAATTATAGGGGATTTTTGGTATAATGTGTTTTTAATCAAGGTTAATCAAATAAAATATTCACATAATATTCATTACATGTTTCATTCGTGAGGTTATTTAGATTTACATATATATTTTTACGGGGTTACATGTACATGTAAATCCAAATAAGTTTACTGGGGTTATTTGATTCCTTCTTTCTTTCTAGTTTTTTTTTGGGGGGCGTGAAGGAAAATTAGTCAATTACAACATGTTTATACTATATATATATGAAATAGATGTACAAAAGACTCCAAAACATCAGGCCATATGAACAAAATCTATACATGGATTGAGACTATGCCAAAATCATTCAGACAGTGATTTTTCAGTTTCATGGCGCTCATAGAATACAGTTTAATTTATAGTCACTCCCGTCTTTAACGTCCTAACACAGCATGTATTATACTATCTGTATTACAAATTTTTTTATAAAATATATGCATTCAATTTATATTAATATATAGATACATCATACATCATAGTTTATAAAAAAAAAATTATTAACTAACTATACGCTTTAAGAAACACAAAAAATATGTTAATAGTTTTCTTGTTTTCTTTAGTATATGAATTGCCATAAGGGTATTTTGATTATGTGACAAAAAAATCCAAATGGGATAAATAACTATATAAGAATTTCTTTTTTCTTAGTATATGAATGACATATGGATAGATAATCATACAAGGATAAATAATTATATTAGTAAAATAAGCCATTTTTTGTTTCTTTGAATTATTCACATTAGAAAAACTTAATATCGATGTTTTGTTATTTAGATAAGTTGTGAATAAAATGTTAATAACATTTATAAAAAAAGTGAACATTGTCTGTTCCATTTATAGTAGATGTGCCCACAATTTCTTTAAAAAAACATTTATAAAAAGTAAAAAAAATAATTTGAAATGTGGTTCTGATTTGATTTATAAAAGATGAAAAAATGATTTGACATGCGAGACCCTTTATATCAATGACATAGAGTGTGATAGAATAACATAATTTCAAATGAATCTAAAATATAAAGACCATATTATTATCTCATAACCTAACATACAAATTAAATATCATCTCAATCACATTATCAATGGTTATTCTACCCTTATTCTTATATGAGCATCAATACACTTAATTCAATTTACAGCCTCATACGATACATGATATTGTGTTATCATACTGTATAAAATAAATAAATAAAATTACATAAAATTATATCTCTATATATATATACTTTATTGTATGCATATTTGAGAGTGTATAATTTAAATAATAAAAAATAAGTGTGGTGGTTGGGACTTGGGACTGCTAGAGATATTTTCTTTCTCATGTACTTGTGAAGGGGAGAGAAAGTTGTGGCTAGCTGTATTGCAATATCTCATCGCTTTTCAAGCTTTAATTTTTTGTTGTCTTTCTTTTTGTAAAAAAAAGAAAAGAATGAAAACTGAATTTCTTATTCATTATGATATCCCGTGAATGTCGCCAGACCACGGACACTATGTGGATCGATCATAATGTTTGTCCTGGCGTCGTTGATGGCATCGTCTGTCCGTACTTTTGAACAGTTGCTCGGGTTGTACACCGTTTTGTCGCGTCGCCACCCAGTGAGATCTTCCGACGTAATAGCATAGTGTGTTTGACGAAAGAAACCCCACATGAGATCTAAGAATACAGATGATAGGTATGTTGTTTGAAGTTTTATTATATATATAATTTTTTTTATTATGTCTATTATTCTAAGCATCATCTTATTATATATAAAAATGAATGAGAATTTACATGTCACGTTTCTTATTGAACTTCAAAAAAAAAATTTCGTTTAGAAATGATTTTATGGCTCTGTTTGGGAGAACATCCGCGGGCATCCTGTGTCAGGACGGGGGTGACTTGTGTTGAAGTAATCGTTGTTTCCGTAGAGTCGGGGCAACAAAAACCTACCGAAAACATGATACAACAAGAATGTTATGAGTTCTTGACATAGCGATGGAAATTTCGTTTGTGTTCCGCATTCGTGTCTGCGGGGATCCGTCGGCTCTACCATAAGTACAATGGACACACAAACACTGCATAAAATGGTGATTTTGTATGAAGTTGTCTGAACTCAAATGCAGTCTCGTACACATTTTTAACCCCTTCAACCCACTATAACATAATATGTACTTTGTTAGAATTTTTTTACATTTTTTATAAAGATATCCAATAGTGGCTACTATCGCAATGTCGGTCCGTAGTATCTCGAAATTGTGTGAATTTCTACCTTCTCTCCACAACATCTTTAGTAGCACTGAACTATATACTATACATTTTACAAAAATACAAAATAAAGTATAATAATTTTAAAAAAAATAAAAACATGTGCAGTATATATTTAAACTGTAAGTAGACTTAAGTGCAATATTTTCCTTCTATATATGGAGCAATAAAGAAAAATCATGTAAAGGTTTACATAGTCCCTAACATATAGCAAAGCAGACAACTGCTATTATTATCATAGTGCTGTTATCAAGGAGGCTTGGACCAACGGAGGCCCATAACAGGTAATAGGCCATAGGTCCATGAACCCAGCCCAAAAGGGTTATAACTACTTTTTTTCATCCTATGGACAACAGGAATAGGAATAGAGCAGTGTCCCCAAGAAGGGGATGTTTCAGTTTAATTGTTTCATTCCTTTTCCATGCGAGATTGTAAGATTGTAAATAAGCACATCTATACATTGTTAGTGGTTTTTCAAAATGTAATTTTATGTGTCTTATGAGTTTTGGTTTTATATTTGTAACTTTGTGTGTTGGGTTTTAATCCTATATCGGTTAAAGAGAAAAGCATTGAACACTATATAAAGTGTAGTGTGTATAAAGTATTGTTTGCTTTAGGAATGGTAAGATGTTATGCACACGATGCTTAAGTCTTGTTCGTGCATGCGCGCGTGCGTGCACAATGTACGCATCGTTTTTAGAAGTTGGAGCATTTTCTTTTGGCTAATCAGACAATGGCGATTGTTTTATCAGATGCAATCTGGACCGTCCAAATGATTGACACGTCAGATGCAATGTGCACAATTGGATCGATCAAGAATCGGTTACACTAATCAAAATGTGCCATTGGAAGGGTGCATCAAATGGTGATCGATCTGGACCGTCGATCTTGTAACTGAAGATCCAATAGTCCAGATTGAAGGTGGTTAAACCTCCTAGGATGCCTTGAAAAGGTGTGCCTATGTCTATTAATAGACATGATTTCCTACCATTCAAACCATCTCAGAAAATAATCAAATAGCTTTCTATTTTTCTAAAGTTTGTTCTTGTATTGGGTTTCTGCAGAGCCTAATACAGGGCAAGGGTCTTGGCTCACGTGGGTCTTGGCTCACGTGGTTTCATCAATAGTATTCGCTCCACTCTCGTTAGTGCAGGCGCTGGTGAAATACTACCATCGAGTTATTCTGGAGACAAATTTGTTGTACCTGTGCACACTATAGGTGAGGGCAAATATTGTCTTAAGGACAACGACACTGTAACGTGGCTCGAACGTTTGTTCAATTGAAGTCTCTATCATCTTCTCTAACATACATCACTCTTGTGTAAAATAATGTTCAGGAAATGTAAATGCCATTTTTTTCTACAGACATTTTTATATCTTTATCTATTTTCTGATCGAGTATGTAATATTTTAATCAAGTGTGTTATTTGTATCCATAAATCATATTCTAAAATTGCTTGAATGACTGACTGTATCAGCAATATATGTTTACCACATGTCAAACTTGAATTAGATGTAAACATAAGTTCATGGCTGTCTCCAAGCCCTTAAAAAAAGGATTGATCCTATATGTCAATTTTGCAGCCCCCTTTGTGTTTGGCATGTCACTAATGCAACATATGAAATCTTTTAATGCAGGATATATTCTGTTTTCTCAATATAAACTCTATTTTGAAAAAAATAAAAATACATGCATTCAATTCATATAAATTTTGTAATTCATTTTTTTATATAAAAAATTGTACTTCATTAGCTGATATATATTTCAAAAATAAAATAAAAGTGTACGACACTATAAATGGGTAGGAACGTAACATTTCAACTAAAAAATATGATGTAAAGGTTTGAATTTATGAAACTCTTTGAGCCAAACTCTTTTCCAAAAAAGCATGGAAAATGTTAGGCTAATAAGTCTGTTTTTAGTCCCAAATGAAGTTCATATCCTTTTTTATTTTTATTTAAAAATGATGTATTTTATCTAATGAATTATATGCTTTTATAAGAAATGAAGTATATAATTAATGAATTGCGCGAATTCATTTATAATGTAAAAAGTTTAACAATGTATATATCTCGTTACAATAAGTGCATATAAAAATGTATGTCTTCATAAAGTGGTTGCATCATATTAAGTGCTTTTGGTAAGGAAAAGCGAGCAATGACCCAAATGGTAGAACAAGAACAACCTTGGTTCAAACTCTCATCACACTAGCAACTTCAATACCAAACCTATACCCATATCAAATTTAAATTTAAGTAAAAATATCACAAAATCATTTGACACAAACTCAAATTAAAAAAAGAAAATAATATACTCAGTCCATTTTACAGTCCTAAATACAAATCATGTATGTTTTCATTTTTTTAAATAATTACATCTCATTTAACTAGATATATATTTTTATAAAATATAAATTATATATTCTAATAAATTTAATAATATCATTTATATATAAAAAAATTTAACAAAATATATACATAAATACATTGAGTAGAGGAGAATAATGAAGCATATAACCACAGCGTCCGACTCCGGCCCACCTCACCAAATAATATCGTAGTTTCGCAAAAACGTTAGGGGTATTATCGGACACCAGAAAAATAAACCCTACCAATTGTATTTATGGTTTGAGGAGCCCTAGTTAGGGTTTCTTTGAGAATCGCCGGAACAGAGAGAGAGAGAGAGAGGTGACACAGCTGCGGCAGACATGGTTCTCAAGTAAGCTCGTTTTCTTGAGATGCCCAAATCTTCCTTCCGTAGATCCCTGTCTGTTGATGGTATCTTTGTCGTCGTCGTTGTTGTTCACATTTCTATGATATATGTTTTCAGATCTATCTGTGGTTATGGTGGTTCTTATTGAAACCGATTTGTTTGATGACATTTTCCAATCGATTTAGGGTTAGGGTTTCATGTGGGCTTATGTCGGTGATTTTCATTTTCATTCCGGTAGTTTTTGATCTTTATGTGGTGTGGGAGGTAATATTGTTTTGGTTTTCGGAGTGCTCTTTTGACAGTTGTATAATCTGAATCGGTTTGAAAATTTTAGAAAGTTGAATTTGTTGGAAGTTAGAAGCATTGCTCAGATTGTGTTAATCATTGAACAAAATTCCTTTTTGACGAAAAGCCCTAATTTTTAAAAAGCATTTGTGTTCAACGAGTGGGAGAATTTGTGAATTTGCTGAATCCAAATGAGAGTTAGTGGGCTTGCTGGCTGTTTATATATTTAGGATCCCAGGTTCTGTCCTTTTTGAAAAAAGATTGTGAATTTATTGTGCCTTCCAATCTTTGTCGCACGAATGTCTTGGAAAGTATTGTCTTATGGTATTTAGTGGAAGGTGCTGATTGATTTTTAGTAGTGTTGACTGCTGCTGCTGCTGCTGCTGCTGCTACTGGTTGTTTGTTGTCCTTGGTTTTGCTAATTTATGGGTTCATTTCAGGACTGAACTTTGCCGCTTCAGCGGAGCCAAGATATACCCTGGAAAGGGTATCAGATTTGTTCGTTCCGACTCTCAGGTAATTGATAATGGCTAATATGTCATTGGTGTTTCTTTCTGACAAAAGTCTCTGTAGCTTACATTAGAAAACATGATTGTGTATATGTCATTTATTTAATTGATATTGATATTCTGCATAAATTGAATAGTAATAATGAGATTTGGACGAAGCATTCCTTTTTACTATTATGGCCACTTAGGCTTTGAATATGGGATCTCTCAGTTGTGAATTGATTTTCTGACAGGCAACAACTGAGATGGTTGTTTGATTCTATATTATTATATATTGTAGAAAAACTAGTGTTTTTAGCAGGGCAACCTAAGGGTTAGACTTTTTGAATTACCATAGCACGGCTAGGCGCACTTCAGATATTGAGTGTACTCAGTAAGGTATAAATTTATGTTTTAATAATCATAAACTGTCTTCTTTCCAAAAAATAGCAAGACCTCTCCAGATTTTGACGCATACCTGTTTTGATGTAAAAGTACCTTCTTTTGAGAAAAGTTATTTCCATTGCTGTTTGGTAACAAGGAAATTATAAATCCTTATGTTAACTACCCAGAATGAAGGGGAATATCATCTATTTAGGCTAAGCTTTAGAGTCCTCTTCTAAGGCCAGCTCTCTATTTGTTTCTCGAAATCCAAAATAGTGTGTTTCATGCCAAGTCATTTTAATCAATATATTATTTTTATCAAACTATTCTGTTCTCGATGAATATGAAAGGTATACATTAATTCAAATGATATGGGATTTTTATGCTGCCAGTACAATGAAATGCAACATGTCTTCATTATACATTCACCCCTAATTTGCTTTCATGCCAATTCATCAAATATCAAGAGGAACAACTTTTCATAATTAGCTGCATTTGTGGTTTTCTTTTTGTCAAAACATTTGAATTGATAAAATTCATCAAGTGTATGTTTGTTTTGTAATCAAAACATTTGAATTGATAAAATGCTTCCCTTTCCCTGTGGAAGTGAGGAAAAAATGTTATCGTCTATCCAACCTTATGTGGTACTCTTAATTCTTTTGTGAGAATTTAAAATGAAGTGACTGTGTGGGCAATGTCAAATCTGATTCATGATATCTTTAATTAATCAATGCGGAAGTGAGGAAAAAATGTTCTCGTCTGTCCAACCTTATGTGGTACTCTTAATTCTTTTGTGAGAATTTAAAATGAAGTAACTGTGTGGGCAATGTCAAATCTGATTCATGATATCTTTAATTAATCAATGCTTTGTTGAAGATCAGACATATCTTTGTTGTAGGTTTTCCTTTTTTTCAACTCAAAATGCAAGAGGTACTTCCACAACCGCCTGAAGCCATCGAAGCTGACATGGACTGCCATGTACCGAAAACAACACAAGAAGGTGGCTACTTTTTTCAGTTGTCTTAATCATCTCATCCCTTCTGCTGTTATATCTAAATGAAATATATATTTAACAATTGCTTGCATCGGTGTTAGGATATTCATGCGGAAACTGTAAGGAAGAGGCGTCGTGCTACGAAAAAGCCTTATTCGAGGTCAATTGTTGGTGCTACCCTTGAGGTCATCCAGAAGAGGAGAACTGAGAAGGCAGAAGTCCGTGATGCTGCCAGAGAAGCTGCCCTGCGGTAAGAATCTCTGTTTTTTTCCGTTCCTTCCATGATTTAAGGAAAACGTCCTACATAATCATTCCTGCAGTCACTTTTGCATATCACACACAGTTTGAATTTTTTTTGAAGTATATACTCGTCTTGTGAAGTATTCAAATCAATTGAATGCATATATGTCTACGTTTTTATCGTCAAAAATATATGTTCACGGTTTTCATAATGAACAGCGCCATGATTAAAATGTACATGCATTGTATTGTTATTTTTTTGGCTAATTGCTCTATGTTTATTTTTCATGCTTCAGTGAAATCAAGGAAAGGATCAAGAAGACAAAGGATGAAAAGAAGGCTAAAAAAGCTGAGGTGGTGGCCAAGACGCAGAAAACTCAAATGAAGGGCATCCCCAAGGGTGGAGCACCGAAAGGCGCCAAGCTTGGAGGTGGTGGTGGAAAGCGCTGAGAGTCTCTTCCTTTGTTCGTCTTTGCTGGCAGATAGGTCTGGAGTTGAGAGAACAGGAGGAAAAGAGTTGGCTTTTAATAGGCTTTGTTGGTGATTTATCTTTCATATTTAAGTTGCACCCAAGAAATTTTTCATTGTCTTATTTTGTTGATTGCAGTTCTTATGAGAAAGAGATTTGGACTAAGATGTTGCTTGTGCCCAATTTGCCTATCTTATTTTATGGCTAAAACATGAAAACACAAATGCTGCAATTTTGTTTATTGGGAATTAAAATTTAGGCCTTTGGATGGGTTTGTGAAATGTTTTGATTTGTTCATTTACTTTACTCTTTCTGGATGGTGTGGTTGCATATTGGGGAAGTTGGGTTTCAATGTTTGTTCTGTAGGATAGAAAAACAGTAGAAAGCAGTTGGTGTCACAGGCAGAATTAACCTAGCCATTTTCTGAAAATTGTTTGTATTTTCTGAAAAGTGTTTGTATTAACCTAGCCTTAGAAAGTATATATATATATATATATATATATATATATATTTTATTGGTTAGAAACAATGTATTATACATTCCATTCATTCAAAAGCGTGTGTGTAGAGATATATATTTTATTTTAGTAGTCCTTTTTTTTTTTGTACACAGAAGCCCAGACAAGGGCGACACTATTATTATGTTAGAGCATTTTCTATTGGCCAACTAAAATGTTAAAGTGTTATGTTAGCATTTTGTACCTCAATTATACCATCATTTATTATATCTTTATTTAATTGATTGTTGCTTTAAATACTAGTTAAAATAATAGTAGGCCGCACCTCTCCACCCACTAAACCTCTTAAATGTATTTTTTTATATTTCTTTAATGAGAACAATCATGTGAGGTCTACATTTGGCTAGCTAAAACACTAACCACAGTTAGCTTGAAAGATAACACCTGATGGGTGAGACTCACATTTAGCTAGTTTTTAACAGTTTCATTGAAGCCAGGGGCGGCGCCATCTTTCAAGAGATGGGGTCAATTGACCCCATCAAATATATAAAAAAAAAACGTGAAACAATATATTAAAAAAATAAGAAGTAAAACAGCATTCAGAATGAATAACACCATATCAAATTAGGTGGGACTTATAAAAACTATAAACTTAACTTTTAGCCCAGTCTAGAGTTTTGTTCATTATAAATCTGACACCCACATAGTGGGACAATAAAATAATAAAACAAAACTCTAAAACACTACCCTATCTAAAAAAAATCATGGGACAGCCGGACAGGGACCCCTTAGTGGACTTGCCGATCACCTACGCACGGATGGATGCACCGAACATTGACGGACGGACGGAGCGTCAATAGTTGTTCATCATGTTGCCAATCTCATCTTCCTACTATGTTTCAAGTATCTAATCATGGATTTAGTTTTGATTTTTTTTCCTTCATTATTTTTTTATGTTAATCTGAATCTCTCCCATCATTATATAATCGTGTATGAATAATGAACAAAATCCCTCAACATTACACCCCTCTTTCATTCACGTATCAAAAGCCCTTTCACCCATCTGTGTATTCAAATATAATTTAATATATGATTGGAGGAAGGGGGGCATCTGAAAAGTATTTTAGGAAGGTGGGGTGAGTCTTCCATTGATTAATTGTTTAATTTTTTATGTATTTATATTTATAAAAATTTTATTTTGCAGATTGTGCCATTTGTTCAATAGATAAATTTTTTAAAAGAAAATCAACTACATAATAAGTTTTTTTTCTCTTGTCGAAGAAAATTATGGTGCTAAGAAAGTCGTGTTAATGTGAACAATTTTCTTTCGGATCCAGGGCTAATTTTTTTTTCAATATATGATAAAAGTATATTTTTTAAAAATTTTAAATTTTTTTCTTTTTAATGACCCCATATATGAAAATTTCTGGAGCCGCGACTGATTGGAGCAACATTTTTATATGTTATATAACAACTTGACAATAACATGTTAGTTAATCTATCCATTTGAGATACTCTTATACATATGAAATCTACAATCATCCCAAAAGGGGAAGTCAACAACAACCAAGGGCGGTATAAGCCCTTTTGTGTGTTTGGTTCGCTGGTATAACAGAGAATTTGGATGCCGGATTAAGGTGGAATTGCTGGGTATTTGGATTCCAGCCTTCCTCCCCGGATAACGATTTCATACTGGCAGTGTTCGAACAGCGATAAGGTTCAGATAGATAATCACTTCAAACAAATAAAAGCGCATGAAAATATGACTTTCTGAATTCAAAGGTTTTTTTTTTGTGCTAATTTTTCATGGTTTGATGCACCTTGTTGTACATATCAACTGCAGGGGTTGGTAATCTGGTGTTAACGTGGTATGCCAATTTTTTTTTTTTTACAATATGAATTTTTCACTCGAACAACACATTCAGACATTTCTATTTTCATGGACGGCCAAGATGTCTCACAGGCCTTTTCATTGTGAAAAAAATCCATCGTTATAAATGCCACGCTTTTTTTATTGAGGGTATAAATGTCATTATAATACATCATTCACATTTTATTCATATTTTATTCATCTCTATTCAGTATCAATCAAATAACATAACATTTAGTATTACGTGACCGAACCTCCTCTTGGTAGGATGAGAGAAGTATCCCCTCTTTTGTGAGGGGACTTAAGTTCGAGTCTCGCCGTCTGCTGATAGAGGAAGATTTGATCAAGAAAAAAAAATTTACTCACAAAAAAAAAAAAAAACATTTACTATTACGTTTCTCAATCACTTTATTCAGTGGTAGTGGTATAATTATTTATTCTTGAATAGTCACAAAACCCAGAATAGTTTATTCCTTTATCCAAATGGACCATTAATGTTCTTTTCTTGCCTGAGGCAAGAATCGACCATGAAAACGTGAAAGGACGCCAATGCCCTTATACCACCAACCTAAGCCGCGGGGACTTTATTTTATTAGTCTTGAATATATATTAAAAAAAAGTTGGGTCCCAACAATTTCCGTTTAATTGCGTCCATATTTTGCACCGCTTTCATTCCCTTATTTTGGAATGGGAAAATGTTATACGCAATTCATTTTATAGTTTAAAATAAAAATATGTATGTATTATTATAAAAAGTATATAAGATTGTATTTGAGACCGTAAAAATGATTGAATGTAGTAACAGAGCTACATAGTATATGATCTTTTTTTTGTAGGAGCAGCTCTTTTTTTTTGTTTTATCCGGTATCTAACAATTCTATTAAGATTGATACATCACATGAAACAAAAGTAAAAGAAAAGGTAAAAAAAGAAAGAAGGATAAGTTCAGTGGGGATGGATCTTCTCAAGAATTGGATCTTCTCAGCCATACTCCACAATGAAAACACCTCTTCAAGAATTGGATCTTCTCAGCCAGCAAGTGGGTTTGGTGGATCCAAGTGACAAAATAAATGTCATTTGATTCGACATTAGAACGGCACAGATCATAGCCCTTTTCAGCTTGGAAAGGACCTTTTATTTTTACAAGGGTTTCCAAATTCTGATTGTTTAGCCATGGGTCTCACCAGAACCCAACCTTCTGATTGTTTTTCCAAATTTTAACAAGAGGGTCTTATTCATAGATTTGAGATCTAAGATCTAGAACTTCCACTCCCCCATCACTGTTTCTTGAAATCTCATTTTTTTCAATAGACTCTGATACACTCAATCTGTATTATCATCATGTTTACAGGTTCCACATCACCAAACTATACGATATGAATACATACATCATTTTTTATGTTTATAAAAGAACGGAATGCATTACTTCAAGATTATATTTATAAAGAAAATCGAAACATATGCAGGCTGCAAATAGGTTGAATATATCATTTTAAAACAGATTGAGGGATACTTTAATTCTTTTTAATAACCACTTTGGTGTGGAAAAAAAATTGAGGGATAGTAGATGGGGAAGGTTAGTTAAAACAGATTTGAGTAACACTACTTAAACATCCTACCTTTCCAACCGAACTGGAGGTCACTCATTGAAACATCCCAGATAAGGAGCTCCAACTCTGAGAAAGCTATCAAATCTTGAATTCCCTAATTATAACACACTTCTTGATTGGATTGAATACATACATTTTTATTTTATTTTTTCTAATAAAACATATAAAAAAGTTACGTATAAAACCTGTCTTTGCTCACCATGAAAGCAAAACTCAAACGACCAGTTGATGATATCCAGCATTAAATAACGCAAAACTGTTGATTAAATAAAAACAATCAAAATTTTACATTATCACAAGAGCTGCTAATAATATTCATACATTGTGTTCCTCACAAGTCTCTTCTCATGTAAGCAAAATTCCTGGCCAGTTGGACTGATTTTTTTTTGTTTGAAAAATAATAATTGGTTGAACTGAGTTGGTATGAAAACTCAAAAATTTCAAACTCATTCCACACATTCCCTTTGCTTTCATCGCTGACCCCTTCCTCTGCCCCTACCTCGACTTCCTCCACCCCTCCTCCCTCCTCGGTGTCCTCTCCCCCGGAAGGAACTTGACCTCTCGGGCTTCAACCTTAGAGACTCTACGCCTCTTCTTTTCCCTTCTCGACCATCGTCTTCATTGTCGTCTTCATCTTCTTTGTATTTGGCAGAGCTCTTGGAGATGAAGGAAATTTCTCGTGAACCGCCCATTCCGAGTTTTATGCCACCACGGTTTCTAGAAGCTTCTGCTTCGAGCGCGGCGACCCTCTCTCCAAGTGGAAGGGCGTCCTGGTTCGCGAGGGATTTGCTGTTCCAAAATGCTTCTGCGTGGCGCTCATCCTTCACTTCATACAGCCTGCGTATTGACATCAGTATCAGAACCTCTTTCACATATGCCCAAGGCAGTGTAAAGGGATATTTGCATAAATACTCCTATGAAATCCTTGTTTTGTCAAAATACTCCCATTGAATAGTTATTCCCAGCAGTACCCCCTAAATGGGTTTCAATTATGCATGAATGCCATTTCGAGGGATATTTCTGTAAAAAAAATTAAAATATAAATGTTGTGCACAACTTAACCCCTTTTAAAGGGTTTGGGTGGTAACAGGGTTTCAAGGTGGGTATTTTTGACAAAATACGGTTTTTTTAGGGGTATATATGCAAATTCCTAGTATAAATCACTTGTTCACAAAATCTTGGGGAAACATAATTCAGCATCCGTTGTCTCCAAAGAAAAATCAACACACAATATAGAAGATGGTTAGAAAAATTAGGAGCTTTTATTGACTAGAACACAAGAAAAAATTATAGTTGTTGAAATGCATATCTATTAGATGATTTCAGTAGTTTTGATAGAAGCATTGGATTTCTTCCCATTGTACATTTTTACTTCATTAAGTAGTTTCTAGGTTTAGCTTGGCATAATGTGAATTTAGGTGATATTTAATTTGTAGCATAGTTCAAAACCATGCGCGGACCGCATGTGCGGTGGGGTCCACACATGGCATATGTGGCCGCATGTACCAAACATGCGGTCGCACATAGGATAAGGTAACCGTTCGAACCCCCGTTCGAACTGAATTCGAACGTTCTCTGGACGTTCGAATTGCGTTCGAACGGCTTTCGAATAATATATTGCCATTCGAATTACCGTTCGAATGACAATCTGAACTCAAAGGTAGGTTTTACCGTTCGAAGTCCGTTTGAACTGAACTTCGAACGCCCTCGTACCGTTCGAAGTCTGTTCGAACTGAATTCGAACGTGCGCCGCATATTGGGGGGAATGTGCGCCTAAGGGCGCACATCAGCATGTGCGGCCGCATGTACCGGTACGTGCAGCCGCACTTCAAACTATGATTTGTAGAATACATTTTGCAAGATTACAATGTAATTAATCTCTTAAATATAAGAATCACCATTGAAATTGAAAAACTAATTGATATATAAATGTCTGACCTTGGTATCTTAGAGGCCCTTTTCTTTCCTTTTTCGTTCTTGTCATCACCAGTATCTGATGGTTCAGACACCAATGATGCCTCTGAATCGCTAAATTTCTCCTCGTCATCCTCCAGAACTGGGTCAAAGTGTTCCTCAATCAAAGACGGCTGCTTCCTTGAAGACATAGGGTGTAGAGAAAGATATTCTTGGGACCTCTCGTCGACCTCAAATTCCTGCCCAAGTGATGAATAAAACATATAAACTGCCACTCTGATATAGCACCACAGAAGAATAACTGCATCCCATATTCAAGCAGTACTTATCATAAACTTTGGAATTATACACTTATAAATGGTAATTTGAAATCTATGATCCTTTTGAGATGAATTTCTTCCAGTGGAAAAATATAGCATGTCTGAACAATGAATTTCTTTCTTAAACCAGGAATAGATCCAGCCTGTTGATGTACATCAAAAGGTTCTGATGCTACAGAACTATGTACTTAAAGATCTCTCTGGCATGATTACTTATATTCTTCCAGTATTTGAAATAATTCTTTAGGAAAGTAGGCGTATTCTCAAATAATTCAAGCTACATCAAGTGAATTTACCCCCAACTGGAGTGGAGTGACAAGAACATATGCAAACAGACGGAGAACAGATAAGGTTAAGCCTGCCATTAGGGATAAACTACAATGGAAAAAGGGTATCAAAGAGGATGTTAAAATGAAACATGCATTATCATTAATAATATTAATATATATTATGCATAACTAACTAGCTATAATTCGCCATTCAGTAGTTTGTGAGCTAAAGGCCGGCTGCTTCGTGCTGCCAAGGAATAGGGAGGATAATATGGGCTTGTATTTGCTCTCTGTTTTTTTACCCATTAATTATGTGAATCCTATCAACTTTGTCGATTTTGGCAACAGAAAAGAATAAAAGAAATTTGGAAACAGACAGTAAAATCATCTCTTTATCATGATGTACAAAAAGAAGGCCTACCTTGTTCTCAAACATTGCTGTAAAACGGTCATCCTTCAGTAACTCACTGCCCAATTTCTTTTTCTTGGATGTTTTCTTTGCAGTGGAGTCATCCACTTCTTGCGTTTTATTTTCTTCAGCTTCATTTTCAAGCAGACGAGCTGCAAGAACCCTGTTTACCTTGGGCAATTTTCTCTTAATCTGCAGAAGAAAAGAAGATGTTATGTATGAAGTCTAGAACATTGACTTTATCCATTTAAGAAAAGAACACCTTTTCAGAAAGAAAGAAAACCAGCTTCTTTTCAAAAAAAATTAGAAGGTTTTTTTAAGCTTCTTTTCAGATTTAAATCATATTTCCAAAGGTCTTTCAGTAATCAAAGTTTAAGCTAAAGATAGAAGAATGAGAGTCAGTGATGAAGAAGCAACCGTAATGCGAGATGCACGTTCAGCCTCCAATTTCTCTTCTTTCCGCTGCTCAATATATGCATCATATGCAAATGGATCAACTAATGATTTTGCCTGCATCACAGTAGAATGTTGATGATTGTTAATACATCAGGTGCAAATGGAAAGACATTAGGTGAATGATAAATACAAAAATTATATATATATAGCTAATATAACAAATTAATCATTCATTAAATAACATTAGAAAAAATCACAAAAACATGTGCAAAAAAAAACTCACAAAACATAATGCTGATTTTCAGTTACGTGTACGTTTCAGTTACATGTGTACGGTATCTGGACTTCAGTATAAAACTAATCCAATTAAACAACCAAAAACACACTTCCAAATGTAAATCAACCAATGTAACTAGACAATATATAATAAAGTTAAACATATTAAGAATTAATCAATGAGTAAAAACAGATAGAAAAGCATCACTATAGCAGATACACACACACACAGAAATCAAACAAAATATTTGGCAATGTTCATTTGCACAGAAGTTGATTTCTGAAGAATAGTAACTTTTATGATGGTCTCAATCCAAATGGATTTTCTACTGAGTGAAAGAGATTTTTTTTTATGTAGGGATAACTCTTTCCGGTCCCATATGTAGCCAGGACAATCCCATAGAAAAACTTTTGAAAGTTAGAAATCCTTTATTAACCTTCAAAAAATGAATAAACATGATACCATCAGTATCACCATTCAAGAGGAACAAACTGCAAGCCCCTTTGCTGGTAGGTGATGATGCCAGTAATACTTTTAACTGAGCACATGTTTATGTTTCTGGACAGTCTGTCATGTTTTTGTTTGAATCTAGGAGCCATGCATTTTAAAAAAAAAAATCCTGTGTCTACCCCGTGACTGCCAATTTTCCAAACTGCCATGATTTGTCAAATGTTATCTCAAAGCACATATACG
This sequence comes from Acorus calamus, assembly GCA_030737845.1. Classification (NCBI taxonomy): domain Eukaryota; kingdom Viridiplantae; phylum Streptophyta; class Magnoliopsida; order Acorales; family Acoraceae; genus Acorus; species Acorus calamus. The sequence goes on from CM060858.1 coordinate 39,027,121, forward strand.
AGAAGATTTATGTTGTGGATGTTTAAAAAAGAAAAGAGATGCTACCTTCTTATACAAGCGATGATCAATGAAGAAACCATGCATGTAGGCTCTCAATAAATTAGTTCCAATCAAATTTGTCAAATTCAACCGTTCTAGGTCATCCCTGGTCAAGAATTTGAAATCATCATATATTGTCGTCTGCGATTCCTCCTCCAGCTCTTCCTGTAAGCATTACCAGCATCAATAAGATCATAGAGCATACTTAAACAAAATCAAAATAAATCTAACTAATGAAGCAGAAGATTTTAGAGAGCCATCTTACCGTCAAATTTTCCAGGTATGAGCACCACTTTGGAGCAGGACCTAGAGCAGGTATGAAGTAGGCGGGAATCTGACTACAATCAAGTGCCAACAACATCAAGCCGCTATCACGAAATACACACACATCATTGATAGTTCCAGCTGTAGGCTCGATGCTGGTCATACCATCTCCCTAAAAACAACCAATTACTGCACCATCAGTAACCATAGTAGGAAGAAACAGAATCATGCAGCCTTCTGGGAGCCCATGATATACTACTAGCTCAGTAATTACAAGAAACTGGGAATTTGTTGAGACACTGATATTTAAATACAGTTGTATGTGCAAATAAAGGTATAGAAATCATTTTACAAAATTTAAACAGGAACTTTCATGAAGACGATCTGCAATTTATCTATGGAAAAACAAAACACATTAGAGAGGGGGATTTGATATCAATGTCATGCAAAACATAAACAAGATCACCATAAGCTGTCATGTCATCATGAAGTATTGCAATAAATTTACATGGATCTCTTTCAATGTTGAAACAATTATTTTCATCTACACAATTATTGCAATGTATCAGCTTACTGAAATAATCAGCTGACAAAACTCATGCGAAATGCAAAAACATAACTTGATTGGATATGGCATTCATGAAATGAGCTAGGATTAGCCGGTAAGCATGACACACCTCCAAAGAGGAGTCCTGGTGTCAAATCCCACCCTGGCAGGTGTGTATCCTGTGGGCATCCATTTCACAAAAATATACTTATCAAAAAAATTATTCTAAATCTTGTAATAATTAAATTCATCTCCAATTCTATGGCTATTCATTTCTGAGGTGTGCCATATATCAGGTCAGTGATAACCAGGTGACATATTCATCAAGCCAGCAAGACGACAACAATGACTTTCCTGGTATCAAAAAAGAAAGTACACATCAAAGAACAACATTAGGGTGTTATAGGAGCAAGATCTGACACCACTAGGAAGTGTTTCAATTAGAATTGTAAATGGTCTCGGTAGGTATGAATACAAGAAGTCTATCCAGCAGAGCTTCATTTTTAATTCCAGCTGGGTAGCCAGAATGCATACAAGGAAACAACACATGCAGAAATATCATTGACAGCATTGCTGAAGTTGATAATATTTAAAGATTCATCTTATTTGTCAGATCCAAACATCAGTTGCTTACAAAGGCAATGTTAATTTATAAAAGTAGAAAACCTCACCGTTTCCGGATCCCAGACTCTAACAATATGATTATCAGCAGTAATCAGCTTTTGTGTTTGAGAATTAAGGGTCTGATGCCACTTAATATCTAATATCAAGCTACCATACCTGCAAAATTATTGAAGTGGTTCTTTACCATCAAGGGCATTTACCAATAAACAGGATTTTTTTATAGAATTAAACAAAGCTGACCAGATGCTCAATCAATTATTACTGAAAATTAAAATTGCTTACATATGATCCTTGACGCGTACGGGATGAGAGGAACGCAAGTCATAAATCAAGATCTGCATGTTCCAGAGAATAATGTGAATAAAAGGCTAGCATATAATCCCAAGAACGCAAATTAGAAAATAAATATAGCTGAACTCGCCATCTATGGAAAGAATGCATCTTTGGGGTTAAGCAAAAAATTTAATAATTGACAGGATTTCCCATGCTTAATGGGGAAAAAACATCATTTGTATAGGATGTCTTAATAAAAAAAGTTAATTCATAAACTAACAGATTTTGAAGTAACCAAATGAATTCCATGATTTATAACTAAATTCTATTAAGGCATATTGTTATAAGAATTGTTTAGCAAATTATTAGATATCAGAATGTATTTTACGCATTTACAAATATCTACACATGATAATACACTTCCATTCTTGTATGTTGAGTAGGTGTTGCTTATACATAGTACTTGAAAACTTTATTTTTTATAACCACAAAAAAATATTGTTGATCTATGGCTTCAATTGAAAACTCAAGTACATATAACATCAACATCAATTGACCTATGTCTTGTAAATAAGGTTAGATTTCCTGTTTCTGCTCTCAATCTTGCAGTTCAGAGATGAGCATCACAAAGCGAGGGATACATGTGAAGCAATGTGAAAAAACACACACATTCAATTGAAAATGTTGAAAGAAACAAGTGAAGAGAGAACATATCACATATGCCTATTACCAGGAACATATCCTCTATGTAAAATCAAGAATGAATTCACTTAAGAAATTTGACATATAGCTACAGTTTCTATTGTTAACATACCTTTCCACCACTGCTTCCAACAGCCAAGAGATACCCCCCAGTGTCCTCAAAGCGTAATGCAGTGACCTCCTGGAAATGCAACCAAATTACTGAATGTGCTCTTTATGGAAGAGAAGAAAAAAAATGCATTGCAATCTAGAGCACTCCACAAGAGGCAAAGAATAACAACCTGATCGACATCACCTGAAGCAGCTCCAGCATTTACCCTTCCAACTGAAGATTTTGCTCTCAAGTCAAAGCACTCAACAGCGCCATCCTCACCACCACAAGCAACAAGCCCATGCATCATGCTGACTTGACCGAAGAAAACAAAAAGTTTATTGTCAAACTATGGATGTGAGAATCAAAGTCCATCTGTACAAGTTTTCAGATCACCTTCGTGTAACGACATTTATAGCTGGTGATTGTGTATTGAGTGAAGATAGAAACCGGCCCTGTGAAATAAAAATGGTGTTAGCATTTCAGTCAAAACAGCCTCCTAAGAACCACTAAAGAGAAAAATCCAAAGCAGTACCACTAAGAACTTCGATACAGAGAAAAAAAATATTTACATTTTCCCTGTGAAATAATGTGCCATCTAACAATTGGAAAGAAAGGAACCTTTTTCAGTTACTCGAAACTAGGTCCTGGAAATTAGAATAGATGTCTCAAATAACACATTAATTTATAGGAACATACAGAAACGAATGATAGGCGATAGAGAGTGACCCATTTTACGCTGTCCAGAGAAGGGGTGCCTAATACACCCAACCCCCCCCCCCCCCCCCCCCCAAACCAACAACAACAAAAAAAGGGGGTTTGAGATCTGGTGAGTTAATCATTCATGAAAGTTCAAGCAATCATGTGAATGGTTATCTGGATAAGATTCTAACAAAGGCAAAGAGAGAGGTAGGGGCAAGATGGAAGCACTAATTGTGAACTCTGCAATAAGGCAGTGGAATCCACAGATCATCTTCTTGTGAAATGTTACTTCAGCCCTGAGGTGTGAAGGAAATTTGGTTTATGATGGGGGAAGGGAGTAATATTAAACCCCTGTTTGGTTGGGGGATAATATAGAAATAAAAGATAAAATAGAGTGAATTCCTCAAATGGTTAGCAATGATATGACAGAATTACCATCTAGGATAGGGTCAAATAGATTTAAATCAGCTATCCCTGCCTCACACACAACTATTACCATAACCAACAATTCTACCAAACAACACAGAAAAAAAATCAAGACCAAACAAACAAATGTTTGGTGACCGACCGACAGTTAAGAAAATTCCTGGAGGAATAAATTCTATCCTATTATATCTTCCAACCAAATGTGGGTTAAATTCAGCAAACATGAATTAGTTCCGGAGTCTAGCATATGTGTGAAAGTGAAATTTGTTCAGCTTACTCCACATGCTTTTAGCTGATGAGAAATGAGAAATCTTCCACAGAACGCACATAATGTTGAAAATATGTGGAATGTCATACTTGATAATTCATAAGCATGATATAAATAAAGTAATTGAAAAGGGATAGAGGTTTTATGTTGAATCTATTACGTAGAAGAGACTAGATTTCAATAAATTGGTGGACCCCCCCTCCCCCCCCCCCAACCCCCACCTCCAACACAATAAGAGTTATGAGTAACTATTTAATAAGAATTTTAATTCTGAACATGCGAAAAAATACATAATTTAGCAAGACCATTAACTCTTAACATGCGAAAGATACCTTATTTTCAAAAAAAAAAGTTATATTTTAAGTAATGAAACTCAGAAATCCTGAACTGCAGTTTTTTGGCTGTTATACCAAAAATCTTGCATAGATCTAACATTTGGTTGTCCTACCTAGAGAGTGAAAAAGATGGTGGGCGGTGATACAATAACTGCAAGTTGGTGGCGGGATTAAAGGGGTTAAGGTAATGGAAATTGACTTTGGAGCATGACACCAACTCAGCTAGAATATTCATGATCGTATAAAATCTACAAATTGTCATGTTTATATAATTCATCCTTAATTCTATCAGTGTTAGAAGTAAAAAAATGTCAACACTTTTAACCATGTCATAGACACTGCTATAGAATACCTTTTGAGCCATTCAAAGAAAAGATAAATGATATTTAGTCAGAAAATGTCAGATAATCCACAAAAATAATTTACTTGAGTGCTGAACCTCAGACCACCCCTTCTCGAATCCATACCACTCAACGACTATGCTGCGGTTTTCAAGAAAATACATGATGAAAAGATAGGCATATTGCTTGACCATGGTAAGCTTTTTTTATTGCTGACCAGTAATATCAAGGATCCTGATAGATAATAAGAGAGAAACAGGAAGAAAAGCCATTCATTGCCAATATCAGCCTATCCACCTCAATTGTGTGTAAAATCGGTTCCGCCCTCCCACTTGTGTGCCCAAGGGCGATCATCACCAGCTACATGCCCCTCGGCCTCATCTCCATACCCACAACTTGGTATCTGCTCACTCCCACATAATTGTCTTCATCCAATTTTAACTTATACAACACCACCTGAAAATGTCTCCTACCACAAGAATCCTCATCTTGGTGAAGAGAAAATTCCAGTCTACCACATATCCTACATCAGTGTAGTCACGTGAGTGTACCAGCAATGCAACTTGAATGAATGACCCATCTGCTTGGATGGTGGTGAACTCTCATGGATCCACTTCTCCTACATCAACCATAACACCTGTTCCACTTCTTCAAAGGAAGATTCGGATATGGAGGAGCTCCATTGCAACATGTCGATCTTCAAAGGTATCATAATTGACGGTTTGATGAAGCAGCCCAATCAAGATCATGATAGACCTGGTGGAGAGGTTTTCCCTGAATTGCAAACCCTTCATCCCTCCAACATCACTATACACAGTCACGTACCTGTAAGTTATACATGGTGAACCAGTGCACCCTATCTCTTCAACATTTTGCATTTTCATAATCCATATGGGGTGGCGCAAGAATCAGCTCTCACAATGTTTTCCATTTGATTATTATTTTGAAATAAGATTCATCCATATTTCACAAACCTACCAACGTGTTTGCAGCATCCAGATGACCAAGTAAATAAAAAGATTCATTCACATAATTATAGACACTTCTTATGGAAAAAAAGAAAAAGATAAAAGTCAGTGTAAGCAACACTAAAAAGAGGCCAAAACCTGTTCCAAATTAATTCTGTACAGATCCGGAGATGAGGCAGCACAAATTAAATCACAGGAACAGCAATCATACGCCATATCCCTTCCCATTCTGTCAAAACAAATTGTAAAACCATGGATTAATTGCTTCAGTGGAACACAAGAAACTGATTCATGTTACCAATCTTATGAACTGTGTGAAGAGATCGAAACACAAAAATATTAACGAAAATGGATATGCCAGAGGTACTACATTTACAGCTGCATGACTAATCAAGGAATGCCTATACTCCTGAACTCATTTACAAATTGAAAGTCAGAAAAGGCCAAATATGAAAAGTTATGCGAGCTTTATTAATTGACAAATGAATTATGAAAAGGTGATACACAAGTTAAATAATGTTGTACTGTACATAACGTCGAGTGTAAATATATGGAAAAAATTTCAAACTGCATTCTACACGGGAAATAAAAAAACAAATCACTAAAGCAAATGCCAAAATCCAGTGAACCAGATTCAGATGCAAATGCATTTTTTTGAGATGAAGGGGAAGAGGAAGTTAATCACCATAATATAATTGATAGGTATAACTCCAAAATAACAGCAGATGAGCAAACCGCTAGCTACAACAAAAGAAGGCATACATGAAGAATAGTGTTAGTTTAACCTCCCATCAGAAGAACACTGACTCAGCTCCACAACAGAATATTCCCAATCCTTAAATGCAATTGGAGATTAATTCCCAGGTGCTTTCAGGGTAGAGGTTTTCCCCTTTAATTATGACATCATTGCTTGTCAACCAAATAGCCCAGCAGACAGCCAGGATCAAAATTTGAGAAATATGGGCTGAAATACTTCTGGCCCCCTTCTTCTTAAGCCTTCTGCCCAACTCCCATATCTGCTCCAAATTGGCGGAAGTCCCCACCGAGATCATTCACTGCCACCAACCTTCTCCACATTCGGCTAGCAAAACTTCAGGCGATAAATCGAAGTTCAACAGACTTCTCATGTGCATTGCACATAACACGTGGTGTCAGCATATAATGCACTTTTTTGGATTGAAAATTAGATCATTCATATAAAATGACACCCCTCAAACAAAAAGGAGACAAGGGATCTCCGGAAGCATGAAACAAAAACAAAGATAAAAGAGAATGAAAGGAGAATAGAACCCTCAAGAAAGCAAATCCCCTTTACTAAACAACAAAAGTATTACCACCCATACCAATAAACCCCCATAATAGTAGAAACTGACACACCACCAAGGAGCGCATAATCCAAACCCGTAGTGAAGTTGTGATAGCGCAAATGTTTTCAACATATACTTGGGCCCTTTTAAAGGTGAATTCATTTCGAGCAAGCCAAATACCATAACTGCATGGGGGATAAGGTTTGGAAATTTTGCCTCATTGTTACGATCACCTCTTTTCCTTTTTTTTAAGAAATCATTCCCACATGCCCTCGAGATTGGTGAGGTTGCATCATAAATATAAACCATCAAACGCACATTTTGATCATTCACTTTTGATAGAGTATTTCCTGGTAGAGAAGTCACATAAAGACTTGGATCTTCAGAGGATTTTTCGATCTCCAAATCTGCGTGTGTATGGAGGCTCTACAGCACATGGGAGGAGGATCCTTTGTTAACCAATCACAACGGATTTAATTGTAAACCAACTCTTAGCATCAAGGCATCATATCAAACTATCTGGGCTCCGCATTATCACTTCCCACTCTGCCCCTAATAGCTGAGGAGAATAACTCCCACAGTCCCACAATGTCTCCCATTTCCTTATACTAAAGTGGTAGCTCACAAAGCACTGTTGTGAATCAGGCGAGACTTCTATAGTACTTCACTTTAATGAATTTACTCCGTATTGACACCTCCTGCAGCTGTATCCTCCAAATCCATTTGCAAAGAAGAGTTTCTCTCATACTTGATACTTCCAACTTTAAAACTCTAAAGCCACCAACCCTTTCTGCACACCTTGTCCCACTTCACCAGGTAAGGTCTTTTTAGTACAATCCATAGCGCCACATCACAGGAATATTTTCCTGGTGGAATCCATTTTATGAAGCACCCCTTTATGGATATTGAAGATAGACAGAAAGAAGATGGGCAAAGCTGAAAGTGACGCAATGAGAAGTAACACTCTACCCCAAAAACTGAGGTGTTTGCTCTTCCATCCAGCCAGTCTTCATTCAAACCTCTTCACAAGGGCATTCCAGTTGATTTCTCTGATTGCTTTAAAATGTAATAGAAGCCCCATGTACCTAGTTGGGAAAAGTTTCACCACACAACCCATGACCTGAGCAATGAGGTTATCTTCAAGAAAAGCATCACCTATTTTGAAAATATTTGGAAGAACAGGATGCACTTCATAGAGGATTGGGTGAAATATTGTGTTAGGGTCATAGTTTAAAGTGCGGCCGCACGTACCGGTACGTGCGGCCGCACTTGGTCAAGTGCGCCCCTGGGCGCACTTGACGGGCATGTGCTGCGCACATGCCGCCGATGTGCGGCATGTGCGCCGCACATGCGGCAAATGGCCGCATGTGCGGCATGTGCGGCGCACGTGCGCCGCACATGCCGCCCAACGGCTAGTTTCCAACTAGCCGTTGGAAAACATTTTGGGGCTTTTTTTTAGGGTACCCACTATTTAATAGGTCCCATTTGAATCCCAAATGCATCTAAAACAACTCTAACATCTCTCCAAACTCTCACATTCTCAAAACTCTCAAATTTTTCAAATTTCTCAATTCTCAAAACTCTTCATGTTCTTTGAAATTTACCATTTCCACTTGTTATTATAGTGTGTGATTCATTTGGTTTTTTATTGTAGGGGTTATTGAAGAAGGCTTAAAAGGATCTTGAAGGCATTTGGAGGAGATTCTTGAGGAGTTCATCTTTTGTTTGCATCTTCTTATCTCAATATCTTGTGTTTATTTGTTTCACTAGCCATTAAGCTCACTACACAACACTAAACATGTCATCAGCCGCATCTACCCCTTCCGAATTTCCCCTTAGACCCGTTTCCAATGACCCTTGTTGGAAGTATGGCCAATATGTTAGTGCGAATGACAAAAGTAGGATTAAATGCATCTTGTGTAATAATTATGTTGCCACCGGTGGTTTAGCTCGGTTTAGAATGCATTTGATTAGGATGCCCAATTCAAATGCTCGTCAATGCGTGAATGCCACCTCTGAAATAAAAAAAGAAATCCGTGATTATTATGATTCCCAATCTAAGGCTTCTAGAACCAATGCTAGGTATCAAGATCCCTACTTAAGACCAAACACTGAAGTAGAGGATGAAGATGATGATGTTGTTCCCCTCGAATCAAACCCCGGTCCTAGTTCTCGTCCCGATCCATCCCAACCCAAAAAAAGAATACGTGATCGTTCTAGGGGACCTCTTGATAGGATGTTTTCTAGAGGTAGTGAAGTTAATACTAGGAATACATCCCAAACCCAAACATCCATAGAGAGCCACTTCAAAAAGGATGAGATGAATGAGACTTATCGTAGCATTGCACAATTTTTCTATCACGCTGGAATTGCTTTCAATGCTGCTGCTACGGCTCCATTCAAGAGAATGATAAAGAAGATAGGTGATTTTGGCCGAGGTCTCAAACCACCCACCCCATATCAATTGGCCGGACCTTTGTTGGATAGTGAAGTAGAGGCAACAAGGGAATTGGAACGACAATATAGGGAGAGTTGGAAATTATATGGGTGTAGTATCATGGCTGATGGTTGGACCGCACGGGATGGTCGGAAATTTATAAACTTTCTAGCTAATTGTCCCACTGGCACATTATTTATCAAATCTATTGATGCTTCATCACACTCACAAACAGCCACTTACTTGTATAATCAATTTATCAATGTCATTGCACAAGTAGGTCCGGAGCACGTTGTCCAAATTGTCACGGACAACGCCGCTTCTTTCATTTCTGCGGGTGAGCTCCTCCAACAAAGGTGGCCTCACCTATTTTGGACACCTTGTGCCGCACATTGCATTAATTTGATGATTAAAGAAATTTGTAAAGAACACATGCCCACCATAGCTAAAGCACGTATGATTTGTGTACTCATGTATAAACACTCACAACTTCTTCATCTCATGAGGGAGAAGTTAAAAGGAAATCTTGTAAGGGCGGGAGTTACTCGATTTGCCACCCATGTCCTATGTGTACAAAGTCTCTATTTTCATAGACAAGCTTTGAGACAATTAGTCGTTTCTTCCGAATGGAACGATGGACATTGGGCAAGGGGTAGGGAGGCAAAAAAGGTGGTGAGGATAGTCCTTGAAGAAAACTTTTGGAAGAGTGTGCAACAAATAATGAAATTCACAACACCATTGGTACAAGTATTGAGGATGGTGGATGGGGATGAAAAACCCTCACTTCCATATGTTTGGCATGCAATGGAAAATGCAAAGGCCAAGATTAAAGAGAATCTCAACTTTAGGGAAAGAGATTATAGGACTGTAATCTCTATCATTGATAGGAGATGGGAACACCAAATGAGGAGTTCCCTTTATCATGCCGCTTATTATCTTAATCCCGGTCTATTTTATGGTGCTGACAGGAATGAAGTGGAAAACACCCACTTTCGAGGATTCTTGGATGTATTGGAGAAGATGGTCCCGGACGACGCCACACAAGATCTCATAAGCATTCAACTAAACCAATACCGGGACGCGGTGGGCATATTTGGGAGGGACATTGCGAGAAGACAACGAGCTACCGTCAAGCCAACTGAATGGTGGTCTTACTTTGGTGTAGATGTGCCCGAGTTGAAGATGTTGGCAATGAAGATTCTAAGTCTCACGTCTTCAGCTTCCGCGTGCGAACGATGTTGGAGTACATTTGAACAGCTTCACACGAAGAAGAGGAACCGTCTGAAACAAAAGAGGTTGAATGATTTGGTGTATGTCATGTACAACCAAAAACTGAGAGAGCGTTTCTCAAAATTGCATGAGAAGCCCGGATTCTATGATCCAATTAGTACAACTGTTGAAGATGATGAAGAGTGGATTACGGATGCCGGAGAGGAAAGAGTTTTTGATGACGAGGGAGAATGCTTGACATGGAATGAAGTCGAGCGGCAAGCGTTTGGTGATGATCCGGACGACTCACCACCAACAAGAACATATGTTCGTAGAGGAAGCGGGAGTGGATCAAGAAGAAGATCAATTGTAGAGGAAGCGGGAGACCATCAACAAGATGTGCAAGAGGAAGCTGAAGATGAAGATGAAGATGTTCCATTACAAGGCAATGTCACTGGAGAACAGCCCGGTGTCTACATCGACGAGGACGATCCGAACGTGAATGAAGAGGATTTTCCCCAGTGGGTCCGAGAGGGAAATGTTGAGTTTGCCTCCTCTTTACTAGGATATTATTATCAGTAATGTAATCTTAACATTTTGAAGAACCGTATGTAACTGTAATTTGAATGCCTATTACGACTACAATTGTATGATCTTCAGAATTTATTGTTTGATCTCTCTAAGTTTAATTGAAAAACCAAAAAAAACTCAGGGCCACAAAAAAAACTCAAGAATTTTCTGGGTCAGAATAGCCCACCGTTCGATTACCGTTCGAACTATGTTCGAACGTCAAGAGAACGTTCGTAAGAGTTCGAACGTTAATTCGAACATCAAAGGGGCGTTCGAACTCCGTTCGAACGGAATTCGAACGTTAAAACTAGGCTCTGACTTCGAACCAAAGTTCGAACGGGTAATCGAACGTTCATTATCCGTTCGAACATCGTTCGAACGTGTATTCGAACGATAAGCGAACGTTCGAATCCCGTTCGAACCACATTCGGACGTCAGAACCACGCTCTGACTTCGAACCTCCGTTCGAACGTTCATTCAAACGTTGCCTATACGTTCGAACCCCGTTCGAACGTTAATTCGAACGATAAGGGCACGTGCGAATCCCGTTCGAACCACATTCGGACGTCAGAACCCCGCTCTGACTTCGAACCTCCGTTCGAACGTTCATTCAAACGTTGCCTATACGTTCGAACCCCGTTCGAACGTTAATTCGAACGATAAGGGCACGTGCGAATCCCGTTCGAACAACATTCGGACGTCAGAACCCTGCTCTGACTTCGAACCTCAGTTCGAACGGGTAATCGAACGTTCATTAGCCGTTCGAACTTAGTTCGAACGGTTATTCGAACGATAAGGGTTCGTTCGAATCCCGTTCGAACTACATTCGGACGTCAGAACCCCGCTCTGACTTCGAACCTCCGTTCGAACGTGTATTCGAACGATAAGCGAACGTTCGAATCCCGTTCGAACCACATTCGGACGTCAGAACCCCGCTCTGACTTCGAACCTCCGTTCGAACGTTCATTCAAACGTTGCCTATACGTTCGAACCCCGTTCGAACGTTAATTCGAACGATAAGCGCACGTGCGAATCCCGTTCGAACTACATTCGGACGTCAGAACCCTGCTCTGACTTCGAACCTCAGTTCGAACGGGTAATCGAACGTTCATTAGCCGTTCGAACTTAGTTCGAACGGTTATTCGAACGATAAGGGTTCGTTCGAATCCCGTTCGAACTACATTCGAACGTCAGAACCCTGCTCTGACTTCGAACCGAAGTTCGAACGGGTAATCGAACGTTCATTATCCGTTCGAATATCGTTCGAACGGTTATTCGAACGACAAGGGGTCGTTCGAACGGGATTCGAACGCTCACTGATCGTGCGAACCTCGTTCGAATCAGGTTCGAACGGTAAGCTTTAAATTTTCAAATTTTTAACTGTTCAATGGCCGTTTACAACCCTATCAACCCATTGAACAATAACCAATGAACCAACTAAATGAATTCGAAATTAACCATACACCATTAACAATTAACATGTAATTTAAACAACCACTTCATTTCATAATTCAGCCATACACCATAATTCATATACAAGAAGATCTTGATAATTCATAAACCATAAACACATAACCATAAAACATAAAACATAAACACATAACATAAACATAAACACATAACCATAAAACAAGTTTGATAAACAAAAACATATGTAATCTCATTGTCCGGGCCCAGGATGCTCTTCTTGGCCATCATCACGAGGAGCAGAGAACGTTGGCAAGCTTCCTGTCATCATTGAATTGTAACCGGGCATGACAAGTCCCAAAGCACGCCGGACTTCAGATAATCCGTCATCAACATGATCAAACCGGGAGTTCATTGAAGCTTCGAACGTGTCCATGCGGCTTTCAATTTTATTGAACCGCACGTCAATGGTAGAGTCCAAGGAATCCAATCGCGCACACAATAGAGAATACATCTCGCCGGTGGACATTTCATGATCCGGCATTGTCATGTCGTCATCACCAAATGGCATTGTCGGGTTATTGGTGGCTTGTGTGGAAGCGGCTGCAGCAGATGTTGATGCACCGGCACCCAATTTCTTTCTTAATTGCCCTTCACTCCTCTTCACAGTAGAGTCATCGATTGGAGATTTGGAGTATGCTTTGGTCTCGTTTGAGGGGATTTCAACCCCAGAAGATTTGATCATGTTACTGATGAAAACACTGAAAGGAAGAGAGTCTGTGGATGATTGGGAAATGGATGCATCGACGATGACATCAAAAATGATGTTAGGAAGATCAATCGGGGCGTTGGTTCCAATCATGTAAAGAAGTTTTGCTCTGTCCTCGGTAACATCGCTCTTGTGCCCCATAGGAACGATATTATGAGAAATAATGGTATTCAGGATGCGGTAGATAGGTTTGAGTTGAGATTGTTGAATGGTAGTGTAATATTCTAGTTCCGTTACGCATATCTCTTCGGATATGGTGGTTTTCAATGCAGATAATTTCTTATAATATATGGCATTAGGCTCACGAGGAATATTGAGTTGCTCGGCAATGGTTTGGGTAGAAATGGTATAATATTTGCCATTCAAATAAGTCCTGAAAGTGCGATTATCAGGAAGTATATCATGAATGTTGGCATAGAACAAATGCACATAATTAGGGTAGGCTACATTACCAAGTGAGGCAATGTCCATCCAACCACGGGATTGAAACATGGTCCATATGTTATGATATGATGGTATATCTCTGATTTTTTCTAGGACAATTTCGCGCTCAAGGATCAAAGAGCGTTTTGAAAAAAGTTTGTCAAAGGCCTTTTTCGCCTTACGATCATAGAAAATATTGGCATCGGACGAAGAAAAAGTTTCCCTAGCACGTTTTGGCAATTTCTTATTTACCATCAAGATAACAAATGCAAGAAAAAGTTGGGTGATATGCATGGTTGAGAATTTGTGATTTTGGGATCTAGGGTTTCAATTTGGGACTAGGGAGATGAGAAATGTTGGTGAATGAAAAAAATGAATGTTTGAGGCTGCAAAACAAAAAAATATACAACAATAAACATCATTCATCATTTATATTCAACTATTAAACAAAAAAAAATTAAAAGCATTGATAATGGAGATGAAGAAGATGAGAATGCATACCTTAAATGGTGTTTGGAAGGATTTGGATGTGTTTTAGGAGAATTTGGGATGAATTTGGGGGGGTTTGAAAGAGAGATTTGAAGTGGAAAAAGGGGTTTGGACGATTTGGGTTCGAATGGAATGAGAGAGGAGAGATGGGAAGGGTTTCGGGATGAACCTGACTTAAAAGCCCGAGGACGTTCGAACGGGCGTTCGAACGTCCTGTGTATTTTTGGTTTTTAAAAAAAGGAAGGCGTTCGAACGCCCGTTCGAACGCCTTCCAATACTAAAGTGCGGCCGCATATACAGTACATGCGGCCGCATATGCTGTGTGCGGACCTCACCGCACATGCGGTCCGCACACAGTTTAAAACTATGGTTAGGGTACAGTCGGTCAGTTTTTTACAAGGCAAGATTGGTGTAGTGTGGTAGTTAGGGTTATCCTGCTGAGTTTCTTTTTTTTTCTTCTGCTGTTTGAGGTTATTTCTGTAACTTTGTAGTTAATGATGTTCCATTAGCTGTCTGGATTGGAGTCCAGAAAGTAGATTGCTCATCAATTGTTCTGATCCCTAAATCTTTGTGTTCCTTTTTTATTTTGCCCGAACTGTACCCCAATTTATTCTTTTATTGATAAATTCTGGAGGAAGAGTCCCTACCAATCTTCAGAAAAAAGGACATTTTCAAGCAATGCATACTGTATTTACAATTTGCATACTGTATTCACAATTTGCTTTTGTCATGGAATTCAGAATTCTAAAGACTCAACGAGTCAACAAGCTTCCACTCATCAGAAAAGTGTACATAGTCTACTTATTTATCAGGAAAAGGTGCAATTCAGTTTCAAGAACACCATGACTGGGACTTTAAGTTGTCCATATGATTTTCCACTCCCCTCCAATAGAGGTTGTGGATTTAACTTGGAAGTTCATTCAACAAATTTCAAGAAGTTAAAACAGAATGACAACAGATATAGTTTTTTTAAAAATATCTTTCCAATTGGATCATAAATATATAGATGCACTTCATTAGAGTTTCGTAAGAAGCCAACTCAATCATGTTTCACCTACAAATTATAAATCAGAATCCAATTTAAGATCGCTTCCATTTCTGTCCATATTTTCTGGTACATTTGTGTCTTGTTTCTCAAAAAGATTAATTCTATCATGAAGCTTGATTGTTAATTTCCATTTAATTGGCTTACTTTATGACCTATGCAGATTGGTCATGAAAAGATCCAGTTTTACTATGCATGGCATTCAATTAATCTTTTCTATTCTAATATGAAAACATAGGACTACCATAAAAATGGATATGGTCAAGTCCAATCAACCAATAGTACTACAGACATGGATAAGTGACTAAAGCACACTTCTCAGGAACCAACCAACAAGCTGGACTTGGTAGTTGGTGATCAAAGCAATTTTGATAAATTCCAAGGATTAATCCTGCATGTAGTGTGTCAGAGTATTGGATCACTTGTAATGAACACATCTTCCAACAAAAGAGGATCTACTTGGAAAACACATGGATGTCAATTTCTTCACTCTTGAATCATGAGTCACTCATAGATTAGATGTGGAGACACCATCAACCATTATGGAGGATTCATGGTTCGGGAAGGGTGATCTTTGGGGCTAGTAATTAAACAGGTTTTTCAATTCCGAATGACCCTTCCTTTTCTTCCCCATCCCCCTTCTTTTCTTTTAGTTTTGTGCAGAGATCCCTCCTCTCCTCTTTGTTCGGGGGCACTATTTAATAAGATGTTCCTATCTATTCTCAAGAAAAAAAAAGCTGGACTTGTTTCAACTTTCAAATAATGCTTGCTGGGCGCTTAGACTAAACCAGGGAGGCAGAATACACATACCTAAACATGTTCCCCATGCAGAAATCTTTGAGAAAAAGGTCAAAAATTTATTATTTAATAGAATGACCTTAGAAAAAACAAAAGGAATTGCAGACAGCATTGTTCTCTTCTAATTTTGCATTCAAATAAAATTATATTTTTACAGAGTAAAACAAAGCCTGTTCTGAGTAAATGCAATTAAAGAAAATTAAAAGATCAACCTTGGAATACGTAAGCTGTAGTGACTTCCATATTTCGCATGGAGGAAAATAGAACGATCAGCACAAAGAAATGCAATTTTGGAATAATCATCAGAAAGGACCTGCAGAAGAAAACGCATCAAGTTTTTTTCCCCTTAGAATCAAAAGCAACCTAAAAGAAAGCCGCATATCCAATAAAGAACTAAAACATGATATTAGCATCTTTCATCAGACAACTTCCTGGAGAAAATCATGAACAATAGTTAGAGATGAACCAAATGTAATGAACAAAAAAAACTAACAAAAGCCTTATTCCATAGGGACATTATATTCTAGGAAGAATGGATGAAACAGTGTTCGGATATGCAGCTCATGCGGCCGCATATGAGAACACATATGCGGTTCAGTTGGGTGGCCGAACCACATATGCTAAATGCGGTCACTATGCGGTCTTGGCCAGCATATGTGGGCCAATTCCGCTTGTGCGCCCGCTTAAGCAAGCGCACATGCTTGGTTGAGTAAATGGGTCGGGTGGGCTGCCCGACCATTTACCAATTTTTTGAAAAAAAAAAGGCAAATGAAAACATGTGGCCTGCCCTAACTTAATTGACACCTTCTTCAATTCTTCTTCATCGATGACGCCCTAATCAACAACGCCTTCTTCATTGACGACGCCCTCTGATCTTCAGGTCTTCTTCAGCTGTTCGGATTCTTCTTCTTTGATCTTCAGGCCTTCTTCAGGTTAGTCGATCATCAGTCCCTCTCTCTCGCAGTCCTCTCTCTATCTCTCAATCTCTCTTTGTTCTCTCTCTCACCATTTTTCTTTATGGAGCTGTTGACATTGTGGATGCATCGTGAGTTTGTGACACCTGTCTTGGGTGTCTTAATGAATGATTTACATTGAGACCCTATATTGGACAGTCTTGGGTGTCTTAATGAATGATTTTTGGGTGATTTTTTTTTTTGTTATTTTTAGTCTTTTGTTGGATGTATATGTTGGTGATATGGAATATCTATCATTTATGTTGGACAATCTAGTTAAAATAGAAATATTGGACAGTCTAGTTAAAATAGAACATCTTGGGGCTTTAACAGATTCTTTGTATATGTCTTTAGTATTTATATTGATATTTTTAAAAATTATATTTTTTATTAATAAAAAATTACAGAACCGCATATACTCCTGCATACCCCAGCCGCACACAAATTGCATACCGCATATGCAAACACTAGATGGAAATATTTCTTGTACCAGCAAAATAATTAATCTAGTGGAACATTTATGTCCTTCATGCGTTGATCACTAGAATATCTGATGAAGATCATCATGCCAAGAGATCATGGGTCTGTATCCAAATAGATAGTTCCTAGTATCATCTGACATGATGTGAAAAACTATACAATAATAAATATTCATATTGATTAATACCTAACAATGATTCATATTTGTTCAATTCCTGTGAGTGCGTATCTATAAATACTGCTAGTAGTTGATATTGAACAATTTTTAATTCATATCATACGATATGAATGATACAAACATCTATAAAATTCAAAACTAGTAGTGTGTTTTAACATAAAATAAAGGTAAGACATTAATTTTCCTAGAGATAGATACCCCTGTTTTCTTTGAAGACCTTGATGTCTGCAATAATAAAATTACAGGTAGTGATCTCCCAATTTCCAACAAAAAAATATAAGAAAGAAGGCAAAATACCCCAGCATGACTTCTAAATGATGGAGCCCAAAAGCTTGCCACCCAATGGAAACCAAATTTTGGGAACCTTAAGTAGACCTTGAGACATAAACAAACTCAAAACCTCAAACCTTCATCTTGAAAACAACATAATTCTTTTTTAAGTGCTCAACAAAATTTCTTCCCTAGTATACTTGTTCCTGTTTCTTCTTCTTTGTTGGTATTCAAGCAACACAATTATTTATATATTTACTTATTTGTGATCATACCGTAACATGTATATAGTTAGATGTGGGTAGTTATATTGGGACCCCAATAGGCGTTTGACTAGTAGTAAGTTGTTTGAGGTGGTCTTTCATGTGGAACAAATGCCTATAACAGTGACACAAGGAATATATTGAGGTTTGTTCTATTGCAAATAGGGTTTAGGGGAGACCTGGACTGGGATGGAAGCAGTTACAAAGGATAGAAAAGATCAGAACATAAACTCATAGGGGACAAGCTGGACTTCATAATTATCATGCAACAGGATGTATATAAATCTGACATAAACCATTAAAAAAAGTAGGCAATGAGAACATTAATAAGTTAACACAAAATGGAGGACGAAGACCTGGTAGAAAACTCACATACCATCAGCAAATCAATATCTAGCACATATCAAGCACCAGTAGAAAAAAATATTTTAATGCAGTAGTAAAAAAGCTGATAAATACAAAGCATAGTGAAAACTCACGGTGTTAGAGAATTTCCAATTTGATTTGCATGAAACAACTTTGAGTTATGATCTTCAAAAACAATTCGAAACCATTCTAAAAAAATCTGAAATTACCTCAAAATCGACAATTTCTGAAACAAGATGCCTTTCGAACTTCAATGACAATTCTCTTAGCTCATATACTTTAACTTGGGGAGGATATATACCTGTATAGTGAAAAGGCATGATAAGCATTGGATTCTGATAGAAAAATCTTGTCACATTTACCACAAAAAACTACTCAAGTTTCAGAGTGGATTTAATCCACTGTGAAGTGAAACGCAGATGGACTTGTTTTAAAACCTAATGAGTAATTTTTAAAATGCTTTCTTTAATAGAAATTTTTATAAAGTTCACATGACACCCACAATAAGTAATTAAAAACTTCGTGCAAATCTTCTTTTTCAAAATAAAATAATATAATATACAAAACAGAAAGAAAGAATGCAAACATATATACAAAAATTCAAAGGGCAAACTTGACATTGCTTAGGAAATTCTAGAGATGACAACTTTGCAATAGGGAAGAAAAGGAAAGCAATCAAATTAATGACATGAAACTCCGCTTATTCCGTTTAATTTGTGTTTAATCCCCGCTTAATCCCCCACCACTTAATCCTCTACACAATGCAGATTAGGACCGATTCCACCTAAGTGCCCGCCTAATCTTGCTTTTTAGAACATTGTAAAGAACACAACTGCGGGTTGAGCTCCAACCCAACCCAACTTGTCCGAGTTGCACCCCCAATTTGAAGAGGCCACTATGGAAAAACTTGCCAATGATAACTAATATCAGAAGCTATAGATGGAGATGAGAAATGTTTCGACTACCCGAACACAGCAACGTGGGAATCAACATACATTGTCGACGATAAAGCTGACACATTTGATTCAGGCGGATGTGAACCATCCGAGTTCAAGGATAAACTTTCTCCAAAATGAAGAGAATGATGTAAATAAGGATGTTTTAAAGAAATGGACTCTGACAGTCAGATCCAGAGGCAACCCATCTATATGAAATCATCAATCACTCTAGGGCGACCTAATTCAAATTCAAATTTAACTTTAAAATTCAAATTGAATCAGGGATTTGGCAAGGGATTTGTGCAAGGAAGTTACAGAGAAGACCAGATAAAATTCCATAAATCTGGGATTTGCAACTACTTCTATGACTTTTGTTTCAAATTTCTCCATACTTATCCAGCAACTCAAAATCTGAGATTTGCAACCATTTATAAGATCTTTGTTTTAGAAATAAGATTCTCTAATACCTTTTCTCCAAAAAAAATCTCTACACTCATCCAACACCTCAAAATTTGGGATTTGTAAGCACTTCTGAGGACTATAAATACCTCCCCTTCATTCCAAAAGCGTCTAGTTTAAAATTTCAGATGTGTTTTGTATTGATGAAGCTTGTAAGCCCTCAGTTATCTAGTTGTTTGTACTTCAATGTCACTTTCAGGGATCAATTTTCATTTCATTGAGTGTTTTGTTTCCAACACAATTTCATTCTGCATTATGTAACCACCCTTAGTTTTAATAATAACTCAATAATATTGTACAACAAGTCAACAGCTATACATACTTTTTCCTTGTTAAAAAACTAATTTAGGGCACCAATAGATACAAACATGTTAAAGCCCCCTCCTTGACAAATACTATATCTAACATGACCTTTGGCAACATCAGAAATAGTTTTTGCTTTATTTATTTGACATCACATAATCATCTAAATAGGAGGGGGAAGGATGGATGATGGCATCAAGATGACTCCTCCTCCTCTTCCAACATGGAAATCACAAACCACATTCTTATCAAATGCCCTCAAACTCCAGTGTTTCAAATTACATTCTAATGCACATTGAATTCCGATACACCCTCTAGCATCTTGGTTTGTGGGATAATCAGAAGGATCCGATCTTCTAGAAAAAAGGACTAAAGGATCTTGCTTTCATATGACAATCTTGGAGAATGCAATTGTCATTGTATGAGTAAGCCACCTTTATTTTCTTTGTTTTTTATTTATTTTCCCCCATATTTTGTAATTGGAGATCTCTCATCTCCTTTTTTCTCCAAAGGGCATCATCTTAATATGAAGTGCCCCCATCTTTCTTTATAAAAAGAAAAAATGGGATCTTAATCTCTTTTTAAGAAATTCGCTCTCTGTTGGACCATATGGTTTGAAAGAAACAACAGGATCTTCAATGACAAATCAAAAACTCCAGAATGGATTGAAAGCCGAATTTTGGAGCTCCTGAACACAACTTGGTGAATTTCTGAAGCCATGTTATTTAACTTCCACTTATGTCTTTGAATTGGCACCATATACATAACTTACAGTTCATCAATTCTAATATTTTTCTTTTTCTTCCATGGAGGTTTAATTTTAAGCGCCCCCCCCCCCCCCTCCGCATTTTTTTCACTCATAGAGTACGGGCAACCAAAAGAACCTCGTCTTGGAACTTTCATGACAGACCCGTCATCTCTTTTGTATTATATCTGTTATAACATGAATCGCAAAGTCACTCAATATATATCCACAAGCGTGTACAACTAAGTTCCGAGAGGTACCCGATGCAATGACGAATTCTCCATCCGGAGTCACTTTAATCTTGGTCGATGCGGTCTCAAACCTCAAATCCTGTATCAAGTCCACCCTCTGCATATAATCTGAACACCCAGACACAAAATGCAGATAATCAAATGAGTCAGCTAAACCACAAATATCTATCAAGTTAAACAAAAAGATTTGCTTTGTGTTCAATTGAAACCTAATACAACAAATATGATTATGTGCGTAATACAGAGAGAGACGAAACCTTTGTCTTTGCGGAGGGCTTTTAGTTTCTTGGGAGGAAGCCATGACGGGAGGGAGCGCTGGCCGGAGACAGAGTAAAGCTTGACTCCGTTAATGGAGGTCGATTTCAAGCTGCCAACGTAACTCGTCATCTCTTCAATGAAGCGATGGAGAGGGAGAGAAACCCTAGAAGAACCTCGCTTTCTTCGGGGGGAGGTATGAAGGAGACGAGTGATTTCGAGATGTCGAAACCCTAATGACGGGGACGTTCGTCACGTCAGGGTTTAAGTCGAGAAGGCTTTGAAGGTCTTATAGTGGCCACAAAGAGGGAGAGAAGGACCCCCGAAACGCGAGAACGTCTGAAGGTGTGTCGGTGCGAAGCGGAGCTCGATCGATTTATGAGGGTTCTCGTGATGGACGACGGTTCGCGTTTTGCACATGTAAACCAACGGTGCTGATTTACAGTCGTTGGCGCGCTTGGTATGGCCATGATAGCCAGGGTTCCTGGGATGGGTTCCACCCCGACCTTTTATGGCCCATTAAATGTTAGGATTGAGACTGGACTGGATCCGGTCAGTTCGATCAGTATCGAAATGGATACTCCTTTAATCGAACTACAGAACATATAAATTAAAATGCACAATTAATTGTTGGATATATATTTCACTCTCCTATTGGATACAATCAGCTATCGGAGAAAATATGAATTAAGAGAGTGAAATATATACCCAACAATTGGTTATGGAGTTCGATTCATACGTTGTGCGGTTCGATTAAAGGAGACTTTCTTTATCCATGTTCAATTCGGAGGGATCAGATCGTCTGTAGCTAACTACATACTCTTATCTGTAACAGCAAATGAGAATGCGTCATCTAAATCGAATGTACCGTAAATAAATATATTTTAATAGACTTTTGTCGATAAGAGTTTTTTTGTTGAATATTTAATTTTTTCCGTTATATGTAACGCATTCTCATTTGTTTGCTCCAGGGAACTCCCTATAACGAACCACAAGTAAGCCTGTCAACGGACCGGATACGGAGCGGATATGGTCATATCCGTATCCGTATCCGAAAAAAATTTTTATATCCGTATCCGTATCCGTATCCGACGGATATTTAAAAAGCGTATCCGTGTCCGATCCGTATCCGTATCCGACGGATTCGGATAATTATCCGAAATATCCGAAATAAATAAATAAATAATTAAATATAACAAATTTTTATTTAAAGTTTAAAAATTGACTTAAAATTAAAAATTCACAAACACAAGTCCTAACTTTACAACTATTAGAAAGAATAAATAAATAATTAAACATAACAAATTTTCATTTAAAGTTCAAAAATTGACTTAAAATTAAAAATTCACAAACACAAGTCCTAATTTTACAACTATTTAGAAAGAATGTGAGCCACTTGATCAAAATCCAATGGTAGATATTAAATACTAATATTAATATTTTTTTAATGCCATCGGATACGGATATTTTTCGGATCGGATAGGGGTATATCCGTATCCGATCCGAAAATTTTCGGATACGGATTATTTTTTCGGATACGGATACGGATTTTTCGGATATCGGATATTTTCTGCATTTTCGGATACGGATTCGGATCGGATGCGGATATTTTTTCGGATAATTGACAGGCTTAACCACAAGTGATCCAATCTCCAATTTGGAGTGGGATCATTGGTTTGCTCCACGGAATTCCATATAACGAATCACAGGTGATCCAATCTCCGATTTTGAGTGGGATTAGATAGAATGGATCAAAATATAGGATCACACTAGTCAATCTCAAATACTTTTTGCACTTTTTTATTTTTTTCAAATATAGTATATCTCATATAATAAGGTATGTATTTTTATAATAAATTAAATATATATCACAATAAATTGTATGGAATATTTTTAGAATGTATAAACAAAATATGTGTGTGAGGTGTTTACCCGTGATAATGGTTGAAGGTGGCTAACAATGTATATGATACTGTAAAATGGACTAAGCGTAAAAACGTTCAAAGAGAAAAATGTTAAGATCTGTTACACACAATCTTTTTCTAGTCTTGATGTCAATCACATATACCTCGGTAGTGTTATATACTCAAATTAATGAGGACACACCCGTTAAAAAATTTCACATTTTTTAGATGGATCCATGCAATTCATTGTATACCTCATTAAATAACGTTTACCTCATTGGATGATATATATCTATTTTTAGAAAATCAAAATATGTGCGGGCTAAAATTGGGACTGGAAAAGGGGGATTGTGCGCAAAATTTTCTAAAAATGTTAGACAGCCTGTTACCGGCCCCAAATGCAGTACACACCCTTTCCATTTTTTTTAAGTATACGCCATAATGAGTTAATTTTTGTAAGAAAATGAAAAATAGACTCCATTGAATTATAAGAATTCATTTATGCAAAAACAAATTATAGTAGATATATATCGTGTTACAATAAGTGTAGGTTGCAAAAGACATGGAGTTATAAAATTGACTAATTGTAACAATTCTCATTGAAAGATAGTCCATTTTGTTGGAATTCACCATTGCATTAGGTACTTATTTAAATTTAGTTGTACACACTCGTTTGTGGATTATATGTATTTTAAAAGATAATTGTGATGCCCGTTGTTTCTGGTCGATGTCACAATTGAGAACTTTGACCGACGTGTGAGAGGAGAAATCTGTGAAAAGAAGGTAAGATCTCCAATGATCAAGTTAATAACCATCGAATCAAAGGAAGATTTTCTCTATATTATTGTTTACCACTTTTTGTCGATTTACAATGTTGCTTGGAGCATAGATTTGGTATTTCTCTATGTTTTCATTTGGTACACAGGTCTTGGGCTACAAAATCTTTAAAATGCATTGATCCAGAAATAGACTATGGACTAGAATCGCACAAAAACCAGTCTAGATGATTGTGCAAACTGTATTTCAATCTTATTGTCAGTGTGACTTGAACTTGGATTTCCCCAAGAAAATGTACTCTTTGTGTTAATAATCGGACTGTTAGCCTAAGGATTGATTTTTCTCAATATTGATTTATCACATTTTCACAAACAAAATGAGTGGTTTGATCAATTTGATGTTATATTAATAATATATTAAATACATGACCTATAATTGATAAAATAACATGACAGTAGTACATCACAAAAAAAAAAAAACAATTGAGAAATATACAATGAAAAAAGGGATCATCACCATCATTGTTGTTGTTGCTGTTGTTGTCGTCATCATCGTCATTATTATTATAAAAGGTTAAGTGGTATATTAACTTCATTATTATTTATAAAATGTTAAGTGGTATATTAACTAACATAACTTGATATAAAATTGGGTTTTTTTTTATTTTTACGTCCCCATAAACTACATGATTTAATGATCGATCCATCACTTCTTCATATTACAATTTAAGTCCATAAATTTAATGGATACGTTCCTTATTAGTTCATGAGAGAGATTTATCACTAAATTGTTTGGTTTTCTTATTAGTCCCTGAGAGGGATTAAAATGAAGCATATCCTAAAACTGTAATATGAAGAAATGAGTGATCGATCACTAAATCATATAGTTTATGGGGACTTAAAAATAAAGAACCCTTTAAAATTGAAAATAAAATTCTAATACCATTTGACAACTAAGATATTATCTCTGTTATTATAATATCATTTATGAATCTCATAACCAACGTGAGAAGTAGATTACGATTCATATTATTTTTTCACTATTCATATAGATAAAATATTAAAAACAAGTAAGTATATCAATCATCATATTCTCTTATTTATGTGTGTGTGTTATTATACATTTCAATCAAAGGTGAAAATTTATATGTTAAGGAAAAAAAGATCTACATATTGTAGATAAAATAAAAGTGATCTAAACAATTAAACTAATTTATTAGGCTTTTAAATATAAAAACAATTTAGATACATAATAAATAGGAAATGAAAATTTAATTCCAAGTATTTTTTTAACCCTTTATTTTTTAGGTTCATGGACATTTTTAGCTTATGAAAACACCTTCAAGTTGGTACTTGACATTGTTTCTAGGTCTTCTATCTCTTGTCCATTGTTATTGTTATGCACCTTTTGTACATTGTTAAGTCATCATACATTGTTATCTGTCTCATTTATTATGTCAACTATGTACATTATTATGCACATATGTACGTTTTTTTTAATGGTAGGCACACTACCACAATTTTTATTCAAAACTGAGGCATGCACCCAAAGCATACAACAAATAGAAAGAGAAAAAAAGGTGCAAAGGGAAAACATAGAAGAGGTTTCTATAGAGTTCCCCGTGCCTCCAGAGGAATGGGAATGCTACACGACTATTAAAGTGTTGTGCTCAGAGTAAACCCTTCTTGTGCCCAGCCCAGATATGTATAAATCTTATAAGTTGTTATTTATTTCTGTACATTGTTATACATCACATATAGACAATATTTTGGATGAAAGGATCCAAAAAAATTTTAGAGTTAACTCTTATGAGTTTTCTATTAGCTAAAAAGGTTGAGGGAACTCAAAAAATAACAAATTAAAAAAATACTTGAAACTAATTTTCCCAATATTAAATCTTATATCCCGATATGCTTAAAGAAAATAAAATTTACACTCAAGCATTCCTCGAGTAACTTTTATGGTCTAAATATATTTTGAATTTCTCTAAATAGACATATTTATCTAGTAAAATACATACTTTTACAAAATATGAAATTTATATTAAAAAAATGGACAGTGGCATAGTCAAGATTTTGCATCTACGAGGACAAAATATCAAACTTCATAAATGGAGTTTTAAAGGTAAAAAAAAACTAAAATTCTGGTAACTCAAATGTAGAAAAAACAAATAATTAAATTCCACAAAATCACTAAATTTCTAAACAAATGACAATAATTTCTTAATATAAAACTTAAATGCATTCAAAATTTCTAATTTGATATTTCATAATTTTCAACCAATAAACAAAACCAAATGTTCATCCTCATTTGTTACTCATCAAGATGGTAAAAATCCCCAAATTTATTTATATAATAGTTATTCTACTACTATATGGAAAATAATAGAAATTTATAACATCTAATAAATTTAAGAAACATTTGAACTCTAATAGAGAAGAGAAATGACCTATTTGTATAGTTTTTAGTTGCATCATCTAGAAAATTGGAGCATGATACTTTCTTGATTCAATGAATAACATGTATGATTAATAAATTAAAAGTGATTTTTATTTTTCTCTTGTTTTCTTATGCAACTGAAGAGGAGAAGGGGGGAAATATATTTTTGGTAGGACATTAAGGTACAAAGTCATCTAGAAAATAAGAGCACATCTCTTTCTTGATTTAATAAAATGCATAGATTAACTAAAATTTTCTCTTATTTTCTAAGACGTAACGAAGAAGAGAATGAGAAAAATATATTCTTGGTGAGACATTGGGATCTTGGATCCAGATCCTCTACTTGACTTTCTTTTGCTTGGATTTTACTTTACTTTAGGTATAAGGATGCCACGTGTACACAATCAAATCAAATGACTAGAAATTCATTTGGGTTTGTCTAAAAATGTATTATATATTCTTTCTCTTTTTTTTGGTTTTGAGGGGGTTTTCACACAGTCAGACCCCATTTTTTTTACAAGGACTGCGAAGAGGGGTCGCGTGTAGGCCTGTCAACGGGTCATGGGTCGACCCGGACCCGACCCGACCCGACCCGGACCCGATAAAAAGCGTAAATATCCGACCCAAATGACCCAACAATCAAAACAGGTCGGGTCTGAGTTCACCTCGACCCGATCCTATAGACTCGATTGACCCAACCCAAATACTATGTGATTTTTTTTTAATTTATGATCCAATCCAATACTCATGATTCAACCAAACATTTATAACTAAATATTGAATAATCATTTAAAATTTTAAGCATTTAAATTATTTTTACAACCTTTTCTTTTAACTTCACGTAAAAGCCTAATAATCCAAATCGTATTCTAAATGTTCCCTCATAAAATATTAAAAAATTAAAATAGTGAAAAACTATTTATAATACACTAGACTCTATTAAAAAGAAAAAAAATGAAGTCATTGTAGACCCTTAAGAAGTTCCTCGACCTCTTCTTATTTGACCTAGGCTTGTTAATGGGTCGACCCGACCCGATGTGAACTCGACCCGAAGGACCCGACAATCAAACGGGACTCGGGTCCAGGTCCACCTCGACCCGACCCGTTGACAGGCCTAGTTGCGTGCGAGACCTTACACCATGTTTTTGGATGGTGAGGAGGTAAAGAAGATGGAAAAGGAGAAGGAGGAAGCAGAGGTAGATGAGACGATCGGGCGGAGTCGATCATGTGGTAGGGATGGATCAGAAGGTTTCAATGTTGGGGTGGAGATGGAGTTCAATCACGATTCATTTATGAGGATTTTGAAGAGGGTTTCGTTGGTGGAGATGTTTGTTCTTTGTATTTGATCAATCAAACGAGATTTTTTTTGGATTTTTTTTCTTCTGATCAATTTTAGTTGTTTATATTTTGATTTCTTGATCTAAATGGCTTCATGTTAATGTTAATGGATCTTCTGAATCTAAAAATGTCATAAAGTTTTGATTTCTTCTCCAACAAAGCAAGTTGTCACCAAGGGCTTGAATCCCGTCATTGAAAAAAAAGAAAAAAAAAGAATGTGGGGTCTATTACCAAACAAACCCAAATGAATTTCTGGCCGTTTGATTTAATGATGTACACATGATTTCCTTATACATAAAATAAAGTAAGATCCACGCAAAAAAAAAGGTCAAGCAGAGGATTCAGACCCTAGGTTCTCAAATTGAATGTGTTAGGTTAATATGAGAATCATATTCCCTAATTAGGCAATTATGATATGATAGGAATGCAGTTTTGATTAGATGGGCGGGTGCTATGGAACTAGGAAATGTATTTTGTTTTTTTTTTTGTTTGTTGAGTGGGTAGTGGATAATTGTTAGAGTTGTATCTTTTGATTTTTGAGTGGGTTGATTGCGTAATAGTTTGTTTATTTTTATTTTTATTTTTATTTTTTGAGTGGGTTGATTGGGAAGTTGATACTAAGAACTTTGGTCCACAAATCTATAAGTAATCTTTTTAAGTGAGGGCAACTGCCCTTGGCCCTGAAAATAGAATTCATTATTGCTATGTTTGGGTGTGACTAATTAGGATATATGGAACTCTGCAAGAGTATGTTTGGTTGCATTTTATTAATGTTATAATTTTTTGAAGTTTTTTGAATCACATAAGATGAGTAAACTCATCCAATTTCTGAGCTTTCATCTGGGTATCGATATAAGTTATTTTGAGATAGATAAAAAATTTAGTATAGATAAAAAATAAATCATTTTTGTTTGATTGTGTTTTTAATTATTATTATTTGAAAACATGAAGTTTTTGTTGTTTCGTTGACCTTGGATAAATTGTGGACAAAAGATAAACAAAATATGAACAATAATTTATAAAATGTAAAAAAATAATTTGACATATGTATCTCTTAATTTATAAGAGGTAATGATAGATGATTTAACGTGTGTACCCCGTTCGTATTAGTTAAAATGTTAAATAAATTGGATGAAATAATCAATTTTAGAGAAGATATAGAATAACAATACCAACTTATTCTCGCTTATTTGACATAGCTATATGCTCACAAAAAATAATTTTTTTTATACTTATTCTCTTTTGTTTCACTCTATTCCCCATATTCCTTTACCCTAACAAAATATGCCCCCTTGTTTGTGGTGGAGAATTAACAAAGATTTAGATAGTAGGGGTAAATACTGGAGAATAGTCCTTCTTCACTGTTTGTTTTCACCGGATAAACCCTAAATAGTTATGTTTGGATAAGTTAGAAAAATGTTTGATAACTATTATATGGAAATGCGAGAATTGCTTATCGGAGATTATTTATGCCAATAGATAAAAATACATTATCTGTTATTTTTAAAAATTTATCTCACCTAACAGTCTCACACACACATTTCAAATTTTGTCACATCTATCAAATCAACCACACATATTCGATGGTGTAATTGTCATTTAAAAAGTCATAAACTCTTATCCATCCATTATTCACCATTTATCATCATTTTATCCAAGGTGTACCAAACAATAATAAAATCACTTTTACTTTTTCTAATGAGAGAACATAAAAAACAACTTAAAAAAAATTCTTATTCAATATGTATTGTTATTTATTTCAGTATAGTCATCAAGTCCAAATAATTCTTTGTCATACCCCATACGGGCTGGGTTTATATTAATTTATTCGATCATGATCCAAGTTTATTCTTCCTAGCTAATGGAGTCTTTTTAAACTATTCCACCCCAATTGACATTTATTCTGCCCCCAAAGAGGGGATTAGATATTGGAATGGTTACACGAACAAGTGACTATATAAAAAAAGTAAACTTTACTCAAAAGATGATGAAAGTCCCTGGAATAATAGTGGAATAAGAGTTTACTGGAAGCAGCACAGTCAACAGAACACCAAATCCCGAATGTTGTACAGCTGTCTGACGTCTTTTACACTACTATTGCAACCGTGGAATCTAACGCGGCCAAACCATTCCACGTGGGATCCCCACAGCTACGTCCATCAATTAAGCCATAACCAACGGTTCAGATTAGCGTTTGACTTTAAGCGCCATTTCTCAAGCTCCGACGTCGCTTTAAACTGATGGGACAGGTCACTTAATCCGTAATCAACAATGATTTTTAATAAAAAGTCGCATTAGTGTCTTTAACCTTTTATTTATTATATTATGTATTCGTATATATAAGTTATTATATATATAATATGATTATTTCATATAAAAAAATATAGGACAATAATTACGGGAATTCACGTATTTCGTTCGGTACAGCTGGGCTCGACTCGATTAAAGCTCGTTCAAGCTCGTTCGTTTAGACAGACGAGCTGAGCTTGAACAATTTTTAAAGCTCGATTTGTAAACGAGTCGAGTCCGAACCGAATCCGAGCCTAGACGAACAGAAAAAGGTAAACGGTTCGAGTCTGAGCCTGAGCTTATGTTACTTTCACATGTATAATGTGCTATGATTTGTGAAATGTGACTTCTCAGATGTTAAACAAGATTTTTTTTAACTAAATGAATCTGAGTTGAGCCTTAATTCGAGCTTTGACCTAATTTGTTTAATAAACGAGTTGAACCGAGTTTTAATTGAATTTTTTACGAGCTCAACGAGCTAAGCTTGAACACAAAATATAGTTCAATCCCGAGCTGAATCTGAGTCAAACCTGATAATAAATGAGCCGAGCTTGAATAGGTTAAAATTTGATTCGTTCGACTTATTTAACAACCCCCCCCCCCCCCTTCCGGGTTGAACATCAGTCAGTACCGACATCTCTGTATCAAGAACGATCGTCTCGGAAATCGCGCGATCGTGGGTTGGCGAACGGTCGAAAGTGGATGGGGGCGGAGGACTTGATATCCTCACCCCGCGTTTCTCCATCGCTGGGCGTGAGAATAATAAAACGCGTCGCTGTCCGTACAAGCAAACTCGAGAGCCTTCACCGACTCCCCCCCCCCCCCTCTTTGAAGCCAAGCAAAAACCAAACCCACCACAAACAATAGAAACCCAAAAAAAACCCTCCTTTTTATACACACATAAACGAGAGAGAGAGAGAGAGAGAGAGAGAGAGTTGTAAACGGCGATGGACGTAGAGAGAGGTAAGAACAACAGCAGGCCTGGGCCGCCACCGGCGCCGGTGGTGGCGCCGTACTACTACGAGGAAGGGGAGACGTCGTCGGCCGCCGGGAGGGAGTGGACGGCGTGGATCGTGCCGATGGTGGTGGTGGCGAACGTGGCGATGTTCATTGTGACGATGCTCATTAACAACTGCCCCCACCACACACAGACCCTCCGGCGGAGGTGCGTCGCGACGTTCCTCGGGCGGTTCTCCTTCCAGCCCCTCCGCGAGAATCCTCTCTTCGGGCCTTCCTCTTCCACGTATGTTGAAATCTTTGGCTTTTTTCTTTCTTTCTTTGTTTTGATTGGGTTAATCGTTGGATCTTCTCGGTTTTTTAGGGGAAATTTGAGGTGCAATTTTGGAAGGTTTGAATGGTTTTGCGTTTTTGGGCCTTTGGAATTCTTTGGATGAGGGTTTTTGAAAATTTTCATGGGAATTTTGAGGTCTTTGAGAAGTTTTCATTAAAATGTATAGGTTTGGTGGTTCGGGGTTTTGGAATTTGTGGATTTCGGGTATGAAATTTATGATTTTGATGGGGAATTTTAGGTCTTTGAGAAGCTTTCATGAAAATGTATGGATTTGGTGTTTCTGCCTTTTGGAATTTTGGATTCTGGGTATCTAAAATTTTATTTTGATGGGGAATTTGAGGTCTTTGTGAAATTTTCAAGAAAATGTACGGATTTGGTGGTTCGGGGTTCTTATATATGCGTTTTTGAATTTGTGGATTTTGCGTATCTAAAATTTGATTTTGATGGGGAATTTGGGGTCTTTGAGAATTCATGAAAATGTATGGATTTGATGTTTCAGGGTTCTCGAATTTGTGGATTTCGGGTTTTATTATATTTGATTAGGATGGAGGAATTTGAGGTCTTTATAAATTTTCATGAAAACATGCAATATTTAATTTTGTCAAGTGATTTTGTGACAAACATCCATTACCGGATACTGTCATGATATGTAGTCGCACGAATTGAGCTCTATAATAACTGAGGTTTTGTTCCCCCGTTCTTTCATTCTTTTAGGTTGTTGAAATTAGGAGGGCTAGAGTGGGACAAGGTGGTTCACCAGCACCAAGGATGGAGACTTTTCACCTGCATTTGGTTGCACGCAGGCGTTATTCATCTACTTGCTAACATGCTAAGCCTGATTTTTATCGGGATGCGACTCGAACAACAATTTGGGTTTGGTAAGCTTTACTATTGTTGGTTACCACCTTATCACTTGTACAAGCAATTGTTGCTTTGTGGCTTGGCTTAGCTATTGAATTTTCTAGTGTTTTCACACTTTTGTCTGCACCATATTGTTTTGAATAAATTATTTTGAAAGCATGTGATTTTTTTTAGTAGTGTCTTTTAGTATTAATAGATTGCTTCATGATGTATTCAAGGCTGAGGTCTTCCAAATGATCGCGAAGAGTTATTTTTATATTACATGAATATTCGATATATTTTCTTATTGGATGATTGTGTTTTCTTCAATTGGATTTCTAAAGGCCAATGTGTAAAATAAATTTTACTTGCAACTTATATACTGTTGACAAAACACAGACATGGACGAAAGTGGTTCTCTATTATGAGAATATTATTTTCCAATAAACGATTCATCTTCTTGTTTGTTTTCATATCTTTCCAGTATTGTCAGTTTGATTATGGTAAAAAACTAAAAAGATTAGCTTAGAGGAAGAAGAAAACGTTTTGACTTTTTCCTTTCTATTCTTTGATAACAACACGAGTTGACATAATTATAAGAATTAGAGACGCTAAACTAGTGACAGCATAATGATATTGATTTCTGATGTTTTGAATGGACCATTTAGGATGATCCAATATTAAAAAAACTGAGTCTTGATTCTGTTTGTATAATACTGCAGTTCGGATCGGGGTCATATACCTTTTATCAGGTTTTGGTGGGAGTATCCTCTCATCCCTTTTCATTAGGAACAGTATATCAGTTGGTGCATCTGGTGCTCTATTTGGACTCCTTGGGGCTATGCTTTCGGAGCTTATAACAAACTGGACTATCTATTCCAACAAGGTAAGTTTATATTCAATCTGTGCAGCATGGAAAGAAGGAAACATGTGCTACATCGTTTTTTGTGTTTCTTATAGCTAATGCATTATCTACATTGTCTTGGTTTTGCAGGCGGCAGCTTTGTTAACTCTCTTGTTTATCATTGTCATTAACTTGGCTGTTGGGATACTACCCCATGTCGATAACTTTGCTCATATTGGAGGATTCTTAACAGGGTTCCTCCTCGGATTCATTTTGTTAATCAGACCTCAGTTTAAGTGGATAGAACGTCGTAATCTTCCACCCGCTACTCGTGCCAAAACGAAGCATAAGCCTTACCAGTACACGCTTTGGGTGATTGCGATGATATTACTGATAGTTGGGTAAGATCTCTTACTTGTTGCTCCTAATGCATTTCTACCATCTCCTAAACTGTTCCTGTTACTTCTTGGCAATCGAAATCATTTTCCCTAAAACACTCCTTTAATGAATATTGCTTGATGAGTTTCAAAATGCTAAGCATTAAAACAATGCATGCAAGCCTGTGTTTATGTATATGGTTAGAGTTTGCTTCGTGAAGCATCTTTGGTTCGAGTCGTCATCCTTTATTTCCCTTTGTGTTAACTGGTAATCAAGGATTATATCATGAAAGGGAAAACCCTCTCTCTCTCTCTTTATATGTAATATTTATAATATATAAATATGTCATAGCATGGTTTCCAGGGCCTAACCAGGGATTGTTTCTGCTGCGTTTTAATGATTATGCTTTTGCAGGAACCAAACTTAACAAAACCCTTCTATTTATAAATATTGAAAAGGGAGCCTTTTATAAGAATCTAACAAAAGTATGCTCCCTGAGCATCCAATTTCAAAAGCAGCTTTTAAGTGAAAAGCTTCATTTTCAAATGGGTTTTACCTTAGAATGATATGATGAGTACGCAAGAACATGGTGCCTATGCATGCATTTACATGAGCATGGAAGCATTATTTGTAGTAAAAGCATCAATGTTTCTTATGTTTCCCCCCTTGTTTGTCTTTAAATTTGCAGATTTGTGGTTGGGCTGGTGATGCTGTTCAGAGGTGAGAATGGAAACAAGCACTGCCATTGGTGTCATTACCTGAGCTGTGTACCAACATCAAGATGGAACTGTGGGAATTAGAAAGCACTTTGTCCTTTTTTTAATTTTCACAGTTTTAATACAATATACGAATTTGATTATTTATTTTGTACATAATAAGATGCTGTCAGTTTCTTGTGTTTTTTTTTTCCTTTGATTTGATGGAGGAGATGTAAAAGTGTTTGTGCACTGCCTGTGTTTTGTGACGTATACGGTATTCCTTTTGTGGTGGACCTTTGGGCCCGTCTATCCCCACCAAATAATTTTCCAATCCCACGGATAAAAAAAAAAAAAAAAAAAAAAAAAGAGGGTGTTTGTCTGTTCCCACTGATTCAGTTCGATCGAATTTGGTCGCCATTTTAAGTTTTGGGCGACTGTAATGGATCGTCATTTCAGGTTTTGGGCGACCGGAATGGGTCGAACAGAGTTTAGAATTATATCTACTTATTTTTTGTAAACAAATAAATTTTTGGATTTATCCATCATATTCTACATTTATTCTTTCATCCAAATAACAACTAAGGGATTAAAAAAAATGTAAGTAGATATATTTTCAATTAATTTAAATTTTTATAGAAAAATATCTTATTAGATAAATATATGTCATTTTTAAGCTTCGTTTGAATTTGTAGATAAGATGAATTTTTGTTTGAAAACAAAAAAACGTACCAGTTGATTCAAACACATTTTATATTTGGTTTTTGAAATTTGTCTGTAACTTATGTAAAAAAATTGTTCTTATATTCTACATTTAAGAATAATGATTTATTCTCCCTACATTACAACTCAGACTTGGAGTGATATGAAAGATTCAAGGAGGATACATGTCGTGAGATTATGTTTTCAAAAAAAAAAATTATAAACTTATTACAAATTCTGTTCGACCAGATTCGGTCGCGCGAAACCTGAAATGACGACCAAATCCAGTCGCGCAAAACCTGAAATGGCGATCAAATCCGATCGAACTGATCGGATCGGTGGGGATAGCAAAACACCGATTTTTTTTTTTTTTTTTGTTAACTGGTGGGGTAACAAAATCGGTGGGTGAGGTTAGACGGGCCCGTGGACCTTTTCTTTCATTTGATTGGTAATGTGTCATTCATGTATTTTGGAATCACTTTTGTGCTGGCTCTCTCTCCTTGTGGTCCATTAGTATTATTATATATAATTAATAATATTTTAATAGCTTTGTTTGGTGAATGCCACTATGGATCAGTTGCAATTTGACACATAAAAAGTTAAATTTAACATTTTTTTGTTTGAGAATAATTTTTTCTCCGCGGTGTTCGAAACATATACATTTGTTTTTCAAATTAATTTTTTAGAAAATAGATTTTATTAGATTTCTAAAAAAAAGGTATATTTTTAATTTATTTATAATTAAAAGGTGTTTTTTCCCATAAAATCTGGGATGGGGTTTAGTGCCTGTTTGAAAACACGGTTTGAAAATCAGCTTTTAGCTTTTGCAGTTATATGCACTTGATGATGGTTGCTTTATGAAACACAGATTTCAAGGTACAGTTTTAGAGATAAAATCTAGTAATGATGGTGTATTTAAATTGATATGTTTGATAATAGCTTTTAGCTTTTAATTTTTAAATGATGATATATTTGAATTGATTTGACTTCAAAAGCTAAAAGCTACTTTTGACTTTTGCAATCAAACAAGCACTAAATATTTTGAAAGTATCAAGTATCATCCTTATAAAAATAGTTGGGGGTGTCAGCCCTTCTACTGCCCTTTTTTGCCTACCGTCCTCTCTCTCTCCCACGTCATCGTTACCCACCCCACCACCCTCCTGCCATCCACCTTGCCCTCCTCTTTTTATCTTTTCCTTTTTCTTTCATTTGTTCTCTTCCATACTGAAAAAAAATAAATTTTTTTCTAACATAGTGGGGGTTCCAGCTTATTGTAGTGGAAGTAACAACCCTCAAAATAGATTCAATAAATCTATGTTTTCATAGTGCAACCCCCAAAATAAATTCAACAAAGCTGTGTTTTCAAGCACCATGGCCCTCGTGCAATGTTCTGACATTTTGACTGATTATGTGTTTCTAAATATGTTTTAAGTCAAACACATAACCAAATGGGTCATTTCATAATCTGTTTTGTAAAACTAAGTTTAGCTGATAAATTCAAAAAAATGAGACAAAAATATTTTGGGATTTTTAATTTTAAGTCCCCATAAACTATAGGATTTAGCTATCAATCTTTCACTTCTTTATATTTATGTTTTAGTCCCTATAATGAAATGATATGTTTCTTTTAATCCCTGGGAGGGATCTATTCCTAAATTATTAAGTTTGCTGTTTAGTCCCTGAGAGGGACCTATTCCTAAATTATTATTTAAATGTAGGGATTAAAATCTAAATATGAAGATGTGAGGGATCGATCGTTAAATCCCATAGTTTACGGGGACTTAAAACTAAAAATCCTTAATATTTTTTAAGATAAGTCAATCACAACTTTCCACTCGTGCAATCAAATCCTATCGCAAACGAGAACTTAAATGGAAAGGCTGATATATGTTTAAAGTTCCTTTGTCTGGTGATTTTTTTATGAGAATTTTAGTTGGAAGTGTCTGAAACATTGAAAGTAACTTTTACAAATTATACTGTTATTAGATTCCCCAAAACCCTTCTTGGTGTCTAATCAACATAGGTCTTTTTCTTCTTTTTTTTGCCCTAAAAACTGAGATCGACTAGGGCATTTGGAAGTATTAAGGCATGATCTTGTAAAAGCATAATCATCTAAACATGCTTTCGAAAGCTTGAACTTATATAGTTATATCTATAGAAACATCATTAACGTTTTTTAACTACTGTTTTAGAGAGAGGCAGACATTTTGAATCATGAGAATATTCGACAAAAACTACACCAGTTTCTCTAATGTTTTTTTTTACATGTTTTATTGGAAGTAAGAGCCCTTATTCAAATATTCAAATAAGAGTTGTTGTACACACTTTTTTTTCAACCTCAATTCCAGTCTTATATACGTCAATAGAAAATCAACGAAGCATATATTCACATTAACAATATATAGATAGAAATTTTTCACATTTCCTATAAATACATAATTCAATTAATTGAAATATATGTTTAATTTATTTTATAAAAACATGTACTTCATTAGATAAAAAATATAGTATTTAAAAAGAGAATTGTGCGTAACTTTTTTCTTCAAATAAAAAAATAGTTCACACTTCCAAAGATCGCTAATCAGATCCGATTTGTTACACTCAGTTATTCCTATAAATCACTTCTGCATTCCCATCACTTAAATACATACTTTTACAAGTCATACTCGAATGAATTGAATACGTATTTTTTTTTACATTTTCCTCATTAGAGTGTATACTTGTTTACTCTGATAGCTTCCATTTGTGTTATGACATAAACTATTCCGAGGTAGATAATTATTCCATTATAGATAACTATACCAATAAAATAAGTCATTTTCTATTTGATTGTGTTTTTAGTTATTCTCATTGCGAAAAATAATAATGCAATTTTTATTACTTGATTGACCAATAATAAATTGTGAATAAAAATGAAAAATATGTGATAAGAATATATAAACGATAAAATAATGATTTGACATATATCACCCCCCCAAAACCAGTGGAATAAATGAGTGGAATAACACAATTCCGAAGGAGACCTAAAATATCAATATTGGAGGAAATTGGAACTGCATATAAAAACTGCGTGTAACAATGCACAACAAATAAATAGAACAGCCCAGCCACTTTTGCTGGAGGAAATGCATCCCTCATTACACTCGAATATACCCCCCCCCCCCCAAGAAGTATACATGTAGACTTGGCTTTAAAAATACATTGCATTTTTTTGGGGGGAAATTTCTCTTGTATTCATAACCCATTTGAAAAAAAATATTGCATTTTCTATATGCAAGACTACTTGTAACTTCCCAACCAAATAATAGAAAGGGATAGACAGGGAAAATGAAGAATGGAAGAGAGAAATCATACTGTCAATGTGAAGAAGGTAGTGTCCAAAAGGTCTTGGTTGCAACCAGAATTTTTTCACCACCATTTGATTCCCGTTCGGGGTCGTGCACCTTCACTGACCACCGGATTGCACGGGCCACACGCTCTAATTTTTTGATGGCTTCCGGGGAGTCTCGAATCACAGCCGTTCCTTCTGGGCGAAGGATTCGATCCATCTCCACCATCAGATCAACAAGATTACACCTGGTACAAATTCAAAAAAAGGAATGTTGGTGACTTGGTCTATGAACTTTCTGATGATTCAGAAACACATTGTAGAAAACACAAAATTAATAAACTATAAATAAACAAGAGTTGAATGGCAAAAAAAGGATTTATGCAACCAACATTACATTTTTGGATAGATGATTTGTTTTTATTGTTGTTGCATGGTAATGTATTTGCTTCTCTGTCTCTGCCAG
The DNA here is from genome assembly GCA_030737845.1 of Acorus calamus. Classification (NCBI taxonomy): domain Eukaryota; kingdom Viridiplantae; phylum Streptophyta; class Magnoliopsida; order Acorales; family Acoraceae; genus Acorus; species Acorus calamus. The sequence continues at coordinate 39,065,907 of CM060858.1, forward strand.
TTTTTCATTGATTAAGAGGTATCCTATTCTGCCTTTATCAAATAATTGAAACCAGTCTGTGGCGCCTAAATCCAAACACTTCGCTCCATTCACCACTCATTTAAACACTTACTCTATAACATCTGCAAATCTGCTTCAACCACCAGGTTTCACTCAAAACTTTAATAAGATTCTTTTAGAAGTTGACGTTCCATTCCCTTCTAAATACCAAATGTTAACACTTCTAAGGCATCAATTCAATTAGCTGGATCTTCCCCGATTTTTTTTATTCAGTTAAGCCATTTGAATCCAAAATACATTTAATCCTTTAACTTTTGGAAAGTCATCATTTTGTCTTGGAATCAACCACCTTGACTGCTCTTGGACATTCTCATTTATATCATCTTTATTTTTTCAGAGCTCATTGCACGATTCAATCGTGAATTTTGCATGAATGCAGGTACAAATAAAAGGGAACTAAACAAACCCCGAAGAAACCAAAAATTGCAGAAAAGCGTAAAGCATAATCATCTATCTGAGCTGTCAATAAAATCCAACCAATGAATGTCGTAAGTACCTGTTCTTTCCTGATTTTGGATCTTTTATCAAAGAGCTGATGCTGGTGACATGGAGGAAATCGTATGTTCGCGGATATGTCGAAAACGGCTCACACCTATGGACAACAGATTTACACAAGCATTAAGTTTGACAAAAATGATGTGGAATGTCTTAAGAGAAAAAAGTATATGTCATAATATAATCCAGAACACAAAGCTCTGATGTCAGAAAGACAACTGATAAAAAATGATGCACATGTAATCATGCAACAAAAAATTCTATTCTTGCCTGTTCCTCTAGTTAAAAGGGCAAAAAACAGATATAGGAAATGGGTGGAAGTTTTCACATTGAATGTGAGAACAGCTGTAACACGGTAATGTTGTGGGAGACATTACCTGAAACATTATTCTTGATTTATCAATGTAGAATCAAAAGATTGCCATATTTTCTGAATGATCATCTGTCCTATCGGGAAGGATCCGTTTAGTTCTTCTGAAAACTATTACAATCCAAACCTTTTCTTTTGGATGCTTCATTGATTTTAACCACAAATGCATTAACTTTTAGGTATGAATTAGTGGGGAAGATGCACTCTTATTCATTTTTTCAGTAAGGATGAAATTGGTGACTGCAGCAAAATTTTTTATCATGGCATGAAACTTACCAATCATGATAGAGACCAATGAGACCTCTGTCAAAAATTACACTGAGGGTTAATGGCTTGCGAGCAGGAACAACATTCATGACCCAAACAGGATCAGATGACAGTGCCGCAGCAAAACCTCCAAAAAATGCATTCATGTCCATAATGTTGCGTACTGCTGTAGTTCCTAGCTTCAAGCCCAGTGAATTTTTGTAATATGTAACCCGTCTCGCCCAACGTCGGGTATCAGCATCGAAGACATCTTTTCCATTTTTCATGGGTGATACTCTTGCAGGTGGTATCGTTAGCCTCTCGGGCCAATTTGGAATGGACCCAACTGCATATTCCCCTACAAGGGCTGGCATCCTGCTCACACAGTTCTTTAAGTTGAAGTACCTACAAGAACACAATCCTTCAGCACATAGATAAATGTCACCAAAATGCATTTAAACATTTAAATCTTACAATCTTTTAAAAAGAATAATATGTTAGTCTAAACCACAAAATATTTACCACAACTTACCATGCAACACTCGAGTCATCCTCTTCACTACATAAATCGAGCCCAAATTCATTTTGGTTAGGGAGGCAGGAATCCCCTGATGGCTTTTTCCAGATGACAGTATTACCATCTACGACAATTAATTCGTAACACAAGGCGCGTGCAACAGCTTGTAGATCTGCCCATTCCTTATCTTGTTTAGCCCATTGCACGGGTGGACCAGAGATAACCAAGTACCCTCCTGGTCGAAGCAAACGATCCACTTCGGTGAAGTATGTGCCATCTGTGATACCATGTTTATCAGAGGAAATGAAATACAGGGAAGAAGGAAATATACTGTTAGAAAAAGTATGATGAACAAAATATATAACTCACTGTAGGCAGTAAAGGGATCAAACATCGAGAGCAATGCATCAGATCAAATGAATGTGCAGGGAATGGAAGCCTACGAGTGCCAAGCATAGCAACAAGGGCAGGTATTCCTCTTTCTAATGCAAACTGTATCTGAGATTTATGAGAGTCTCTTGGGGCAAAGGAAAGAGTTAAAATGTCTTCCTTGAGCAGAAATCCACCAAAACTAGCAACCTGCATCGAAACCGATGAGGGATTGAGCAATGCAATGAGTTGAGTAACTTTTAAGATCATGAATACTTATAAATACATATTTCAATGTCAAATTTGAAAATGACAAGGCATTGTGCATCATACCCCACATCCCATATCCAATGCAGTTCTCAACACACCACCGCTAAAAGGTATATACTGTCCAAGTTTTTCAATATATGGCACAGCACCATCAGGGAACATAGTTCCTCCACCTGGGAAAATAAAGTATTGTCCTTCTTCTTTCATCCAGCCTTGATGGCCTTTTCTCTCTGCAATTTTATTATGTGGCATGTTGCTATGCCATATCTGCAAATAAGAAAAAACTTACAGGAAATTTAGCCAACATAAATTTTCAACATCATCCACAATGAAAAAAAAACTTCAAAATCATTGAACACTAGGTCTTCTAAATTACTAATAACCATAAAATGTGAACCATCCAACTAGATGAGAAGTGAGAAAGTACACTCAGACTTCCAAATTCTTACAACCAACATGAAGACAGGAGCAGATGGGTATGCAAGATTTGTATGGGTTTCAATTTAAACTGACTATCAAGATACTTACTCCATTTGCATTGGGGATGGTTTTCTAGTAGCGTAGGGACTAGGGACTTTGGTCAGATGTTCTGTGGTAGAATCGATGACAGCTGTTTTCTGATTTTGTCTTACAGGAGATACTTTATCTTCCCTACTCCATTTCGAGGTAAGAGAATTCCCCCTCCATATAATATTAAGGATTTTTGCCTCTGTATTTTAATAGAACTACAAGTGGTGACTGTTGAGCTCCCACCATTCCTTAAAAAAAGTTTATTCAACATTCAACCTAAGATTATTTTCTACGAACAAAGGGGCATAAAGAAACTTATTTTTGCACATACATAGGCAAAGGAACAATATTTACATTAAAAAACCAAAGACAAGCAAGCAGAAACAATCTGGGCGACCAACAATTCTCCCCAGAGCTACCTACGTGCAATGCAGTTGAATCATGCAACATGATACATTGGAAATTATGCTAGAGAAGCATTTTAGTGGCCAATATGCTGAGAAGCACTAACTAAACATGAAGCTGAACTATATGACCGATTTAGGTCTGAAGCAGATAAAATAACATCAAGATCAAGAACACAGCTATATCCTTAGATGGGGTTGGTTTTCTGGATGGCATTTCAGTGACTTCATCACAATAAGATTATTCATGTCGTAACTTTATAAATTCATTCCAAAATCAAAATTATGCGAGATTTTATGAAAGCCATTTGCCTAGAGAAAACCCCTCTTGGCACTTGAAAATACAATTGCTTAAACAATAAAATGAAGTGAAGACATCAGTGGAAGTGTTTAAAATTGGATAAAAAGGGATCTGTAGCATTACAGTAAGAGCTTTAAACCAAATAGCACATAGGTCTAGCAATATGATAGTAACAATGAATATGGAATCAGAATATGAATTCAACAACTATGTCATGGTGTTTTTAGAAATCAATACTTGATGGAGCAGCCACATCAGCATTTTTAAACATTTGAAATTTGCTTCGTATTTTTTTCCTTCTTCCTTTTTACCCTTCTTGGTTGAGAATATTGTGGGGTGTCCACCAATTTCAGTAAGATATGGTAAACATCCAAATGAGGAGCCAAGGAAGGTTCCCCCACAGAAACAACAAATATATACAAATAACACAAAATAACGGATGCCTTCTCTTCCCTCATCCACAAGCTTAAATCTCACTATAGATGCCCCCATTTTATATTTGCCCCATGCTGTTATCATCATTTTAACTAACCTGCATAGACACCCATTTAGCATTTAGACAAGATGTTTACCCTAAAGATCATTCACTATACGGCATGCAACGAGCATCATTGCTAAGAGATCAAAGATTTTAACATGGATAGGCTTGCAACTTGCCCCAAACAAGTAGATCCTAGATGCACATCAAGATTAGAGTCATGCTCCCAGAAGCAAGGGTGAATAGCCAACATGTGAAATAACAGGAAAGGAATAAGTGGTGGGATCAGTGAATAAATGTGAAGATAAGTTGGGGAAAAACAACTTATCCCATTTATAAAAAAATAATCGCGATAAAGAGAGACAAGTTCAGATTTAAAATGAGAAACTTTTGTTCCACCTAAAGGCTAGAATAATATTTGTCAAAATATTGTCTCAATTTTTACAATTAAACAAGGACAAAATTAATGACCTTTTCGTCCTCTAATATTAGGATACTTCATTCTCAAATTTTATCTCCTTACCAAAATGGTTAAGGCCTATTTGACAAAGGGATGAATTGGTGGGATAATGGAATAAATGAGGGGATAAATGGTTGAAGAACAATCCCATTTGGTATAAGGGAAAAAAAGCAGGGCTAAAGTGGGAACAATTTTTTTTTTTTTTTTGTGAAGAAAAGATAGGAACAATCTTATCAGAAAAAGATATACCTGAACAAAGAAGAAGATGAGGGATCATCATACAAAATTAGAATATGAGAGTAGGAGAAAAGAGAGAGAAGAATGGAAGGCACTTCTAAATTCATCGCCTGTTATTCACCTCCTAAACCAAAGATTTTTCATAATAGTTGGAGTGCCCAAAATTATAGTCATCCAATCTCTTCGGATTGAGGGTATAGCCACCCATGTGTTCTCCAAATATAACCTTTTTTTTGTTAATATGCAAACATTACGGGTGATCCAAATGCTCCAACATACCACACGTGGAACCAACTACTGAATTTGACAAGGTTACTACAATCTCCTCGCTTGCATCTTTTCCAAAACCATAGCCACATATCTTCAATGTTCTTGAAGGAACAACGGGAGCCAAGGGCCAAGCTCACTTTCTCTCAAATCATCCCACTAGTCAATTGATTACTCTTTCAATCCACCAAGTTCGCAAGTGACATATTCATCATGCGCCCACTTTGATAGATTAATCTTAGTTATTTATTTTGTCAAGTGTAAGCGGCCATATGAATCCCCTAATTTTCAATAGGGCAAGTGCACCCAAATAAGGCACTAAAACAAATGGTGGGAAGGTCATGGGAAGGGTGCTTGTTAAACATCCTATAAAAGGACCTCACAGAGGCCGGAATGAGGAGACAACATCCATGCCATTAAATCCTCCTCCTCCTCCAAGATCAAGACAATCTCCTGTAGAGCCATGAGGAGGAGTTAAATCTTCCATGTCAACATTCTTGAGACTACGACGTAACCTCGGGATCCATATGATGACATTCTCACTACATGTGAAGGAATCACGTATGAAGTCATTCTCATCGAGCATCGCCAAGAATAGGTTAGGGAAGAGAGATGCAGGAAAAGCACCTTGAAATGAAAATAGGGACAATTGTCCCACTTTTAAATGAAAAAGGATTTGTTTGTTCCAACTAAAGGCTAGAATAATTTTTATCCTTCCTTTTGTCTTGATTTTGACAAATGTGAATAAAGAAAAAAATTTATTACCTTTTATCTTTAAAATTATGATAACTTATCCTCAACATTTTATTCCCTAGCCAAACTAGCCCTAAAGGAATAGATAAGTGATTCAAGGACATTCCCTTCTAACCTATTTGAGACAACTCTTATTAGTTCATAATTTACAAGCAATCATATAAAACCAATAACTTTTCATATTATCGACAATGTAAGATAGATAATCAAGCATGCAAAGCCCTCAACCGAATGTATTAGGGAAGAGGAGATAACCCAAAACACCCAAACGAGGCCATGTTCATAAAATCTCATATCATTCTAATAGTGGCAAAGTTCATGTTCAATAAATATCCAGCAATGATTCCCATCGGTATAGGAAGTGCACATTCGTAATTGATACGGATAAACACGGTAAAAATACAATGTTAATTAAAAAAAAATTGTAAGATCATTAGTATGATAAATATATGCAAAACTTTTATGTTGGGCTTGAAGGCAACAACAACAATTAGTACTGATTTTTTAGGTTACAAAGAATGTGACAAACAACCCAAACTAAATGTATATCTGGATCTTGGAGCTACAAAACGAACACTTCGTGGAACAAAATTTTATTTAACCTAAAGTATGGAGATATCCAATAATCATACTTTTCCAAACATCCAGAAAAGTTCAGAGTTCTCTGTGTCTATGACCATTCTTGGCGCAATGAAACAAAGTTGGGATCTCATATAGTTCCATTAATTACTTTTAAAGTCTCAGATTAAAAAAATCCAACAACTTTCCAATAAAAACAAAACATACAACTCACTATAAATAACCAAGATTTATAACTCATAAAAGATCGCCTTTCCTAAAACTCCGAAATCTTGAAACACAGACAATATCCTAATCAAGCACCAACCCAAAAACCCAACAGTTCTCGAACAATTAACATCGACTGCAGTACCTTGTGGAGGCTCTCAGGCCAGGTGACGGGGATCCGGTACCCGTCGGGGGGCGGAATCAGACACAGCGGGGTCTCCTCGGGCGGGGGGCAGTGCCTCTCCCTGTAGAAGTTCATGTCCCGGCTAAGCTGGCTGTTCCTCCTGGGGTCCTCGCAGGGCATGTGGTCCACCTCCTCCGCCGGACACCCCTCCACGACTCCCCTCCCCCCGGCCTCTATCACCGCGATCAACCTCCCCCTCTGCCGCGGGTCCACCGCCGCCGACGTGGCCCGGGCGAGCGACCGCCTGCCCGAGGCGGCGAGGGAGTCGCCGAGGGACGTGAAGGCCAGGACGAAGAAGGCGAGGACCAGGGCGAAGAGGAGGCCGGTCACCACGTCGAGGATCCTCCATTGGCCGGCGGAGGCGGAAGCGCCGCCGCGTTTGGACGCCGGGAGGTTCAGGTGACCCATTGTTTTGAGATCGGGATCTGACGGGGTTGCGGATCGGATCAGATCCGCGTCGGTGGCATTGATTGGGTTTGTTAAATGTATTTCTCGAGATCGGAAAATACAATGAAAGGGAGTGTGAGTGAAGTGAGTGAAAGTTAGAGAGAGAGAGACGGTTGCTTTTAATGATGTCCATTTCTTTTAATCGATTGGGCTATAGACGAAGAATCGTTGCTTGGGCTTTAGGACTTCCAGACCTTGTTGGGCTGGACCCTAGATTTTGGGCCGTTTGGTAACATGATTGGGTCATTCTATTTTTCAATTAAAAAAAAACTTAAAAATGTTATCAAACAGTTTTCAAGAAGCAGACTTGCTTAATAAAAAAATATTTATGTAAAAATGTTATTTTTTTAAAAAGCACAGAAAATATATTTTCCATGAATCAAATTTTATTTAAACTACTTTATTCAAAATCTTATTTTTAAACGTGTTTCCAAACGCTACGATAATCTGGAAGAGCGTTGATACACTTTTTTTGCAGCTTCATCTAAAGTTTAAAAGTGATAATGATAGTATGAGAAAATTTTTAAAAAATTAATTTTACAAAAAAAAAAACTAATATATTTTAGTATATATTTCACTTTTTGTAATAGGATATCTTTTACTTTTTGTAATAGTATATCTTTCGATGGCAAATAAAATAAACAAGTAATGAGATGAGGTTACATACAAGGTTGTACATCATTTCCGTTCAGAAAGCAAAATGTCACCACTTCCGATCTCAAATGCAGCCCTTTCCATTTTGATTTTTTTTTAAATTGTATACATCATCTTAATTATGAGATACATATTTTTTATGAAAAATAAAAAATATATTCTATAATAAAAAAAATTTAACAAGGAATATACATGTCGTGGTCACAAGTGGATATATGTAAAATGAGTTTGAATGTAATGACTCTAATTTAAAAACAACACGTGATTGGACTGGACTATAACACAACATTTTATAAATATTTTATAACTATTATTATATTGTAAGATCTTATTCAGTCCATCCTCTATAAATTATAATTCCGGGCTCCACCCATGTGCACAACCTAACTATTTATCATTAAACTTAATTAGTCTTACTTAATTTTTTTTTGGTAACACCAAAAAGACTTTGTTAAACGTTATTTGTTTAGCATATGAAACATAAATTAATTGACTAAACGATTATTTGTTTAGCATATGAAACATAAATTAATTGACTTTTTATCAGCCTGATCCACTTAATTAAAGAGTTCAGCAATACAATTGATCTCTCCATTTAATCTACACGACTTCAAATAAAAAATGTGATATAAGTGATACTTCTAAGAAGCTAATCCACAAAACAAAACATAAATGCCCTATTTAACAACACATAAATCCAGAGAGTCAAATTCACAATTGTTAATCAAGAAAATAGATTCATTAATTTTTGCTTATTACGAAGAACAGAAATAATGAGCTGCTATTGAAATTGTATATGTTTTTTTTTTAAAAAGAACTTTATGTTATTTTAAAAAATGTAGTTAAATTATTTTCAATAAAAAGTTTTGTTAGAAAACCCTAAATAAAGTAATAAGCTTTTGTTTGGATAGAAGAATAAATGTGAAATAAAGCTAAATATGGGTGAATTAGCCCACAAAATATGTTGATTTTGCAAGTAATAAGTGGATATGCTGCTTATATCAGAATATGTGAAAATAAGCTACCAGTGACATTTTAAATCCACTAGAAACTTTATTCTACGCAATCTGTTCCATTGGTATAAAAAGTTTCGCATAATCATTATCTCTTATAATTCAAGGGAGTTTACATGTCAATTTTTTTTTAAAAAATGGTAGTTCATTCATAACTGGTAAAAATGAGTTACAAATGAGCCAAATAGGGGGGGGGGGGGGGGTGGAGAGATTAGAAGACAGAAAAAATAAACACAATAACTAAAAACAAAAGAGGGAAAAAAACATAAAATCAATAACTGGCATACTCTCCTGGAATAATCGCCAAGAATCTAGGATCATGTGTCGACTGGATCGAGTCTTGGTAAATTCATTCTTCATCAGCCAATATTCTCACTCTCTAACCGACTATCTTGCGCCGGGAATTTCCAATCACTCTCCTATGAATTTACCAAGACTGATGAAGTGTGGGAATCTCCACCGGCCCAAGACCTTTTAAATATTACGAAATGTGGGAATCTCACCAATCATTCAAGGAAGTCGTTGAATCTGCTTGGAGTATTGAGGTACTGGGTTCCCCTTTATACAGGCTAGTGAAAAAGGTCTCTGCAACAAAATTTGCCTTAAAACAATGGAATAAGGACATATTTGGTCCTATTCAGCTCACTCTAAAGAGTAGTCGAGAGGATCTAACAGATATTCAAGCCCTTCTTCAGCAATGCCCCCATGGCTCAGATCTAATTGCTAGACAGCAAGTTGCCCGTGCCCTTAATTCAAACAAGCTCTCCCAAGAGGAATGCTTTCTGAGGCAATAATCACGTCAACTTTGGCTCTCTTCTGGTGACACCAACTCTAAGTTTTTCTATGATTCCATAAAGAATCGTTCAATTATCAATTCCATCAGCAGACTCAGGACCAAGGAGGGGGTCGAGCTCTCTATAACAGAGGATGTAAAACATCATATTGTTCTTTTCTATCAGGACTTGTTGAATCGAGATAGTAGGGCATCCATCCCTTAATTGCACTCTTATGGCTCTTTCTTTGAGGACAAAATATTAGCCTCTTGTCTCCAGTCACGTCATTGGAGATCCGCAAGGCTCTATTCAGTTTAAAGCCCCTATGCTCCCCCGAACTGGATGGCTTCCCTGCACGATTTTTCCAGCTCTTCTGAGAATTGGTTCAGCCAGAATTAGTGGTTGCGTTCATCACTTTTTTAAAAATGGGGATCATCTCCGGTAGGTTAGCCATTCTTTTATTGCTCTCATTCCAAAATCTTTAAATGCAACAATGATTGAAGAATATTACAAGCCCATTTCACTTTGTAACACTCCATACAAAATCATCGCCAAGGTCATTGCTATGTGTCTTTGACCCTTTCTTCCTCATATTGTTAGTGAGCATCAAGCGGCTTTCATTAAAGGGAGAAGCATCCATCTCAACATTATGCTAGCTCACGAACTAGTCAAATACCTCACTCCGTCAGGGAGATCTCGGGCTTGTTTAAAGGTTGACATTTGTAAAGCCTTTGACAGCGTCAGATGAGACTATCTTGAGAAGAGTGCAAAGCTAAATGATCATTGGGTCAAATTATGTATGGAATGTGTCACTTCTGCAAGGTACTCGATACTCATAAGCGACTCCTCTGAGGGTTTCTTCTCATCTAGTTATGGCATTCTTCAAGGCGATCCGCTCTCTCCTCTTCTCTTTACGCTCGTTATCCAATCTTTCTCCTCTAATCTCAATAGACTGGTCGAGGAAGGTAAAGTGGGTCATTTTATTCGGGGTCATCTAAATATCTCTCATTTGGGATTTGTAGACAACCTCCTCATGTTCACTAACACTAGCTCTACTTTGCTCAAGCTTTGAAGGATTTATTCAATTCTTTTGCTATGCAATCTGACTTGCATCTCAATACTTCTAAGAGTCATATTTGAAACTGGGGGGCCTGCTTCAGATCAGTTTGCTCAACTCCTAAATAATCGTCTCTACTCTCTTCCGGTACGCTACTTGGGTGTATTCCTCTTTTTCATGGTTCTCTCAAAAGCACACTGTGTGCCCCTTTGTTAGATAAAATTAGGAAGAAGATCACTTCCTGGGCAGGCACTCTCTTTCAAAAACTGGGAGGGCAGAATTTATTAGATCGGTCCTCTCCTCATTTCAAAGTTTTTGGCCCTCATCTTTTCAACTTCCACGACGTGTCCTAAAGGATATAGGGATTTCTTCTGGCAAGGGAGTTCTCATGATTGAAAGATGCACCACGTAAATTGAAATACAATCTGCAAACCCTTTGATGAAGGAGGTTGGGGATCAAGGTATTTGTGACTAGTCCACTGGGGCCTCGGGAGTTCATTTTTGGGATATTGCGAGTGACAAGACCTCTTTGTGGGTTAAACGGATGCATCAAAGATACCTCAAGAGGGAGAACATTTGGTGTGCAAAGCCATCCTCTAGTAGTACCTCCTCGTGGTCATCTATAATTCGAGCTAGAGATTGGGTTGCACCTAAGATGAAATTCATAATATTTGAAGGGCACTATATAAATCTATGGTTTGATCCATGGATCAATGGTCTAAGCCTTAAGCAAAAACTTGAAAGGGTCACTTATGACTGGGGACCACCAAGAGAGCCATAGTTGCCCTGTTCATCAATAATGGTTGTTGGCAAAAGCCCTCTCGTAGTCCGGTAAATTTTGCTCAGATCTAGAAAGAAATTTCGCAACTAGAACTTGTCTAGGACGTGATGTTCTCATTTGGTCACCTAGCAGAACAGGCAGACTAAATCTTGTTGAAGCTTGGAAGGAGGTGCGGGCTCGAGGGGTTCTTGCTCCTTGGACAAAGTGGATTTGGCAGCCAATTTAAACACCAAAGCATAGTCTATGTACATGGAAAGCTTTTCACAATAAACTCCCCACCCTCTCTAGATTGCTACGAAAAGGTCTTGTTCAAGTCACCACTTGCTCTCTCTGTTCATCAGGCATTGAGGACGCTGATCATCTTTTCATGGGTTGTTCTTACTCTAAGTTTATCTAGTCTACGCTTTTTGAGACCTTCACATCAGGTTCCCCATCCCATCCCGTCTGGAGCTTCTTCCAGACTGGCTCTCCATCAATCTTTCTGACTTGTTTAAAAAAGAAATTGCTTATCTTATTCTTTCGATCACCTTCTGGCATCTGTGGACAGAGCGTAATAATAGGCTATTCTCTATGAAATCTCAACACAAAATGGTGGTCTTGAGAAGGATTAAAGACACTATCAAAGTCCGGGCTGGTGAAAAAATTTATCGGGTCTTTTCATCTCCTGAGGTCTGTGACATTGCAACATCATTTGGCATTAAAACAAAGGAACCTGAATCAGTACTCACAACTGTCACTTGGCTCCCTCCTAAAGAGAACTGGCTTAAACTAAATACTGATGGGTCTTTTGCTGATGATAGAGGAGGTTATGGAGCACTCATTCGAAACCACCGCACAAATTTCTCATTGGATTGGCAGACTGCCTCGATCTCCCTTCCATCAACTTACTTGAGTTGAAGGCTATTGAAAAAGGAGTTTGGCTAAGCATATCTTTGCAGGCCACAAAGCTTTGGATCGAATCAGACTCAATAACAGCACTAGCGTGGATGCATGGCAGGGGCAATATCCCATGGACTGCATTTCGTTCTCTTCAAAACCTCCATCAGGGGCTGGCTCTTCTGAACAGTTGGAAGGCAACCCATATACACAGGGAAGGTAATTCTCCTGTGGACCTACTCGCTGCGCATCAATCTTCAAGGGGGTGTCTACTATCCTTGCTCATCAGGTTTGGGAGGAGCTGCAGGCCGCAATCAACCAGGATAAGCAAATGACGGGTTACAGGCGTAAAAGCTAATATTTAGACATAGTTGAGTCCTATAAATAGGGTATTGTATTGATAGTAAATAGGATCCTATGGTTCTCCAGGTTTTGGTGGACTGGCAGTTAGGGGTGGTAAACGAGCTAAACGAGCCGAGCTTTGACATGTTCAAGCTCGGCTCGTTTATAAACGACTCGAGCCGAGTCGAGCTGAGCCGAGCTCACGAGCCTCAACGAGCCTAGCGTTCTTCTTCATTTTAGGGTTTTTAGGGATTGAAAACAAATTTTAGCCTAAATAAACCAAGTTCATGAGTCTAAACGAGCATAATTTTATATTAATTTAATGTTCTGATTTTATAAAGGAGTTTAATTAAGCTTCAACTAAGTTTTCATAACACAAACGAGTCGATTTTGAACACAAAATGAAGTTCGATCCAGTTCCTGAGCCTAACCGAGCTTTAAAAATTGTTCAAGCTCGTTCATTTGTCTAATTGAACGAGCCTAAACGAGCTCAAACCGAGCCGAGCCCGAGCCCGAGCCCGAGCAGAGCCCGAACAGCTTGGTTCGTTTAGCAGCCCTACTGGCAATTCAAAAGGAATTTACTTCCTTTTGAAGTAATCCCCCTGTAGTCATGCTTAAAAAAGTGGTTGCTGGCAATATTGCCCCAACCCAATATTCCTTTCTTTTTGATATACCTGTGTATTTGCAAAGTCTTGAGGTATAATAATACAAAAATTTGATTACCAATAAAAAAAAACAAAAGAGGGAGAGGGCATAAAACATCAGTCGGCTAGATAACCGAAGGATGTTTGCTGTAGCACATTTTTTATTAATATTTTTACATTTTATTCATAAATTATCAATAGTCAATCAAACAATAAAAAATTTATTATAATATTTTTAACATAAAAATACTAACATATAAACAAACAAAAAAAATGATGTATACTACTAACAAAATCATATAGTTATTTTGTGATAGCTTATATATATATTATTATTAAACAAGTGCCACGTGAAAATATGCAAAAATGACCGGATAGCATCAACCATTTCAGAAACACATATACATTAGTGAATCGTGGTTCCAATCACAAAAAAATTGATTGACCTCACCTGACGTAATAAAAAGCTAAAAAAAGCAAGAACCCAAAGTGGACTGCCGTAGTGTCATCAAAATCCACAATAAAAAATGAGAAATTGATACATTCAATCTCCGCCCAACCAACATATAATATTTAATTTTTTTTTTTATATACCGAGGAGTGATTGACTTTACGATCGAGTTAGGAAAACTACTTCTGTCTGTCTGATCCGGTCCCATAGAAATTTTTTTATTTTAAAAATAACATATTTATTCTTTGAGAAAATATAAACTATATAATTTTTGAAAAAAAGTTATAAGTCTAAATCTTATCCCAAAATAAAAGGAGAGGAAGATAAAAAAAGAATGAGGTGGGATTAAAATACCAGAGGTATGCACAATCTGATCACCCCGAAATAGAATACAGAGAGATACATAGTAGAAAAATGTAAAATAAAAGCAAAAGGGAGGCCCAACTCCTCCCGACGTGCAACCCCAAGTGATCCAGCCGGGCCGATCGATCACTAATACACCACCACGATGCAATAAAATAACATATTTATTTAATAAGAGATATGTGAAAAATAAAATATATATTTAAATAAATTAATACTAGATAGACTATTGAAGGATCACTTTATGGACTACCTCCGGAACAGTGTATAAACTATAAACGGCAATAAAGAAAAACGAATCTCAGAATCCTCCATTTTCATTTAACGCGTTCACATTCAGTCTAAAAAAACACACACACACGCACTCCCCTACATGGCATGACATGGATCTGATGAAGATATATTTTAATTTTTGTTGTGATCTCGTGAGAGAGAGAGAGAGAGAGGGAGAGAATCTGCAAATCCCTCCCCGAATCAAAGAATCCACCCACCGAATGATTTCAGGTTCCGAATCACGACATGACAACCGACAAAAGAAGACACCAAAATTCTAAATAACAATTTGCAAATGCTCTGATATTCACAACTTCTTAGCTTTTCTTAAAGTTCATCTAACCTATGGAAATACAAATAATCTTCTAATTTAAGTTTTAGTCAAGAAATTAAGTTTAATATATGAATATTATGTCTGATTAACTCTGATTGAAAATCATCCTAATATGTAAAAATGTAAAAATTCATATGTAAATGATGATTTTATCTTTTAAAATAGAGTTTCATAATCTATTTGAAGGGATAAAATCATTATGTACAGAATATTTTTTACATTTTTAACAAATTGTAGGCGAGTTTTGGTATACTGTATTTTCAATCAAAATTGATCAAATGGAATATTATTAAAATGTTTCTCATCTGAAAGTTTAATTCAAATGATTATTTAAATTTATTTAGGTATTTTTAAGGGGTTACATGGATTTTAGAAAATATCAGGGGGTTCTAAGGGGGGGTTATTTGGATTTTTTCCATAATAATAATAACAATAACTCCATTGAATATGAGCGAGCGTCACTTATACATTTATCCGATCATAAGTGAGTATAAATAAATATATAGTGATTTTGTGTTTGGTTGTGTTTTGAATTATTCTTGTTGGTAAACATAAGAATAAATGTTTTGTTGTTTAGGTAAAATATGAATAAAATATGGATAAAGATTTATAAAAGATAAAAAAAATAGTGATAGTTGATTTGACAACTGATTTATAAGAGAACAGTTGATTTGATAGTGGGTGCACATATTCTTTGGGTAGAATAATTTAAGATAACTTTAAATTCAGATGTTGATTGGAATTCATATACTACTTTATCATGATTTATTCTGAAATATTTTATCTGAAGTTATCTAAGATAAATAAACACTCCACAATATTTATCCAGATTATACCGGAAAGAAACGATGGTTTACAGGGGAGAAGTATTTGTGTCGGGCTTCAGGTCTTTGTCGGCACGTGTGAAATCTGAACTTTTTCTCCCAACTTTTCGTCATTTTCGTTGGGGTTGGACCGACTTCACAACAAGCGCACATGTGTGGTACGATCCTCCGGATGTCGACGCCTGACACGTTGAATATTTCAGAACTCCCAACGTTTCACATATACCATAATAATATATTAAAACATTGATACTATAACATCCAAAGCTTGAAAAATAAAATGACAAGCGAGAATTCTATGCCACTCACACAGAAAGAAAAAGACATAATGAACCTATATGTTTTTTTTAGAAAAATGTAGTTGATTTTTATTCTAATAGACATGGAGTAAGATCGAATCTGAAGATGAGTAAAAAGGAAAAAAAACAGGCGAAGAAGAAAAAAAAAAATGGAAAAGAAGCGCGTAGAGCGGAGTTCCCCAAGAACCGACCGGTAAAAAAGCTTGATACGAGTGCCAAAGATAAACACCTCTGTGAGCTCCAACAGATTTTCAAAATAAAATCGTTGTCTCTGGAACACGACCGCCTTTCGCGTGAACTAAATGGCCTAAGACAACAACCAGTCTAAACAAATTTGCAGTGACACTCTTATCACCATCAAGCATGACTGCTCTTTAATCGAAATGGTTGGTAACATTTGATAAAGGGTAATTTACACTTTTAGCCCCTTTAAAATGAATATTGACAGAAATAGCCCCGTCCATCGAATATTTGTAAAAACTAACCCCATTAACCCTTTTTTTTTGAATTTTTGTACTGGAGACTGATTACCAGTATAAATTTTTAGAGCCCCTGTGGTATATATCCTGATTATATATAATCAGTCCCTTGTGAAAACACTGGAGACAGATTATATATAATCAGTCTCCAGTGCATTTTTACCTTAGTGTTTTTTTTATTATATAAATTTATGGTATTTTCAAACACAGATATGAATATCAGTTAGTATATCCTGATGTCATCCAAATTAAACATGTATATCTCATAACATAGTGAACATGGGTGGAGTGATTGTATTTATGGGACTTAAGTTTTGTTTCATTTAAGTTGTTTCTTTTTTTTTTTTTTGACTGAAATGGTAGGCATATGCCATAATATTAATTAAGTCGATATGCCCAAATACAAATGCAACCAAGCCACAGGGTTGGTAGAAGAGAGGTCTACCGACCACAGAGAAAACTTATGTATGTATCACTCTTCTACCACAATTTTGCCCTCTATATACAAAACTCTGCTTGCCCCCACACAAGCTTGTCCCCATGTCTTAATACTATTAACAACAGAATCCCAAATATTCTCATAATACACTGTGGCACCTCGGAACAGGGAGTGGTTACGGGCTAACCAGAGTGCCCAAACCACTGCGGGGATGAAAGATTGGGAGACCTTGGCCTTCGCACTTCGATCTCCACGAGCCGCTAGTCTTCTCCCCGCCTCCCACATTTAAGTTGTTTCTTATATGTGTATTCGAGCAAGATTTTCTTTTCTATGTGGCGCCGCCCCTGGATGTCACCAAGTCGATTATTTTTTTGACTTGGTGACATTGGGATCTTTGTGATAACGGGTGAATGAGTATATAAACAAAAGTTGTCTATTAGTGCAACCAAACTTGAGACAAATGTATTAGAATCATCTAGTGGTTTAATATAATCCAACTTCAAAAACAATTTAAAATCACGCGCCATTTAATATATACTAGTTTTAGGGTATGTACATTTGCGTGAGTTAATAAAATACATTTCTAATATGAAAAATAAAGTCTATTTATTTATTTTACTTTAAATTATATGATGATATGAAAGTGTCAAATGTATAGGAAAATGATGTTATTTCTGATTTGAATGACTAAATCGTGGAGAATGTCATAATTTATAAGCCACATTAAGAAAGTGTATACATGTATATTATTTTAGGCTCATAAGTAAGCAAATTAAAATTTTATCAATTAAAATCATAAGCGATTTTGTAAGCTTCATTTCTCCAAGAATAACAAAGATAAAGAAAAATGTAATGCAATTTAAAACTTTAATAAAGAAACAATAACAATTTTTTTTTAAAAATAAACCGCTATTCTAATATCTAAAATCATTCAAGCCTCTGTTCTAAAAGAATGACTCATAGATATTATAATGTTTTTAATAACAAAATAGTCAATAATATTTATGACCCTAATTCAACAAAATGATTTAATTTTTTTTATCGAATGTTAGAATCTCCTATTTAATATTTATGAAGGGAGAGGGAGGGAGAGAGTGAGAGTCAAGAACAAATGGATACACTTCCTACGTGAAATAAAAAAGGATTTATGTACGAAAATTTATGGAATAGTTAGTTTTACAATAATTAATGTAAATATGAAAATGAAAACTGAAATCGTAGTAGAGACTTTTTATAAATAATTTTATAAGTTTAAATAATTGGACTAAAATATTTATTTTATAATTTTATAGGTATCTTAGTGGTTCAAAAAAGAAACTGTGGATATGATTTCAAGTTCGGCAAATTATGTTTTGAGATAACAGATCTTGTTATAAATCTAAAAATTTGAATTCAGGGATCTCTGTGTAACATAAATAAGGGTTTGGTTGTGAAACTGATTGAAACTGAGGGCCGAAATTAAAATATCCCACAAAAAGGGTGAAATTGGCCGATTTTTTTCAGGAATCTTATTAAAAATAACAGGGAACTTGGGCGATTATTTGCAAATAACCCGGGAAAAGGCAAAACCGGCCATTTTTTCCAGGGACCTGGCTGTA
This sequence comes from Acorus calamus, assembly GCA_030737845.1. NCBI lineage: Eukaryota > Viridiplantae > Streptophyta > Magnoliopsida > Acorales > Acoraceae > Acorus > Acorus calamus. Next base: position 39,084,261 of record CM060858.1, read on the forward strand.
AATAAGAGGGACTTGTTCATAACACAAACAAGGGTCGATTTATTAAACCTATATAACCCGGTGGTCTATCTGAAAAAAAACCCAACAAATCTGGACGAACAGGGTAGGTCGATTCGGTGAAAATGTTTATCTTTAATGTACTGCTTTAGGATATAGAATATAGATTAGGCTCTCCCGCGCAAAGAGGGCCAAGGGGGTTCCAATTAATAGTACCACCGAACTGTTCAAACATGTGATGTATGAAATTTTGATTTTTAAAAATTTGGGCTAAATTTAAGGGAAAAATCAATATAACTCTCCGGAAAACTCAATCAGTTTTCATCTATGTAAAATTGAAAAATCATTATAAGTCCCTAGACAATATGTATGGTTAACAAATATAGTTTTTTAGTTAAATTACTTTATGAAATACATTCAAATAAATTCCTACAAAATATGAAAAATCTGATTTAACATTTTTTATGACAAAAAAGCTACTACTATCCTAAATTTGACTCCTGAAAGGGGAGGGGTGCGACCAGATTTTTCTTATCTCCTGCTCTCTCGAAGATTCAAAAGAACAGGAGAGGGGGCATCTGTGAAGGTAACAATCTGCACTAGCACATGTGTCATGATGAAACAAGACATGGGTCATTCGGCGTACGGCTTACTAGGCCCATTCCACAAAAAAACGACTTCATGATGACGATATCTGGTGTATCAACACGACTTGACTAAAGGATCTAGTTGGACGGTCGAACACCCCGTGAAAGGATATAAACTCGAGTAATCTAAGGCACGACTAGACGACAGGTCTGATCGGACGACCTTATTACTCAAGTATTAGTAATTTAAGGCACGACCAGACGACAGGTCTGATCAGACGATCTTATTACTCAAGTACGAGTAATCTAAGGCACGATCAGACAACAGGTCTAATCAGAAGATCTTATTACTCAGGTACGAGTAGTCTAAGGGAAGATCAGACGACAGGTCTGGTCGAACGATCTTATTACTCAAGTACGAGTAGTATAAGGCACAATCAGACGACAGGACTTGTCGATCGACCTTACTCATCACAGACGTACACAGAAACATAACGCATGAGCAGATACACTAAGAGATCCCGAGAAGATCAAGAAACGGTCAGAAGACCACAAATGTCTGTAACCGCCATGTGGACACTTAAAGCCCACTACTGGTAGAAGGTGGGTAATCAATGGCAACGTGGAGAGTAATTACGAGTAACGTTTTCCTAGAAAAAAGTTCATTAATACTTAATGACAAACGGTTACAATGTGACCAATGGAACTACGTGAGACTTGATCCCTTTGGGGGACATAGGCAGCCTATAAAGAGTCCGCGAGCCCGTACTCTTAATTGATATTTTATCCATCATTGATATTTTAATTCCGAATAAAGAACAAAAAAGAGTTTAAATTTAAATTTATATTGTAATTTGTGGAAAAATAACCTTGGAGAAATTAATTATGAGTCATGTGGTTACCTGTGAATTAGTTTTAAGTCTCTGAAAATTTTTAAATTTTTTTTAAAAAACGGATGTTGTTAGTATGTTTGTAAGAAATATTGAAAATGCCCATCACTGCTTATTAACATTTTACGAAGGTAACAATACATTAAGAAGTATTAATAGTGTATTGGAGATACTTAATAATATATTGTGAATTGTTAACAGTGTACTAAAAAAATTGATCAGGTGGTATTTTTGATGGACAATAACATCTTATTCTGGGAATCTAAAGGTAATTTTTCACTACCTCAAAGACTAAAAAAATCTTAAAAAATTTAGGGATCTAAAAATAATTTACGGGTGACCACTAGGACCCTAATTAATTTCCTCAATAACGTTAGATTGATGTTATATTAAGACGTGAATATATAGTCTATTTTTTATTTTTTTTATTTGAACTTCCAATATGTGTAATATGTTTAATTTTAAAAAAAAATTTATTTTTATTTTGAAGTTGAATTTTGATGTGAAGTTCGTTAATAAGACAAGAGTTGTAAAACTGTTTTTATAGCTTATTTTTATATTTTTATTAACTAATAGTATAAATTAATTTATTATTATTTAGTATAAATTAATTTATTATTATTTTATGGTGAATTGAAATACATTTTTATGTTATTTAAAAAACATCCCAAAAAATATTATATCACATATATTTCTCATATATTCTCTCATGTATTTTGAAAGACAGACTAGTATTAAGGTAAATTTATCATTTAAAAATTATAAATTTATATGAAAAAAAATAATTTCAATTTTTTTTTTCAACAGTTATTCTTTTAGGTCAACTCAACAAAGATAACACTAATGAATTATTATTATTTTTTTACCCTTTTTTTAATACATTATTATACATTCTATATATAAGCTATTAAATCATATACTGTCATCCAGCCCCTTACATGCAAAACATAAGCGTTTTCCTATGCTAAAAACAAGTTGAGAGCCTAAAAAATAATAGAAACATCTTACCAAAAAAAATAAAAATAAATAAATAAATAGAAACAATAAAAAGTGATTTCTAAAAGTAACAAAAAAACAAAGAATCAAATAAGAAATCTCTTGACTATCAAAAAATATTGTTATATAACACGAAGCCCATTGAGGAGCCTAGTGACTTTCCTTCCCCTGTGAAGGAAAAATATTAAATCACAACCGTCCAACCAAAACAATATATAAATACCGACCCCAACCCGTGAACGTCCCCTACAAACCCCTATAAAAGTCTGTAACCGTAGATTATCCTGTATCTCCGAATCTAGCCCGTACATTCAATGTCCATTCAATTCCATCAACTCCTTAAACAAATCATCCAACTGATTGTTTTCAATTTCACATCAAGTCAGTCTACTACACATTTAAAATAAAACAAACATAAAACAGCATCACTGCCCTCGTAAGCCTGACGAAGATAACCTACCCATTGTGCTATAGCTACGGGTGGATACCTCTCAGTATTTTTGTGGGTTTGGAGATTACGCAAACGAAGATAACCTATCCAACTTGATCGTAAAACCAGCTACAGATCCCTTCATTATCAAAAAATAATAATAATATCTAGTACTGGACCCCTATGGGCATCCCGAGCCGGTCGAGCCGTCCCGAGCCCGGATAGGCCTTGCCAGTCAATCTCTGTTGCAAGGCCGAGCTTGACCTCTGCACGCTCTGCCTCGCGTCCAGCTGCTTCACCGAGCCCAGCTTCTCAAGCTCGGCGGGTGTGGTGGGCCTCTGCCTTGGCACGCTCTGTGACCGCGCCTTGGCCCGGGACGACTGCGTGTTCGCCATGTAACCCGGGTGATCCAAGTACCCACTGAAGAGGCTCCTCCCGCATTCGCTGCTCTTCGAGGGTGTGAATGGCCCGCGATGCCTTGCGCTGCGCGATGATACAGAGTAGAATTCGGGGCTGTCGTTCTCCTCTTCGTCCTCTACCGCAGTGGGGGCGATAGGGTACCTGTGCAACAAATATTCAACAAGTGTTCAGCTTGTATTCAAAGAAAATTAATCTATATATTTTATAGATGTATTCATAGAAAATGATATCTGAATCCCCCAGTCTACAGCCATCACCTATTTTCTTTTTAAAAAAGTATCCACTAATCTAGTAAAGTACTTACTGTTACAAAAAATGATATATACAGTAAAATACACAAATTTATTTTTTAGTGTAATACAGTGTATAGGGAGTTAAGAGATTACTTCTATATTTTTACAAAATAGACTGTGTATAAACACTCCGTGAATAATTAATTTGAAAAATCCACACATAAAATTCTATGTTGTCTTAAATAATTGATGATAATTAGAATGAGCATTCAAAATTGAGGATTTTAAATATACTAAACGCACACGATTCAATGAACTGAAGTGGGGTATTTTCTTGAACATTAAAAAAAAAATTCAGAATACTTTGTAACTATGGATACCTGAATTCCATTTCAACAGAGGACGAGGAGGGGCTCGGGACAGAGAGCTGAGCAGTGGTGGAGTCCTTGGAGGGGGAGTCGGGGAAAGAGACGAAGCTGTGGCTGTTATGGTCGGACCATGACGGCTGGATCTGGTGGTGCGCATTGAGCCTCGAGCGGTGCATTGTCTGCGGTCTCCCCGTGTCGATCTCGAGGATCTTGTCGCTCTTCTCGTCATCCCCCGGTCCCGGTTTTGATGCTCGTTCATCCAGGCGTCGACCCAATTCCATCCCCCCTGCACACGGTCAGCATCCACCACGTCTACGCCGCTGGGCTTCAAAGAATTTCTCTGCGCATAAAAGGGCAATCAGAACAAGATTTGATTTTGAATGCGTACACCCACATAAAAAACAGACAGACCTTGAGACACCCACATAAAAAACAGACAGACCTTGAGACCCATCGAGCGGTTGCGTCTAAAGGCATCCCGTTCGCGCTTCTACGGTGTTGGAGGGCCCTGAAAGATGGTTAAATCAGATTGATTGAAAAGGCAATCTTTGGAAGACAGTGGGATTGTTGTGGACGTACAGGGTGTGATTGAGAGGGCTTGATATGGTGGTGGTGGTGGTGGTTGTTGTTGTGATTGGCAAAAGTGCTTGAACGCACGGCGCGCGCTCTGGACTGGGCGCGCACGAGGGATTGCAAGCAGCGGAGCTTCTCCTCGGCTCGTCTCCTGATTATGTTTCCCCTCACAAGCGCTTGAAGCTTCACCAGACCCCTCAACGCCTTCAATGCCCTCCTCGCCTTTCAAAATCACGATTCACAAAAACCCAAACTTGATCAGAAAAACGAAAAGCAGAGATTCCATTTCAATTTTCAAACGGGGTCCGATTTTTTTTTTCTTTTTTTTCTTTTTGAACCGACGATGGCGCGTCAGCGAAATAGTTTCGATTGTTTTCGTTGGCGCCAAATGAAAAAGAAAAAGAGACGGCACGGAAGGAGACCAAGAAAAAGTGAGAAAAGAAGGCAGAACTTTTTTAATTGACGATTATACCCTTGAACGCAAAATCAACAGAAAGGAAAAATAGCTATTTCGAGCGATTGAAACACACAGAGAAGGTCAAGGGTAAAACGGTAATTTAAAGCACAAATTGCCAATACAGCTCCCATCACTGTCTCACACATCTGTTTGTTTTCAAGTTGAGGCGAATTCAATCGTCACCGACTTTCCACACTAAGCGACTTGGATTCAGAGTCACAATTACCGATTTACCCCTCAATTCCCCTATTTTTCAATTGATATATGCATGAAAGCAACTGCTACTGTGATTTCAACAATCCATTATAAGAAAAAAAAAATCAGATCTGAAAGAAATCATTTAAGAACAATTTTTTATACTAACAATTGCTTCGAACAATGCGTTACGAACGTAATCCATTCATACTGTAGTGGTACTATCGTTATTAAAGCTAGCCAAGAAGGGCAATTCGGGAAGAGAGAACTAACCAGGTAACCACGAAACGCGGCCTGGATCTTAACCGCCGCCCGCTCCTCCCTCCTCCATCCGGCGCCGCCGACAGAAGAACCGCCGGAGGAGGATCCGCACCTCCCACTACTCGTCAGCCTCACGACCTCGGCGGCGGCCTGCGCCGCCGCAACCGCCGCCTCAGCAACGGCCGCGGTCGCCGCCGCCACCGCGATCGCGTGCTTGCTCTGCTCGTCGTCGTCGCCGCCCCGGAAACGTAGACCCCCTCCGACGCCCCGTCCCTGTCGCGGAAGGAGCTGACGAAGCCCCATCTCTTCTTCTCATTCGCCGGCTGCGAAGCCGCGGTCGACGGCGGCGGCTTCTTCCCGCCTAGCAGTCCCCGGAGCCACCGGGAGGCCTTCCCCATCGATTCACAGCGAAACCACCTCTACTTCCTGGAATCTGATCCGCCATTGAAGGAGGGAAACCATTTCGGTTTTGAATCAACAAAAACAGAAGTAAAGATCAGAGAGAGAGAGAGTGTGTCAGAAGAAGAAGCGATTGAAGTGATGGTGTAATTGTGACCGGTGAGAGAGGGACAGAGGGTGGGGGGTGGGTGTATCCGTTTACGTCGTAAATGGACTACCGTCACTCGCGGAGGAGATTAGGTTTATTTCGATACACGTGAACGTTTGATCTTGACCGTTGATTTTCTTGCTCGGCACGGAAATTTTGGGATGTGGGGTTGAGTGATGGGTGCTATGATTTGGAGCACCTAATAAGAGGTATAAAGTTTTTGTATTATATATATAGAAATATATATATTAAATGGGATTAATTAAAAATGGGATAATGTGGATTCGTGACCCTACTGGAAAGTACGAGTTTGCCCCTGCATCCACCGTGAGTAACACGATCTATTTTCCTTTTTTTTTTTTTTTTAATCTTATTTTCTTTTATTTTCTGGTTTTTTAAATATGTGTATCATTCTGTTTTCAAATTCTTATTATTTTCCTCTTCCTTATAAAGATTTGCTTTGGTGAGATTTTTAGTTGTGTAACAACGAGCAAAAAAAATTAAATTTAAAAAACTATTACAAAATTTATGGATGTGGAGCTCATTTATGAGAAAGACAATGAAATACCATGCACAGTCTCATTTACAATTTTCATTGAATTTTTAAAAGGGAAAAATCCATATAACCCCCTGAAATCTTGCCTAAATCCATATAATCCCCTACAATATTTATATATCCATATAACCCCCTGTAATTAGGGGTGGTAAACGAGCCGAACGAGCCGAGCTTTGACCTGCTCAGGCTCGGCTCGTTTAGCAGCAGGCTCGGCTCGGGCTCGGCTCGGCTCGGCTCGGGAACGAGCTTCATTTCGTGTTCAAGCTCAGCTCGTAGGCTCGTGAAAGCTCGATTAAAGCTCGGCTCGACTCGTTTGTTAAATAAGTCAAGCCGAAGCTCGAATCAAGGCTCGGCTCGGGCTCGTTTAGTTAAAAAAAACCTTGTTTAACATTTGAAAAGTCACATTTTAAAAATCACAACAACTTATACATGTGACAATAACATAAATTCGGGCTCGGGCTCGGTTTGGGCTCAGCTCGTTTCCATTTTTTCTATTAAGTAAACGAGCTCGTCCAGGCTCGGGCTCGGCTCGTTTACAAACCGAGCTTTAAAAATTGTTCAAGCCCGGCTCGTTTATCTAATCGAACGAGCCCGAACGAGCTTTAACCGAGCCGAGCCCGAGTCGAGCTCGAGCTGCTCGGCTCGTTTACTACCTGTAATCATACCTAAAATCCATATAACCCCCTTCGTCCACCTTCCGTCAGCCGAGTTAACGGCGAAATTCAAAAAAAATCCATATAACCACCTGTAATCTTGCCTAAATTCATATAACTCCCTGCAATCTTCATATATTCATATAACCCCGTGCAATATTTATATATCCGTCTAACACCCTATAATTTTGAAAAAAATCCATATAACCCCATGAAATCTGGAAAAAATATTTTTAAAAATTAAAAAGTAAAAAAATAATTTTTTATTAATAATAAAGTTATTTTTTTATTTTTTATTTTTTATTCATAATTTTTTAATTATCAATGTTATCTGATTTAATAACCAGTACCCCGAGACATTAATAATAGAGTAAATTAACATTTACATGCATTAAAATTTAATGGATTGCAAATCTTTATTTTGTTGTATTTTCTATTATTTTAATTAGAAAATGTAAAATTGATATTTTTATTGGTTGATTCACATTGGATAAAATAAGGATAAATGGTAAATAAGAGATGAATAAGAGTTTATGACTTTTTAAATAACAACTATACGCATGCATAAATTATTTGTGTTTGGGAATAAATATGAGAGATGTGTGTGTAACATGATAGATGTGACAGTTTTTGAAAAAAATATTTTTAAAATTTTAAAAATGGCAAGAGGAATTTTTTTATATTTATATTTTTGAATTTTATTTTTGAATTTTTAGAAATATTTTTTTTAGATTACATGGGGTTATATAGATTTTTCCAAGATTACAGGGGATATATTGATATATGAAGATTGTAGGGCGTTATATGGATATATGAAGATTGTAGGGGGTTATATGGATTTAGGTCAGATTACAAGGGGTTATATGGATTTTTAAGGCGGACGGAGGGGGTTATATGGATTTTGGGTATGATTACAGGGGGGTTATATGGATTTAGGTAAGATTTCAGGGGCTTATATGGATTTTTCCCTTTTTAAAAATATACATTGTTATAAAAAAATAAAGTATACATACACCGGTGTATATGTTTTTTTAAAAAATAATTTTTAAATTTTCACATACTATGATAAAATAGTATATGGCTATACATTATATGATAACACAATGTAAATTATATTATTACCGTATATAGATGGGTGGGGAACTATTTTTAGACTGCAGACGGGGATACAAAATGAATTGAGTGCGGTATCATAAGAATACATTTATAACTCATTTATCTCAGTTTTCAAGTGTTTTTTTTAGATCAAAGATAGATATTCTACCACAGATTCATTAATGAAAGTGTCGCAGTATAAGTCTGAATAAAAAGCAAAACAAAATACATGAGTAGAAAGCGAATAAGAGAGCAACATAGAGAGGGAGGGAGGGGATAGGAATAGAGGGAAGGGCAGAAGAGCTATCGATTTTCAAGGTGGATTTAGTTTTTTTCTTTCTCGTAGGAAGGCCTTCAAGGGTTACAAGTACCTGAGTCACAAAGTAAACAGGGTCTATTGGTCTATGACACAAGCCCAATTGAACTTTTTATCACATTTTTTCCTCTTGCTTCCAACAAGAGTTGAACCAATGCCTCCCCACAAGGGAGGGTGTCCTTTACCAGGTGATCCATAACTGGAAGCTCAATAATTAGTTTAGATTGAGTAATTTATTAAGCTCAATAATTGATTTAGATTGAGTAATAAATAAATTCGAACACAATTTAGGTTAGATTTTGGTTGAAGTGTGAGGTTAACCTACCAAAATTGAATCTGTTTGGCTGGATGATATTTTTAAATATTTAATTTATATGATAAAATCTAAATTGCCAAAACTATTTTTTATCATAAAATATGTTTCACTTTCTCCATCATCTCCCTCTCATTCTTTATTGCGACTCCTGTGGAATTCCAACATCGGGTCAACAAAGACTAAAGATTGGTAAACAGCGTGGACTATCCACTGTCAGATCAAGATCTGACGAGTGAGATTTTGTGTTCCTCTTAAATGGTCCCCCATCCACCACGTCTCGCGCACCGCCTCCGTCACACACGAAAAGTAAATATGCTTTCGCAACACTCGAAAGAAATAAAAAGTTAAAGCTGACGGTGTCCTTTTTCAAGGAAATGACCACGGTTTTCATTTTTGAGGGGTCAGTGTGAACGGATAGGCAAATCTCAGCCGTCAGATCAGTGTATTTTTATGACATCTTGTATTGTTTTTTTTTTACTGGCACTGATTCGAGAGATGTGATGGAAAGTGTGGATGCTGTGTACGGGTCATCCGCTTCTATAAAAAAGAAAAACGTTGAGGAAAGCCTCGTCACGCACTTGCAGTTAGGTCTGTCAACGGGTCAGGTCTAGACCCGGATCTGACCCGACTCAACCCAATTACATGTGTAATATATCTGATCCGATTTGGACCCGACCCGATTTGGATCTGACCCGGTGGACCCGAACATACAAACGGGTAGAGTCCGAGTCCACCCCGCACGACCCGTTGGACCCGAGACCTGACTGTTTAATTAATATACACTCATATATTATAAGAATATTAGTATTAGTTGACCCATAATTTTATTTTATTATTTATCAAGTTACAAGTATAAGTGTTTATTGTTTACTTTGTGACACAAATAACTATGAGCTTTCCCTTTTAATTCATTGTTATATAGTTTAAACTTATGTTTACTTTGAATGTTTTTTAGTAATTCATTCACTTCTTTTGAATTGTACAAAAATATGTTCAAACACAGTATTAGGACATCAGTTTAGAAAGTTCAATAATAATTAATGCTTTATTACAAATTTTTCACAATAAAATGATAAGACAAATAAATTCATGAGTTTAATTTTTTTTTTGTTTTTATTAACTTTCCGGATCTGGGTCCACATGTTCAGGACCCGCCGGTCATAGGTTGGACCTAATCCCGCCGGGTCGGGTCCGGGTCCACCCCGACCCGTTGAGAGGCGAACTTGCAGTCCTCTTCATGTTGGAAACATCGTTGATACATGCAGTGAGTTTTGCCATTCTCTATGTAGCTTCTCGTATGTTTGTTTTTTTTTTTGTTTTTTTTTTTGTGAACTGATAGATCAAAGTTATCTTGATTATGTTAATCGAAAATTCTTTGAGCCGAATGGGGGACAAGAAAGAAAAAAGCAAGCACATAAAGATGAGGGAGTGGAACATTTTTTTTTGGATTTTTTATTTTTAAGTTCTCATAAAATCATATGATTTAGTGATCGATCCCTCACTTTTTCATATTTAGGTTTTAGTCTCCAGATTTAAAGGATATGTTCTTTTTTAGTCCCTGGGAGGGACCTATCCCTAATTTATTTGATTTTCTTTTTATTCCCTGGGACTAAAACCCATATATGAAGAAGCGATTGATCGATCACTAAATCATATAGTTTATGGGAACTTAAAAATAAAAAACCCTTTTTTTAAATTAAAAAAAACTATGATCCATACACGTGGAATTATAGTTATATGAGCCATACATTGGAACCTCTTGCTCAATCCAAGTTATCCAGTTCTTTTATGCTCGTGGTCTTATGTATTTTAGCCTCCTAAGTGACCCAGCCCATTAAATATATTTATGAAGTCCAAAATAAAACTTGGTAGAGTGATCTAAGTTTTGGTAGGTAAAAATGATTGAGTCTAATATTTTTCTACCCGATATGCTTTATCCCAAGTCACCTGACCCATCTAAATGAGGCCAAGGATTTCATTTCCTTTTAAGAAATGTTAGACTCGGTTATTTTTATCAACCAAAACTCAAATCACACATGTTTTTATTTTTTTAAATAGTAAACATCACTTAATGAGGTATGTACTTTAATAAAAAGTATATATCAACCAATTTCGAGTTGAATGAACACATTATTAGTAAATTTAAGAAATTTTTTTATAAGGTATATACAGTCTAACAGGCATATGCTTCACTAAATCTGTAACGTGATATATAAGATTTTAATTTAAATTATAAAAAAAACTGAGTGTAACAATACTCCTTTTCTTTTCCCCTCTTTGTTCCAGCCTCATGTGATTGCCCATGTGACTCTTGAATTGGCCGACCCAGCCCGATCAATAATTGGATTCGGGCAGAGCCCGGCCCAACCCAAAATTGAAAATCCCCACATCCCTGTTAACCCGTGCCAAACCTTGCAATTTTGAAACAACACCCGCTTTCTTCACAAATCTCTGATATTTTCAATGAGGGTTTCTCTTATTTTGATCTGATCTTTCTCTGACTCCAAACAAAAATCAGTTTTTTAGGTCTTTATGATCCGTATGGGATTGATACGGTGGGGCTTGATGACACCGCGCGCAAATTGGGGGTTGAGAGACGCCAGATTTATGATATCGGGTGCGTTTGGTTGCGCGATTGCGCAGCATTTGCGATTGCAGGAAGTTGCGTTTACAATCGTGCAACCAAACAGTTTTGCAATCGTAGTTTTAAATTCAGCGATTGCAGGCAAATAATGTCCAAAAGCTGCGATTTCAAAAAGCTGAGAAAGTGAGCTTCCTGTAGAATCAGTTTTACAATTGCAAATTCTTAAAGAATTAGTTTTGCAATCGCGTAACCAAACGCTTCGACTCGTCAATGTTCTTGAAAGCATTGGAGTATGTAGAGAGAAAAAGTGGATATTTTTCTTGTTGGGTTTTTGTTTTTTTAAGGATATGTTAATGGGTTTTAAATTTTTTTTTAATTAAAGAGATATATAAGACTATATTTAAGAAGGTAAAAAGAATCGAATAATTCAACATGCGATTTCATAAAATTGTGAAATATATAATATATTTTATTCAATTGCGAGAATTCGACCGAACTTAAGTGCTTTTAGTTTGATAAGGTGTGATTTGATATGGGATTGGGATGATTACACAGACAGATGGCCTAGATTGGACATTGATTAATTACCAGGCTGACTAAATGAACGGTCACAAAGTTTACCCATCCAAATCATCCGGTCATTTCATTGGGCTCGGTCTTCATCGTCTCGTCATCTCTTGCGTCTCCGAGAAGGAGATTGTTGGATGGACGATTATTGGAATCTTGTATAAGTAGTGGATTTTGATTCAGGGAAAAATTGATTTTAAGTTATGATTCATAAATACAGATTACATAAGTCATAATAAGTTTTAGTTAGTTCAGAAAAAAAAAGTGTCTGATTCAGCGAAAATGATAAGCATTTATGAAAATAAGTGTGTTTAGTTCAGTACTAAAGAGCAGAACTTATGTTAGGGGTGTTTTGGTCCATTTAATAAATGCTGAATATAATTTGATATTTGGTTGAAAACTTGATTATTTATTTATTTTTTCTATTTATCAACAAAAGCTACTTTAATATATGTCTATTTAATAAATTATTATATACTGCACTTTGATTACTTGTTAGAACCTGGTACAAGTCTATACAGTAAAAAAACAAACATGGCTGTTATATGATTTTTATGACGCGGTAAATATGCAATGTATATTGAACAAAAATGAAAAGTCATAATAACATACTTGTTGAAATTTTGATGGAAGTTTCACCTAATAGTGGCAAAGCTGCATATTATGTCATGCTACAGAAGATAAATACAAGAGAATATTACCTGGTCATATGATTAAAAAAATGAATATGTATCGATAATCAAACATAAGACCATATACACAAACATAGTACTAGAGGACTATATATTAACATGTCACAGTAGATTTTTACATGAGAATGTTACAATCCTTCTCAAATAAAAAAAGAAGGTTTTTGAGCAGTTAATATTTACATTACAGTGTTGGTTTCATAATCCAACAGAAAACAGTCATTTGATGGACATGAGTCCATCAATATAATACATAAGCATGAGCAGCATTCAAATATGAGTAACCATGTGGGGCGTGCAAGATCAGGAGAGATGGGATGAGCACATTAAGGTATAATCTATTTATTGAATTTGTTCATAATTGCTAAAGCTTGAAAAGTATTTGATAAATTCCTCAATTATTTGATATACAGGCTTATCTTGATGCAAAACAGTTCCGATTCAAACCTCTTCCTCATATCGATAAGATGGAACAATTGTTTGGGGGGGGGGGGGGGTCACGGCCACGAGGGATCACAGATTTGGTTCTGCTGATGTTGACCACCTTCCCGATGATCACAGATCCACGTCCCATAATCCAACACCGAATACAGAAACTCCAAGTCCACCACCAGGTCCTAAAGGTTCAGGTGAACCCGACTCTGTCCAAATCGAGTCGAACTACGAGGAACGCATGTCGGACATTCAACGTAAACGTCCATGTCCCAGTAGACGTAGGAGGAACAGTGAGGATACCATTGTGGAGAAGATTGATGGGGTGCTAGATAAGATTGTCATGTCCGCCAGTAGTCAATCACCAATTCCACTGGTACCTCCCTCTACGCATCCCTCCATGAGACCCTTTCGTTTGTGTCCGGTACCTCCCTCTACATAAACGCTCTGAGATACATCAACATTCCTGAGAATCGACGGCTTTGGATGCTGGAGCTTTATCTAACTTCAAGGGCTATGTGGGTGCAGGCGCATTTCAGTGGCTAGAGTATCCAGATGCTTGTTCTGTGATGTTTGGTTGGATTTGAACTATGTCCTAATTTTATGTGTTTGTTTATGTTTTATGAACAGAATCATATGTTTGTTAGTTAAGGAGATATAATAGGACTCCACTATGTTGTATTAATGCTGGTTTGGATCGTTCAGCATCCTATGTTTGATGTGATTTGAACTTGTTAGGTATATGTGTTATGAATGTGAATGTTGATGTTAGGTTGGTTTATGTGTGGGCTGCATATGGTTGGGTTTGGTATTATGCATGATGATGTGTTAGGGATTATGAATGATGATGTGTTGGTGTTCATGTGAGCAATGTTTGTGTTTGCATATATAGCAACTATTTATGTTACGTAATGATTATGTTTGTGGATTGCATTTTTCAATGTTAATAGGAATGTGGATTCTACATAATATTTTCATGTTCCTCCTCTGTGTGTATTACATACATCACAAATACGGCCGACATAGAGTGCAAAGAGCAATATGTGACGGGGTTCTTAGTGGTCGTGATTATGTTGATGGAATATTGAGTGGCCACGAACCCCATGTCAATAATTATTTCGCATTGATCAACATGTGTTCATACGATTGACGGATTTTTTCTGAAAGGTTGGTTGGAGGACACGAGGAACATGTTCATCGAAGAACAATTAGCTATATTCCTCACAATTGTAGGACACAATTCAACAAATAGATACTGTTAGGACCGATTTCAACACAGTGGGGAGACCATATCCAGACAGTTTAGGGCCGTTCTTTCAGTATGCTTGAAATTGAGCCATTTGGTTATCGAACCACCTGATTTCTCAATGACACCTAACCGAATATTAAATAGTCATCAATTTTTTTCAGCGTTCAAGGTAACTAAAATATCGTTTATGAATGCAGTTGAATTATATCTCCTTAACTTAACAAAACTATTTTTAATGCCATATGGGTTTTCAAACATTTACATATAGGATTGCGTTGGGGCAATAGATGAAAACCCTTGTCCACGCGATCATAGAGACAGAGAACCAAGTGTCATTCCGGGGGCGCAAAGGGGATTGCATGCAGAATGTTCTTGCTATTTGCTCCTTCGACATGTAGTTCACCTATGTTGAGGCCGGTTGGGAAGGAACGGCACACGATTCGTGTATCCTGTCAGAATGCATTTGAGACCCTTCACGGAAGTTTCTAATGCCACCTCTGGGAAATATTATCTAGCGGATGCAGGGTACAGTAACAATAGGGGATTCCTCACACCATATCGGAACGTGAGATACTGGTTGGGTGATTATAGGGGAGGCACAGGACCTCAAAATAGGGAGGAGCTATTCCACTATTATCACTCTTCCTTGCGCAATGTCATAGAACAAACTTTTGGAGTGTGAAAAGCACGATTCCCCATACTCAAGAAGATGGCATCTTATTCTTTTGACATGCAAGTACAGATCGTCATTGCAACAATGGTTATCCATAATTACATTCGAATGAAAAATCATGCTGATAACCTCTCTGTGGTTTCGAAAACATGAACACTGATGAGGACCGTACTAGTGAAATATTATATGCCCAAGTGCAACCGGAGAGAGATCAATTCAAAATGAATAGAACCCAGGATCAGATAGCCGATCTGCTAATGGCTAGGCGCTAGGGATGTGATTTTTTTTGTCTACTCCATGCAAAACCCTTGTAATATTAATATTATAACAGTCTTGTATAACTATGAAGTATTTTTGATAGCATGAAGACCAAGGATTCAGAGATTCAGTGCGTCTGTGGACGTGGTCCGATGCTCTTCTTGATGGCGAGGACTTTAAAGAACTATGGTCGATGGTTTTTGAGGTGCCCAGCTAGAGTGGTAAGTCATAGACAGTGTAAACCATGATGAATTACTATTTCTATATCATCTGGACTGTTTGCCCAAGGGCAACCTCTCCTATGCCAGTCAGGGAAATCAATCTCTTCCATGTGTTCCATTTTTTCCTCAGCATGTCCCAATAATTCTCAAATTGTTTCTTTTCGTAATTGACCAAATTCATTTGATTAAATTCTTCCCTCACCTTCTTCTATGCCGATGTTTTCAGGTTAATGCCTGGTCGACACCCTACCTTAACTTGTTCTAAACATAGATCAATAAACATTTTTTTCATCCGCACTCCATGCAGCCCTCCCACGGCTTGATTCCATTAGCTACCATGAACAATGAGGGTGGAAACATGTGAGACAAGGGATTTAAGGTACTTGATCATGTGGTTCAATCAAATGAATCAAATAACAATTGAAAGCATTTTTTCCCCAAAGTATTGGGGAAATAACCCCGACATATGAAAGACTAGTATGACGAGATGAAGTTGTCACTTGTGTTGTTATACATAAACTGTTGCCTTTTTGTATGGCTTATGGACTACCTTGGATCTGATATGATGGAAGTTCTAATTTAATTGTATTTGGATTTGTGGGGCTTGACTATCATATTGTGATTTTTGCAGTTGAGGCATCTTGTATTATATTATGTTCCTATATGTTATTTTGTCTATTTGTATTGTGGTTTATAGATAATATCTGCTAAAGCTGATTAGGGTGATCTGTGTGTGATTATTTGGACACTGGATCTAGTCAGGGTTGAGGTATTGGCTAGTGGATACCAGGCATGCAATGTACATGAGGGATTAACTAAATAGTTCATGGAACAAATTGAAATTTTTTTAGTAATCAAGGGCCATGTGAAGGGTCATAAATAATAATAAGAAGCCACACTTCACAGCAATTGACAAACATGCATTTTTAATCACATTGGACTGGTTCCATCTAACATAAATACTAAAGATTGAGTTTGAATCATTCATAATTCTGATTGAAATGCAAGAACATTGGGTATAAGAGCTTTATAAATAGGGGGAGGAATATAGAGATTGGGTATCTCACAATATCATATTTTTCTAAAGAAAAACTAATAGAGTGATCCCCATGGGAACTGGAAACATAGATATAGTACCACAAATCCATGCATCACCAATCAATGCAATCATTATCTATAGACAATCCCAATACATCAAATCAACAAGTTTTGCACTAACATTTAAAAATTCAATGGTGGCAAAAAAACAAAACAGTGACCATAATATAGAATCTAGAATCTGGATACCCCCATTTTCAGGAGATATTCAAATCATGCAAAATAAACCATCTAATAAACCTGCTTTTGCAAGGAAAAAGAAAAAAAAACTAAAGATGCACAAAATGAAACAGAAAAAAGACTAAAGATTATATCATTTCATCAGGTCCTACTCTCTGTCACTCAACAAACAAATCATCCAACAAAAAGAATTATTTCCCTGAAAAAGAGAAAAACAATAAGTCATTCAAAACCCTCTCTAATGGCTTCCTTGAATTCTCTATACATCATCATTGTTTCACCACTCAACAGAGTTCTCTATCCACCTATTCTCAACTTTCCATAAAGGGCCTAGTTTTTGCTATGTACATGGAAACACCTATGAAAGTAACATTAACCATCAATATATCTGTCTTGATTTATTAATTGGGCACTCTGTGACTCCCAGATGCATTGTTTATTAATTGGGCACTCTGTGACTCCCAGATCCCATGTTTGTAGGTTTATCATCAAAACCTATGTATATGAGGTGGTGGCTCGAAGAATCCCCTATTAGTTTAGACTTTTACCCTCATATGAAAATTACATTACCATCTAGGGAGTGTGTTGGCCTGTTGACAATGGCCTCAAGTATTTCTTTTTCTTTTCTTTTTTTCATTTCCTTTCTTGGAGGAAGGTAATAGTTCAAGTTGATATTTTCGTAATACTGATAGAAATTCAGGATTCAAAAAAATAATAATAATAGTCTTTAATGCATGAAAGGGAACCACACTTGTAAACAGAGGACACTGGCTAAATTAATTAGGGAATGAGCTAGATCATTGTATAGTCATGTACTTTTATCACTCCAAATTAAGAATCCTACAGGAAGAACAATATAAGCAAAAAATAGAGGAAGTCATAATCACATGTATCACAAAAGAAAACCATTTTGAGCCTAATATGCATAATTGTTTTCCTGCTCCAGTCCATTGCCTGTTTAATATGTAGGAATTATATCCCAGTACTAGAAACCCAAAAGCATGAACATCACCTCAACTTCTGAAACCCCCAAAAAATTAAAACCCACCTCCCAAAAACCCCCCACAAAATCTAAACAAACAGCAAACAACTAAAGATTAAATAGAAAAACCAAAGCCTTGACTTGATCTTCTACAAAAACAATGTTAAAAAACTCATCCCAATAAATCCTTCAAAAAAAAAAAAAAACTTCATCAGCCCATTTAAAAAAGGGGACCTAGGGAAGATCTAAGTCACCCCAGATGGTCACAGAGAATCCAATCAGAGATCGAAAAAACACACACATTTCGGTCTTCTCCCTAAACATTCATTTCCATAAAACCCTAATCAGATTTTCATATAACAGATCTAAAGAAATACATGGACGGAGGAGATTTGGTGGGTTTTACCTAGATCTTTGGCTGGGGAGGAAATCCGAAGAGGCTATGAAGCAGATCGGAGTGTCGGATGGTTTGTTGGAGATGGTGAGAGGGAGATCGAAGTGTATCCTCACGTTTCGTGAGGAGGAAGCAGATCAGTCGACGAACACCATGGCCTTCTCGAAGACAATCTATGATCCCGGCCGTTTAGTCGTCCGTGGTTTTAGGTTTTCGGTGCAGATGAAACCATAGCTCGAATACTTTGATGGATTTTAGGGTTCCTCTCTTAGGGACTGTTTTGGGTTCAAAGAGGGAAATCGGCGCAGCAAAAAGGAGAGAGATGGTTGAAGTCACTGAAAAAGGGTTTATATACCCTACGTAAATACTGAAAGTTAACCTGGGCACTCTCATCTTTTCATAGGTGGACAAAATCGCTTATTACGTTTGCTGATTGTTTAAATAGGTTCGCTGGGCTGAATTTTTTGACCTCAAAATGTCTGAAAGAGGAGTCTAATAAGTGCTTCTTAACAGTCCAATCAAACGAGCTTAGCACTGATTTTCAGGTTTAAGCTGAATAAGCACCGGAAATAAGTGCAACCAAATAGCCCCATAAAATCCTCAACCTTATTTAATTCCGTGTATACAACCAAATGTGGATTTTTCCCAACTCTTGGACTATTTTTAAGTCCATGGTGTGTTTGATTGCATGATTACAAAACTGATTCTACGTGAATTTAGATTTTAAAATTGATTTTATAGGAAACTCACCCTTCCAGCTTTTGAATACTATTTGCCTTAAATCTATCTACAGGAAGCTACTACGATAAAACTGTTTGATTGTATGATTACAGAATCAACTTCTTATAAACGCAAAAGCTGCCAAATTGTGCAACCAAACGTTGTTAATTGCATATTTTTACGTCTGAAAATGATATGTCCAATCTTATGTACATCTACGTCCATAGCCTTCACCGATTCTCTTTAAAAAAAAAAGAATTATTTAAAAAAAAACAATTGTACATTCACCTATTGAAATACATTGCTGTTTTGAAAAATAAAATATATACTAAAATACACTAGTGTATTTTTCTTTTTTTGAAAAAACGAATTTTTTTATAAATATTATAATACTGCAATATATACTACATTATCAAATGTATAAGTGACTAGGGTCTTAAACTGCAAACGAGACTACAAAATAGACTGAGTATGAGACTACAAAATGGACTGAGTATATGAACGCTCTTTTATGTCACCTCTTCTTAGGATGCTCATTTCTTCCAAGACTACAGTGTATAAACTTGTATTCATGGTTTTTTTCTACATCAAGCCCTCAGGCTCTCGCGAAGAGCCTTTTCTCGTGATTTTTCTTTATATTGTAATGGTTTTTTTTCTTTCTCTATCTCCTCTCACCATCATTCAAACAATGTCTATTTTGATTATAATTGGAATGAATACTAGTATACAATTTCACTAAATAAAAAAAACTTCTATTCTTGTTAACCCAACTCTCCTTCAAATTTTCAAAGGGAACGGGATAGCCCCAGCACCCTTTACACCGTTTCCACCACCTTAATGAACCCACAACCTTTAGTTTTTGTTTTTCATACACCCACCACTTTTTATATACAAAATTTTTGAACATCCAACTCACCACCCTTTCCTCTTTCTCCTCGGTTCTCTTTCATTGTCTCTGTTCTCTCCCTTCCTGTTGATCTCCCTGTGTGGCCTTTCCAACCGCCGCAATGAAGTTGCCAAGATTGGTGACAACGCCGTCGTGGAGGAGGTTGCTGAAGTTGAGGAAGACAAGCGAGCACATCTGAAAAAGTTGTTCGAGGAGAGGTCAAAGTGAGTCAGCTTCAGAGAGACGCTCCGGAGGGGGGGGGGGGTGTGGTGGGTGGAGGTCAAGTTACTGAGAGGATGAGTTGGTGGAGAGGGATAGGAGGGTGGTGAACCCATTTCGAGTTGCCATTTTTGTTTTTGTTGCTGGTGATGACCAGCCAGCAACACTATCATCTTGATGAACCGATGTGATCATTTTCCAGTGCTACCTTGACTACCTATCACTGCTATTGGCTTGTTTTAAGTTTTTGAATCAATCATCTTTAGAGGACAAAACTAAAGCCAAAAACAATGGATGCAACTGTGCTAGTATACACAAAAAAAAGGCAACTTACCCAGAAGATTGAAATATGCTTGTAATCACAAGACATGATGAAGAACAGATGCCACTCCCAAGTCAGTGCATTCGTTCGATCTACGTGTGAGGGTTTGATGGTGAGGAAAGACTGCTTGGAGATCATCCTATACTTCCAAAAGTCATGCCAAGACTGAAAAGACTCGATGCAGGTGCGTCCTAAGGTGCCCTCCCTCTTGCAGCAGTTAAGTTCAACTATGGAAGCCATTGATAAGAATCCTATGTTGATGATCCTGATGTAAAGACACACACAATATGAGCTACCAGGACGAGTTTAAGAATAGCAAATCCATACAGCAATACACACCTTAGAAACTCTCCTATGAAAATCCAAATTTCCTTGTAGCTTTGACGTTGTACTCATGCTTGAAGAGATTGCCCCTCAACAACATGGCCTTCACATCTTTATCGAATTCAATACCCATTTGTAAAATGCGTTGAAATGTCGCGTTTCTCTGATCCTCATTGTGTGAGTTGATCCATGCCTGCAAAAGATAATGTTATTTTTGAATGTTTCACCTCAACCAGCCTAGAGAAGTTCTTATCAAAAAAAAAAAAAACAGCCTAGAGAAGTTCAACATCGAATCAGGATATCAAAGTAAGTTGGGCTTTTTAAGCTGGGGAGTATTGAAGATTTTACTCTTATTACCTGAATCTGATTGTCAGTAATCAAAGCTTCAAATTCTTTCTCCAGCCCTGAAACACTGGTTTTGAAGGCATCTGCCATTGTATGAAAATCAACTGATATGAATGGATGGGTATACTGGATAATGGCTTTGTGCCGGATCAAGAGTGCTTCAACATGATCATGAAGATGGATGTCAAGCAAGAGATTTGCTTTGAGATTCTCGAGATACTGGAGGAATGAAGCATAGCAACAGCAGAAAAGAAAACCCAGCAATCATGGAAGATGATGCCAAGCTTTAATTAGAACAAAATTAACACACCAAAAGGAATGTGTCCCTTATATATTTTTATCCTTATAATTGAAAGGATTCCATGTCAAAAGACTGTAGATAGTAGAATCAATAAAGTTGCCATCATGAAACATATACATCATAGATCACACAGCAGATGACAATGAGCAACAATAATCTATAAGAGGCTTCTCTAAAAAACTGGAAGAGATGCTATGGAGCATGTTAACATCAGGAGCAAATTCAAATCAATTCTGATCAAACTTTCATTACAAAAAGATTAAAAACCTAAAGTTTTTTCTTTTTTTATTTGGCTTAGCTCAGAACGAAAAATATGTTCTGGGATATTTCAAACTAGTGACTGCAGAAGTGCAGAGTGATTAATCCAAAACGTGAGCCAGTGATGCAAGGTTCAAGGAGCTTGATAAACAATACTGGATGCATTGATGGGTTGTGGAGCTCAATGTTGTCCAACAAAAAAAAGTTTGCCTCTACCGATGGGGAACATGACATTTAAGAGTCACTTGGCTTCATGAATTTTTTTGAGAGAAAGGTAGCTCAATGATTACTTAAATTGAGAGAAAGTCAATTATTACAAGGAGATTAACAGGACACTAAGACCCCACTTTGGAAAGTAGTAGAGAGTGCTATCTCTCTAGTAGGGCCCCACCCAATACAAATCACTTCTTGATAACCAAGGCTTCGTCCACAAACTCCACTCTTGATGCCTTGGTAATACATTTCCCCCATTCCACTATGAAATTTTGGATGCTCTCCCCTCTGCTAGGCGTCAATCCTTTGATGATAGCATTGTTTCTAGTGAGCCTATCTGAGATCTGTTTTTGAATTGCTCATTCAATGAGCATTCTCAATATTATGCCTTGAAGAGGACTTGAACCTCCACGCTCTTTAGCACGAGATTTTGAGTCTCGCATGTCTACCATTTCACCATCAAGGAATCTTGAAAGTATAATACCAACGGAACCAAAGATTCAGAAATCTTTGCTTCAGGAAAAAGGAAGTTAGTATTCACAATGAACAGAATTATTCTGTCAAAGCAATGCTCTCCGAGCAGCAGTCATTCTTTATCTTCAAGATCCCAGAGAGAACCAATAGGAAAATTGAAAACTTTTAGATTGGATATTATATGGGAGGAAACTGCTGGGAGAGGATACTGAGAGACATCAAAGGGATGAATGACACAATGATGAAAAAAGGTTTTCATGACTAGAGCACAGGCAGACTAACTTTATGGAATAAGGTTATGGTGGCCCAAGTAAAATAAAGGAACATGTAGATGTGAGGCTGACCATTCCAGCTATCAAATCTATGGCCTTCTGTCTCCAGTTTGGAAAAGGACCTGTTCAACTATCAAGTCTATTGGCTGTGAAGGCATAAGGAGATAGGCAATGCAAACTATTCTTAAAGAGGAATATATGTTTGGCTGATCAGGGAAACTTAACGATCATGTAAAAAAATATATATATACACCATTATGTTGTCCATAAAGAAGTTTGGAATCTTTTGATGCATAATCTCAACTAGTTGCAACAGGCATATCACAAATGTTAAAATATCTCACCAACCAGTAATTCTCTCCATATTATTTCCACATGCAAAATCTATATACAAAGGATTGACAACTTGAGTCTTGCACAGAAAGAAAAGATATTTCTTAGATTTCCAAAAACATATTATCAGATAAAACAAAGTGAACCAAGATTCAATAATTAAATTCATTGTAAACAATTCCTCTCCATTCCTTATCTTCCAAAGATACTAAATCAATTGCATTTACTACCTTGCATAGAAAAAGTGGAAGAAACTAACCACTTTGAGCAAAAAAAGAAATTTAACATAACCAAGCACGCCAGATTGGATCATTGTCTTCCTACCTTGCATAGAAATCCATGAATATCATCTCAATGTAGGTTAAAACCTTTCAATTAAGAACTTAATTTCCATTCCTTCATTAATGAATATTGAGAAATGCACATGAATAATGGACTCCAAGAACGAAGGAAAAAAATGAGAGACAAGTATGAACAAACTGATAAGCCCAAGAGTTCTACCTTTCTGCTAATTAATAATGTTATAATTGCAAATCTTCAATCACTGTCCAACACTAATTATGTGACGGGCAATAATTGATTCATGAGGATAGTCATCCACACAAGGGTGGCATCTCAATCTTCTTTTGAACTACCATGATAACGTAATATTCCCCAATACTATGAAATTCAGTGCAAGTTAAAATGCCTCATTTATTTTAAGATGCAGAAGTTGTATTACACTAAAAATAATAATTAATTCATTCTTTATCCTTCAGTATCAATGTTTTGCATAAAGCCTCTTTTCCTGCATTACTCCTCCTTTCACACTGCTTAGTAAGTTCATTGGCCAAAGCACAAACCACCATCAGAAAAGAAACACTGATTCCTGCTGAATAAATGACATAGAAGGGGATGTCATTCAAGAAACCACCACTATATGCATGAAACTTAAAGGAAATAGGGCACCATCAGATCCATAAAAAAATTTCCACTACATGCCAATTTGACAGAGACTGGTATTCCCTCTTAATTTGAAAGTTCAACCAGATGATGTGAAAAGATCTTCTGGAAGGAATTACTTTTCACACACTATTAAGTTATTAAATTGCTGGTCTAGGAAATAGTTCAGAATAATAGTAGTTTGGTAACTTAAACTGGACAAAAGCCTTGGTCCTTAGGTGGCCCGCCTGGCACCCAGGACTGGGCACCCACCTAGTTACTAGGATCTGCTTTGAACTGAATCCACCAAGAAGGCTGCCTAACATGTAGGCATTGCATGGACCGTCAAATGCAGCCCAAGCCACTTTTTAAAACAATAATCTCAAGTACTCCGGACAAGATACATTCCAGTTGAGAATGAGTAGAGTCATCACAGTGCATATACGATTATAACTTTTGGACATGGAAAGTGAAAAATTCATGCACATGCATACTTAATCATTTATACTCCCCCTAGACTCTTATTTAGCTGAAACTCTTCTCATCAATAAAGTTAAAAATGAATGAAATTCTATGTCCTTCAATAAGAAACATTATTTTCTAATGTAATTCAGAAAAAAAATGGACAACTTCAACTTTCTGAAATAAAATCTGCTACGACAACATTCTATGCGATTTTGTGGTTCGGCAGTAGAAACAAGAGAACACCTCTTCTTTGATTCTTCTTGAGCATGAAGATTTAGGACAAGGTGGGAGAGGCTCTTGGTTCCTTAAAGGTCCTTTCGGGAGTATGTGGAGATGGTTCGAAAACATGTGCAAATGAGCGATCGGAGCAATCTCGTCAAATTTCAATGGCTAGTTCCACAAAGTGTGTTGGAGGATATGGCTTACCCATAATGAGTGTGTCTTCCAACACAACAGAACATATTGGGAAAACACAAGGGCAGCTATTTCCTCGCTCCTAAGAGATTGGGTCGCTACTATTTTGGAAGATGACATGCCATCCACAATTATGGGGAATCGATGGCTCAAGAGGTGAAGATTGGGCCCCATATCAAAAGGGAACCCCCCCCCCCCCCCCCCTTTCTGTTTTGCATTCCCCTCTTACTCCCCTTGTCTCTTTTGTAAGAAAATCCCTTGTCTCCTTCTATCCAGGGGTTTATTATTTAATAAAGATACTCCTATCATTCATAAAAAAAATCTGCTAAGACCAAGAACATGCCAAATGATGAAAACAAATGAATTCTCTAACACAAAGAAATTCACGTGCCCATTGTTCAAGAGGCTTACCTTGCGAGCAGCGCGCTTATATTTCTTTGCATCCAAATGAGCCAGTCCCGCCAGCACACATCAACTTGGCGACGGTAGTTAGATCCAGTACCTCGGGCACCTGCTCCGCTTTACTTACGTAATTTGTCACCTGCATGAACTGTCCCACATCGATGCTGACCAAGATCATGTTCAAGCACAGCTGGATTATATGCTTTGATGTTGTGCAATAATCTCGTGTCCGCACATAGCTCTTGAATATTGTGCAATTGATCTTGTTGCAGTCGGTTCTGTCCGCTTTACCACTATTTTTCTTTTCGATCTTCCGTGCACCGAAGGGGATCATCAAAAGAATGGAAAGTATTCGCCGGCGGTTCTTCTGGCGCAGCACCTCAATGGAGACCAAAACTGCTTGTCTTGTGAGTTGGGACAGACTCTAAGGGTGGGTTGGGGCTGCTCCGTTTAGACACCATGAATAAAGCTTTATTGTCCAAGTGGTGCTGGAATTGGGTGGCAAAGCCAGAGGCGGCGTGGGTGAAACTGATTAAGGAGCGCCATGATATACCAAACAATGCAGGGGGCAAGATCCCTACGTTACTCTCTAATTGCTCTCTTATCAGTAGAGGTTTTTTTGAACTTTGGGCTGACTTCGAAGAGGAAATTAAGTGGTTAATGGGAGATGGGTCATGCATTCGTTTCTGGGAAGATCGTTGGTGCGCTGATCGAGCACTAAAGGTATTATTTCCAAGACTCTGGGGCAAGGCTCTGCGAAACAGGGGAGCAGTTCAGCAATTCTGGAATGGCGGAATGGCAGGGGATGAGTGGGACACCTGCATGCGTCGGGGTCTCCGCGAGGAAGAGATCTCCCACTTCACTAGTCTGCTAGACTTGCTTGGCAGGTTTCAGCTGAGGCCGGGGGAGACAGACGCAGTGGCATGGGCAGCACACCCAAGCGGCGAGTTCAAGGTGCGTTGGTGCTATGACTGGTGGGAACGCGATAGCTTGATCGATCCCGTGTTGGTTCAACGAGCTCGTCTCTTTTGGAAAGCGAAGATCTCACTCAAGGTAAAATGTTTTATGTGGCTATTTCTCCATGAAAGACTCGTCACCAAGGAGCGACGGGCAAAGTGGCGACCGATGGAACCACAGGACTGTGTTCTATGCCATGGGTTATCGGAAACAATGCTACATCTATTTTGTGAGTGCCCAATCATTGCAAGGATATGGCAGTGGGTTGAACGCATCACGAACGTGCATTGCGGAATCAGTTCACTACATGACTTCTGAGAGATGGCAGCCCGCCTGAAGAGGAAGGGCGACAAAAGCAAGTCGGCAAGGTAATGCTTTCGATTGTCCCGGCGTGTGTATGGGCGATTTGGCGAGCAAGAAATGAAGTTGTGTTCAAAGGGGCCACTTTTTATTTTGAAAATGTATGGGAGAGAGTGATCTCATGCATCAAGGAATGGGGTGTGGGAATGGCAAGGGTCGCTTGCGTTCGCGTGGGCGAAACTATATTGCGAATCACGGAATAGGAGGATACTGTGTGAGTGCGAGTTTGGGTAGATCCCTTATCTACCCAACACTGCACTTAATTGTTTTGGAGTGTAGATGAGGGTCATCCACCTCACCCCTCTTTATTTTATTTTTTTCTTTCGTGTTTTGCTCATTTTCATCATCTCCCTGTAACCTCAATTTCATACATCGTCTGTTTTTTGAAATAGATATGCCTACATTCGACTAAAAAAAAAAAACAAAGATATTTATTGGAAGAAAGAACCTTTAAAAAAAGGGTGTTGTTACACACGGTCCTCATTCTTAACCCCACATGCAGTCTCATTTCACTACCAGTCTCATTCCACTAACGAAATATAATATATGCTTAGTTGGATGAAGCATGTGAATTTTTTTCTTCTTATCGCACAACTTAGTATTTACAATTTATTGGTGTATATACTTCATTTTTTTTATGAGGTTGCATACTTCATAACATGCAGATTGTCCCTAACATTACTGTAGAGCTTTCATTAAAAGAATAAAGTAAGAACAATTAAAAAAACAAAAAGAACAAATCCTACGAAAAGAGAAAAACTAAAACTTTTCACTTTCAATCAAACCATCAAAACAGAGAGGAAGAAGAGGGAACCACCTTGTAACTGTTGAGATCGCTGTAGAGCTTCTCCTTGCGATTCTCAGCCCTCCTATCGACGGCGTTGGTCCACTCCAGGTCAAGTTCGTAATCCAGGTCGAACCGCCCCGCGATCATCCTCTGCGCGACCTCCCGATGGAGCCGCGTGTCCTCCCCCTTCTTGATCTCCTCGTACGCCATTCGCAGCGCCTCCATCCGCGTCGCCGGGTTCTCGCACCGGTCCGCGACGAACATCAGCCGTACGATCCTCGTCTGACGGCTGTACATCCCCGCGTACGCCTCCACGTCCACGGTGTCCTCGGCTCTCTCTCTCCCCCCTTTGGCTTTGGATTTTAACCCCCTTTTTCAGTAATCCCACCCCGTTGAGAAGCCCCACCCCAACAAAAATGCAAACCTATCCCTTCTTATTAATCACATACCACACGTTGGAAGCCCACCCCCAGCAGAATTTTATCTTCTCCTTCCTCTCTCCCTCTCTCTGCTTCCTCTGGTCACAAGGTCCACATCCGACGGTGGTCCTCTCCCGCGGCTGGTATCGCCGAATCGTATCCGTCCATTTACTCCTCCTGCTCACTCTCCATCACCCAAGTGAAAGGTTAGCCCCCCCTTTTGTTTTTCTCATGATATCTTCGTTGTTAGAAACCCTAGGTGATGTTTGCGTACATTTGTTTGTATGTTTTTGATCTTAGAAACCCTAGTTTATTTTATTTTTATTTAAAAAAAAACGGTACCCTGGGTTTAGGTTTGCTAGGGAAATGGTTGATTGGAAATTGTTTGAATGAATGAATGAATGAATGAAGTAAAATGTTGATGCAAAAATGATTGTCATGTTGTTGGTTGAATGATACATTTGGGTTATTCGATAATGGTTTTTGTATAATTAATTGATTGACAAATGTTTATAATATTGTTATGGTTTGGATGAATAATGAATATAAATCTTAATGCATTATTGTTGATTGAATGCGTTCATTGATCATTGTTGGTTGAGAATGGTGTGTACTATTGGTTGAATGATTTTTTTTTGAGGAAATGGTAGACCTCACTACCGCGATTATATTAATCGAAGAAACAAAGGTTGGAAAATAGGTACAAAGAAGAGAGAATGATAGAGAAAAGAAAAACACTAAGATGAAAAAGGAAACACAAGCAATTGCCACCCGATAGAAGAGATATCTATTCGCCAAGCAAGAGCTGGGAGCCATTCTCCCTCAGCACCCTTAGACAATGAAAAAATGTTTATACATTTGTTTTGCTTTGAATTGAGTAATGAAATTTATGTTCATGCAACTTTTTCAATGAATGAGAATGTATTTGTTTTTCTTGCATATGCATGAGTAGTTGAGTACTAACTCAACATCATTATACAGTAATGGCTCCTAAGGAATACGTTCGATCTACAGCTTCTAATAAGAAAAATAGATCAAAAGACGCATCTTCTAGTTCTCAAAATGTCGTTGAGGAGCCACAGGAAGAGGAAGTGGTGGCAGAAGAGGTAGATGAAGATTCAGAGATCGATGAAGCCAGCTTGAAGGGTCCTTTTCCAGGTGGACCAGTAAATAATGAGCTCCTCGTAGACTATCGACACCATGTGGCTTATCGTATTTGGAATGGCAAGGTATATATTGATCTAATTATTGTATGTTTATCTAATGAAAAGTAGGTCATCAAATTCAATTGTATATGTTTTTGCACAGGAACGTTCTGTGTTAAGATGTCGACAACCCGTAACTCAGCTTGATAGTTGGAGTTTAGATGATGAAGCCATCATCTTTGTAAATAGGGTCAGGGAGAGTGGTTTGCTTCCATTGGTTCAATGGAGCTTCAAAACAATCAATTGCTCTCTAATAAGTGCAATGGTTGAAAGGTGGCACCCGGAAACAAATACTTTTCATCTACCAGTCGGAGAAATGGGCATCACATTGGATGATGTACATCAAATTATAGGCATTCCGGTCATGGGTCGGGCAGTGTCAAAGCCAAAAATTGAAAACTTTGATGTAGTTGTCGAGTTAGTTCGTGATACACTGCATATCGACCCAAGCAACATCGTTAGTGAATTAGCTGCGTCCAATGGAAGATCAGTTAGACTCTCTTGGCTGAAAGAACATCTTGCTACAAAGTCGCGTATGATACCCCAACATACCATTGAGTGTGCCGTTCGAGGATATCTTCTATATTTGTTGGGTTGCACCATTTTCTCAGATAAGACCGGCACACATGTCTCGGTTGAGTATCTCCAGTATCTCCAGGATTTGAAGAAGGTAAAGGATCATGCTTGGGGGGCAGCTACCTTAGCTCACCTGTATCGTCAATTGGGGATTGCATCAAGAGCCAAGTGCAAACAAATATCTGGTTACCTCACCCTCCTTCAGGTATTATCCAGCATATATTGACTTACACTTATAATAAATTTAAAGTACAATAAATTTTGTATCACCCAAATGTTCACTTCTTCACAGGCCTGGGTGTACGAGTACTTTCCTTTACTCAGGCCTGTACAAGATGATCGTGTCACCCAGGGATTCCCTCGAGCCGCCCTATGGAAGAATAGTAGGAATTTGCCTGGGTTGCAAAAGAACAATGTCATTGTCATCAGGGAATTGCTCGACTCATTGACTCGAGAGCAGGTATAAAGGTTTATATTAGAGTAAAAATATCATGTTCAAATAATATTTTTATTATATATTGCCTTGATTTACATTGTGTATTGATTAGGTTGACTATGAGCCATATTCGAATACAAGGGATTCCTTTCCCTTACAAGAGTACGCGTTCTTCAATGGTTGCTTGGTTGCTAACAGAGTTTATGAGCCATATACGCCTGAGCGGATGCTTCGACAGCTTGGGCACCTTCAGACAATCCCAAAAGGACCTACTCGGCCAGACGGAAAGACAAGAAGACCACGTGTAGCGAGTAGCTACCGTGTAACATATGGTGGTAGTGTAACTTATATGGAGCAATGGGAGGATCACCTTTTAGGTCCAAGATCAAGAGGCCCCCGAACGCGAAGTTCATGGGACATTGTTCCAGAGTACATCACTTGGCTTGGTAGGGTAAGCCACATCTTTGTTCAAAACCCCGAGAATAGAAGATTTGGATTGACAACCAGAAGTTCTCATGTGGATAGATCTTCAGAAGATGACTGGGTAATTGTGTATGCTCATCATTCAATCCATTTATTATTGTAAATTTATTAACATTTTTTAATCCAATTTTATGTAGCGTGTTGTGATAGCAGAATACTTGCAACCACTGGTACAAAGGAGGTATAAATCTGGCGTTTTACAAGGGTACATGCAAAATGTAATCAACTACTGTCAAGATAGCACGCCTCTTCCCACATTGACACCTCCATCCACATCCATCAAAGAACGCCACAATAAGAGAGGGATTGGTCATCCATCACAACACTGATTCCGGCAATCGAATGCTCTTCGAAATTGATGATCAAGGGATGGTTGTGTAGTCTATACAACATTTGCAACCTCCATTTATCATCATGTTCGGAAGCACACAATTTTAATGGACATTCACATTTCTTCATGCCCATTTAACGCTTAGGTTTTTCCTTGTCGTTCTTTCGTGGTCGACGATCAGACTTTCCTCCCCTCACATATTAGAATGACACGTAGAGCTCTCTTGAGGTCGCTCACCTTCCAATCACAACGACACCAACATTTTTGTCAATTCTCTTCACCTATTTTATCAATTCCTTCCAATTATCAAAGACCTAAAACAATGAAATGAGAAAAATATTAGTATATAATAAAATTATAATATGTAAACATATTTGGGAGAAAAGTCATTGTCAATTATCAAATGAGTGTAAAGTGTTCAGAGGTGTCAATACTAAAAATGGATCCGTCATGGTTTGGCGCAAATGAAATAATAGTATTCTACAAATATAATATAACAATTGCCATTAACAACTAAACATTCATATATTTTACTACTATATTATATAGTCCCATGAAAACTAACATCATTCACCATTGCTTTGATGCCTACCAAATTTGTGAATGTCAACATCAAACAAGACAATTAAATACCTAAAAGAAAATATCTTTCGTTAGTTTATAACAAAAATCTCACAATTAACATGACATAAATATCAATACAAACACCATCATCACAAATATCATAAACACTATATAATACATCACCGTCACCACAAACATCAATGCCATCAATATGGCAACAATGAAAATCAACACCATTACAACCCTAGCACCACCAACACAACATAACCACCAACACAATTAACAAACCCTAACCCTAACACCACCATCACAATGAAAATAACCACCACAACATGGAATATTATAAAAACAAACAAAAGGACTCCATACAAGATGAAACCATTACCTCTATCAAATGTGAGATCTAAAATGACTTGGGATATCTCTTCTCGCATTCATCCAAATATGTGGGCGCGCAGGAGAGTCCGCCGGTGATGGAGGATGGAGAGCTCTAAAAACATACAGATCTTGCCTCTTCTTTTTGCAAATTTACATGTTTCTGGACCAGCAGAGAGCTTCATATGGTACTTTGAACTTGTTTAAATGTTTGGGACAAGTTTGGTGATTGAATACCTCTACCTCTTGTATCTATCGACTGAACAAATTTGTATTCATCATATTGTTGAGTTGATTGTAATGTTTTTGGGTTTTGAGAATAGTACCGCATTAGTTAAAGTGAATAAACTTTTTCACCTTATATTGTGGCACACTCATTGAATGGTGTCTTGAAAATTACAAAGGGAGAAATATGTGCGTGTATGCACGCGTGGAATGGGGCTCATTTTGGGGCATAAAAATAACATATGGTTATTTTTTGTTGAATTTCTTTTTCTGGAATTTGAATAGTTGGGTTGGCCAATTGTCTTCCCCTGGATTACAATTCTTCAGCATTTTGCCAATAATCACTCTTCATTAAATAACTGAAATTATGAAAGGGAAATTCAAATTGTAATGGATGCAGCCATTCAACGCAATAACCCTTCAAGCTCTATATAATTCTGTTCTTCACGCAAATTTGAATAATCAATTTTTTCAGTTTCATTGAGAGTTGTAGGAAAGCTTCAGAGTTGCCATCTGTAGATTTCTTGAGTTTTGTTGTATCGTGAAAGTGGCTTGCTTAGACCCTTTAACAAACTCAGTATCTGAGTGGAGACAAATAAAATTGTAAGGAAAATGTTTATTCACGTCTCAAAACTCTGGCTTTTCTTCTGTATTCTCTAATTTCTTCTACACATACCGTGTATTTAGTATCTTTAAATCCGCTTAATTTGAATGTTTCTCCACATTCTCAATAATTTAAAAATTAACTGTAATTATAATTTGTCTTCAAGCTTGACATTGAAGTTTATGTGTTTATTTTTCATTGATGACCATAACACATCTAAAAAACAATTTAATCATTTTTGTGTTTTTACCATACTTATCCCACCTCATTACGAACAAAACATTTGTCGTCACAATTTATGTGACTGATCAATAAAAGATTTTTCCAAATTCCAGTTTTGGGGGAAAAACCCAGCAAGTGCTAATCCTTTTCCTTAAATATTAAGATCTACAAAAGATTATACATCTTTGAATAGTCATAAAGTTTGGTGTTTTAAGTAGCCATTGCAGGCAGGGCGGAGACAAAAATTATACTTAGCGGGGCAAACTTAGATAGCCTAAAATTTTCATTAAGTAACAATAATCAAATTACACATCTTTTCAAAGTATTATTTTTAAATTGACATACAAAAAATTTTAAAATATGTTTTTAAAAGGTTCAAACAAAAAAAATGATGTTAATTGTATCTTTTAAATCTATTCAGAAAAATAAGAAAAAATATATGCTTTAATTTTATTTGCAGTTCAATAATATAGAAAAAAGAGAAAGTTGACCAAATAGATGGACAATACTATTTTATACCTAAATATTTATACATGAACCAATCAAGAGTTAAAAAACCAAAAATGAAAGGGCGATGTTGCATACAATTTTTTTTAAGTCTCAAATGCAGTCTCATATACCTCATCAGTTATACTTTTTAGATGATGTATATACCTCGTTAAATTTTTTTCTTAAACTTACTAAAATTGAATTCATTTAAATCGAAGTAGAGTGATATACATTTTTCATCAAAGCATGTATCTTATTAGACAATGTTTACTATTTGTTTAAAAAATATAATTTTTTCTAAAATGAAATAATAATGTACTACAGTTTTGTATATAAATATAATAATTTAATTCATAATCACCCTACCTAACATATACATATCATAACTGATTAAAATTTATTAATATTCTCCAAATTACAACACATGATAATTAATTTAAAAAACACACGTAAATATGTACTGTTTTTTTCACAAAACCAAGTGGGGCAGCTGCCACCACTCGGCCCCATGTGGCTCGGCCACTTATTGCAGGGTTCTATATGAACCACTGATTAAGAACCCACATTTGGGCTTTTAAAAGAGAGCAGAACAAGATAACCCTGTGGAAATTGTAAGCCTGAAGATGCATTGTTTTTTCACAAAACCAAGTGGGGGCAGCTGCCATCACTCGGCCCCATGTGGCTCCGCCACTTATTGCAAGGTTCTATATGAACAACTGATTAAGAACCAATATTTGGGCTTTTAAGAGAGAGCAGAACATGATAACCCTGTGGAAATTGTAAGCCTGGAGTCCTGGTTATGTTGCCACCCTTGATTTTAGTCCACCTGTCAAAATTTATCATCCAAAATTTAGTCTTGAAAATTTTCAGGAATGTATGCAAATGAGAGCATTGATAGTTTAGCCTGTACTTTGTGAGCAGGCAGTGGAGGAAGACTGCCATCTGCAACTTGGCGAAGTCTGCTCCCACACAAAATCTCATGCCACCACCAAATGCCATGAAATTCTGGGACCCCCCATTTGTATCTATTCCCTGTGGAAATGAAGTAATGTATTAGTGTGATAACAAAGTTCGTGTACAAAAAATATTAGGTAAGGTTTCAATTGTTCCAGTTCATCTATGTTATGAGATAAATATGACAAAAGTACACAAACAATTAAATTGTTTTCTACTTGTATTATGATCGCTAGTATGAAAAATAAATGCAATGTGAAGGTGGCAATGACAACTAGTGGTAGCTTTTAAAAATTATGAAGAATGTGATAACCATTCAAACTAAATAGATGTCCAGGTTTTGAAGATAATAAACGCACAATTCTACAAACAAAAGTTTGAATTACTCTCTGTCTATGCTATTAGGTACTTATGTGAAGAATGATGTGTTGGATTTTGTGGCATTCCATGATCCAATCAAAGGAATTAAAACTTTATTTTTATTGTTTCTTGAATTCTTTATGGGCCCGTTTGGGGTGAGACATAAGATCATTTGCCCTTGATAATTATACTGGGATAGATAACAATCCATGCTGAATAAGTAAATTTTTGTTTGGTTGTCTTTTTTGTTATTCTCATTGGAAAACGTAAAATTGATATTTTTGTTGTTTGGTTCACCTTGAATAAAATATGGATAAGTGGTAGATAAGAGATGGATAAGAGTTTATGACTTTTTAAATGACAATTATACCCCTGCATAAATTATTTGTGTTTGAGAATAAGTATAAGAGATATGAGTGTGATATGATAGATGTGACAGTTTTTGAAATGTGTGCAGAGAGTGTTAGGTGAGATAAATATTTTAAAATGACAGAGAAGGGTATTTTTATCCATTGGCATAGATAAGCCCTGATAAACAATTCCACCATTTTCTTAGAATAATTATCAGGCCTTATCTTAGCTTATCCAGACATAACTATCAATGTTTATTCTTGTCAAACAAACAGCAGTTTGGAGCTTATTCTACTGTATTCTCCCCTATTCACCCTTTATTCTTCACCCCAAACGGGGGATATATGTTTAGCTTTGGACTTTTCACAACTTAAAGTTTTTTGAGCTACCCTATGACATATTATTGGTCACATTATTAATGATATTTGATCAAACCAATGTATGCATATTTACTTTCCACTAATAAGTTACAAACCCAAGTACATGTTTGGGTTATCCAATGTGAGAAATTCATGATGGGAGCAAAACAATAGAAATAAAGGTTATTGGAATTCATGTTGGGAGCAATTTCAATAAGAATATAGTTTTTAGATATCATGATGGGCTCAATTACAAGATAAATCACTTAAGAAGTCTCTTGATTTATCCAATGTGACTTTTTGAGGGGACTCATGGAGTTTATGATGAGAGTAATTCCATGATGTGAGCCATTAGATCTCCCAATGGCCTATAAAAAAGGATACTTAGTCCCTTTCCCCACTCATTACTTCACACAACATCACATCCATATCAAAGTAAAATGGTTTATACAGGTACCCACCAAATCTCTACAAAAGGGAAGAGTGAGGAGAGAGAAGTCCAAACTCCTATTCTTGTTAAGTTCCTTGATCAAATCTCATGGAGCAAGATATACACTCTAGTCCTTTCTTACCATTTTGATTTTATGAATTATGGAGTTAAAGATCCCATTATGACTATGTCTATGTGTTGTTGAAAAATCAAAGTTGCTAATTTTGGAACTTTGATAGATGTGAAATGCAACTATAGAGGGACATTTAAAAAAAAAAAGAAAAAAAAGAAGAGTAAAGCTTACATCCCATCTCCTTGGCTTGAAAGCAAGTGGGTCTTCGTAAATCTCAGGATTCAAGTGAACAGCTGGAGGACAGACCATTACTGACCAACCTGCCGGAATTGTGTATCCTGAAAAAAAAACAAATATATATAAAGTTATAATAAGTTGATCCACCGCTTCAGATTGTTATAATCATAAAAATGACTCTTTGGTTGCAAGAAATGCATTACCCTTTACATGTATATCTGTCAATGCCTTCCTGAAAATTCCAGGCACAATATTTGCCAGCCTAACTGTTTCATTGATGACCTGTGAATTTGGAGTTATTGACAAAAAGTTCAATCTAGTAAGACATGAAAGAAATTCTCATATATGAATCACCTGATTTGTGTAAGTCATTGACTTGTATTCTTTCCATGTCATTCCAGAATTTGGGTTCTCTCTGTTTCTGACGATCGCCTCGTGTTCTTTCTGATTTTTTATTTGAAACAGTTAGTGCTCTTTAAAAAATGTGAATTATAAAAGATTGTATGGCTTTGTTTGGATAAGAATATTGGATGCCTAAATTGGAAATTGTGAATTCCAATCCAGGTTAATAAGTATGTTCGGTAAAATTTTAAAAGTGAAATTCGAATTGGGTGAGTGGGATTGAGAATCCTTGATTAGGGGGATTGAAAATCCCATTTAAGAGGCGGTGGTATTACCCCAATCTCAATTCATATGGATTGAAAAAAAAAAGAGTGTACACACACACACATATATTATATACATGTATATATATTTATGTAGAGGGCAGCGATTAGGTGCGGCGGACGGCGGGTGCGGTCGTGATCACGGGCTGTCAATCACGGGTCTATCGCATCCAACGGTGATGAATGATTCACATCGGACCGTCGGATTCGATGGACCCGTGATCGGACGGCCCATGTCGCCGCCGCACCCGCCGTCCGCCGCACCCAATCACTTCACTATTTATATATATGTATACAATATATATAAAGGGAACCGATTAGGTGCGGCGAACGGTGGGTGCGGCCGCAATCACGGGCCGTCGATCATGGGTCCATCGTATCTGACGGTCAGATGCGATTCACATCGACCGTCAGATGCGATGGACCTGTGATCGGACAGCCCATGTCGCGGCCGCACCCGCCGTTCGCCGCACCTAATCGTTTCACTATATATATATATATATATATATATATATATATATATATATATATATATATATATATATATATATATACGGGGGCGATTACATGCGGCGAACGGACCTGTGATGCGACGGACCCGTGATGCGACGGACCCGTGATCCGTGACGGCCCACGATCGACGCCGCACCTGCCGTCCGCAGGTAATCGGCCCTATATATATATATATATATATATATATATATATATATATATATATATATATATATATATATATATACAGTTCCGATTAGGTGCGGTGTGCGATCGGTGCGGTGCGCGACGTGGGCAGTCCGATCGCGGGTCCATCGCATTCAACGGTCGACGTGAATCACACCCGACCGTCCGATGCGATGGACCCATGATCGACGGCCTGTGATCGCGCACCGCACCGACCACACACTGCACGTAATCGCGACTCATATACATACATATATATATATATACATATATTTATGTATATTAGTGTGAGTGTGTGTGTATATGAAAAAATATATTTTTTTTATATCGCATTCTAGGTATTATCAAAGATATGATTGAGATTAGAAATCCAATTTTGTTTTATGACTCATGTTTTTTTTATTAAACAAGTTGACAAAATTTTGAATCCCAATCCACCGAGATTTGGATTCCCATTATTCACATAATCCCAATTCTACTTGTCAACCAATAAAGTCCTAAGTCTGATTTGACATTGGGATATCGGGTTGGGATAATGAAATAATTGGGTTAAATCACATGTTATTCCATATAGCATAAGAAAAAAAAAGATAAGGTAATTGTCTGTATTTTAAGAGAAAAATTGGAGATATTTTATTTTAGATAAAAACTAGAACATACTTTATCTTTATTTTTTAACCGTATTTTGTAAAGCATGTACAATTTTTATGACTGCTCTTCTAAAAAAAAATTTATGAAACTAACACCAACAATATTAATACCTCATTAATAGAAATCGGTAGAATTGATTTTTTTTTTTTTTGAAATTATCCTATATTTTAGATCATATGATCTAAATGCAAAATTAAGGATAAGAACACAAATAAATAAGGATAACAAAATGAATTATCAAATGTAAATCTAGATAAAAATAATGATATTTTTTATCTTTATAAATTATGTTAACTTATCATAAATAAGAGTTGGTTTGAACACAGACCATCAATTCTTGAAGCTCTGCTGGGTGGTCTGTGAGAATCTTTGATTGCCATAGTCAGAGCCAAAGAAGTAGTCTCAAAGTTTGCAAACAGAAGTGCAAAGATCAAGTTCAACGCGATCGCCTCAGTCATTATCGACCTTTCTTTCATCAATTCCTCCACAACATGGTCGAAGAAATCGCTTTCACCATTTTTTCGTGGTGCAGAAGCACGCCTTTCGTCTAGCATTCTCTTCAACATTTTCATCGCCTTCTTTCTTCCCTACAAAAGAAAATGTAATTCTACATGGTGATCAAGCTTGATCCATAGTCACAATGTTCGTGTACAGAAGATATTCAACCAGTGTTTCATTCGATAAAATTGCAGAAATGATTAAACTTCCATCACTATAAAGCACATGATAAATTATCCAATTAAAATAGGTATCCAAATTCTGAATATACTAAACACATGTCAACGGACAAAATATGTTCGGCTTATAGGTAGGGGAGTTGTCCAATCAGATTACTTTTCCAAACATTTTGAAAAGTTCAGATTATTTAGTGACAATGGTATGAACAAAAAAGACCTTTAGAAGTTCTGAACATACCTGCAAACATTTGTTGTAGGCAGTGCCAGGGATGTTCACAGGGAAGGATAAGAGGCCTTGCATGAACGCGACAAAATTCAATCTCAGATTCTCCGATGACTCGTTGGGGTCATAACTGATCAACTTCTTTGCTGTCAGGTCAAATATCATCTGTTGATATACCAACAAATAGATTTAATTTAAACACACACAGCCTCTACTTGAGGACTAACAATTCTGATTTTTTTTTTCTTATACAGAGTTATCAACATACAGTTGCAATGGCTTCCTTTAGATCAACAGAGGGCTGGTTCGACCACGACGCTAGACATCCCCACGCCTTCTCCTCCATCTCACGCAGTAACTTCTCTTTGAGGTTTTCTGGTCCGAAGAGTCTCAAAACCAGGCTTTTGAGGTACTTGAACATGAAACCATGCAATGAACCAACGTTCTCTTGTCCGAAGATCTCTGTGAATGTGTCTGGATACCAGCTTTGGAACAGCTTCCCTTCCTGTTGGAAGATGTAATGGTTGAATTCAGGATCGGTGGAGACCACGACCGGGCGAACCACCAAGCTTGTCTTGAACAATTGTCCATATCTAAGCCATGCATGGAGAGAAAACACATTCATGTAACAGTTTGAACTACAATTTCTGGAAGGTGAATCGTATTGAGAACTACCTTTTGATCCTCTCTTTGATGAATGGAGGAGTGTCAGAGGAGCTGTTTGGAGAGAAGAAATGTAGGGACTCTCCAAGGAGTGGCAAGCCCATGGAGCCAGGGGGGAGTCTGCCACTGCTTTTGGGGTGTCTCCATTTGTGTGTATAAAGAGCTACACATATGATCAGCAGAGCTACAGTGAATAGAATTGCTGCACAGAACATGGTCTCTATATATTTGTTATGCTTAGAAGGTGAAGAATAATAAGAAATGGGATGCACTACTATGTGTTTCGTTTGCTTTATATAGACCCCCTTCACTCATTGTATCGATGTATACATACCTCGTTGAAATGTTTTCCCATTTATTATAAATGATATCATTCAATTAATTAGAATACATACTCCACATTTTATAAAAGTAAAAATGTATATAACCTCCTAAAAGTTCACATAAATGCATATCAACCTCTCATTTTTCTGATAATAAATATAACCCCCTCAAAGTTGTCATGGTTAAACAAATACCCCCCGAGTTAGTTTGCCATCCAAATCTCTAGAATATTCGGGGTATATACCGTTAGTTAACGGCGGCCAATAATTATATATGCATATAACCACCTCACTTTTAACAAAAATTCAAATCGACCCCTGTAAATTATTAGAATGCCCATGTTCACACAACACGACCGAATTGCTCTTCCTCTGCATCCCAATGATCTTATTTTTGACTGACCATTGGGGAGTGCTGATGTCAAAAACCCCTTCAAAACCCTTGGAAAGTATTGTTGCTCACCAATTCTTTTCCATTTTGGTTTTCATTCCACGTCATACCGTTTTTTCTTCTTCTTTATGCATTCTTTTGTTTGGTGTTTTTCTCCATTACTGGCAGTCCGAACTGAAGGATTTGGTGCTCAAATTCTCATGATTCATCACTACCCTCGTCATTTCGAAACATCTAAGAAGTAATGTCAGAAAGTGTAAGTGTTTTATACAGTCTATGAAGTGTTTGATGAAATGGCTGTATGAGTAATTTTTGCTAAGTTTTTGGTAATGTAACTGGTCTGTTGAATTTTCATTTGTAGTACATGATCCAGAACATTCCAATTGCAATTCTACATGCCAATGTTACTTGAATGAATGTCAGACTGAATTGGACTTCATTGAACTGGACTGGAACTGTTTGACTGAATTGGACTTCACTGAACTGGACTAGTTGTGGACTGAACAGTTCTGGACTGGGGCTGAACTACATTGACTAATACTGTGGCTGGACCTTAATCTAGTCAAAAAACAAACATTCAACCAAGCACTTCCAGTCAGCAATGTGATGGCACTTCCCGCGCTCGACTTTGATGGCGACAAGGCTCATGACCAGGGGCGGAACCAAGATGTAGAATAAGAGGGGATCGGGGACCAAACATTAGACTTAGGGTCCGTTTGGAACCGCAATGTCAATCTCAGCGTTGGGTAAAGTAATGGACATTTGTTTTTCGGGCGAATGGAGATTTGTAGTGGCGTCACACGACATTTCACATCGTAGAATTTGTCCCACCATAGATACAAATATGGCCTTAGAGTCGGGTCCTATCTGAACCCGACGGGTCAAACCTGATTTTTACATGGGTTGGGTTGTAAAAATCGGGTTCGGATTCGAGTTGATAAATTCGGGTTAAGTTAGAAATCGGGTTGGGTTCATGTTGGTATTGTTTACAACCCGACGCAACCCAACCCGGAACCGAAACTAACAATAAAACAGAAAAAATCATTACCATTCAATTCTTGATATCTAATCTGGACCGTTCACGTGTTTTATTACCTCTTCTTTCATTTCACACTCCCCAACCCTAGCCGCACATTTCAAGTTTTCATTTCCCCTATTTCTTTGATCTGCTGTTCTTCTCTTATTTGTCTAAAAAATTTCAATCTATTTTGATCATAAGATATTAAAGTCGAAGGAGGCCGTTGCCAAGATTAGAAAGACTGGAGAATGTCGTCTTCTTCTTCTTCTTCCTTTTTTCCTTTTTACATGCATAAATCATAAATATGTGGGTTGCTGGGGAGATCATCAACCACTTAGACATCAAACATCATTCAAAGTTAAAATGGAATTGTTTTTTAGTTTCATTGTGAGTTGATTCCAGATCATTACGTGGTATTGAATTTTTTTTTATCAGTTTCTTTAATTTGTTTTGTTTTGATTTTTTTCCCCATGAAATCAGATTTATGAGTCTCATTCGTGTTTGATGTGATTTTTCTTTTTCAAGTGGTTCGTTGTCTATAAGAAATCGGGTTCTTTGGGTCGACAAGGGTTGTTTTCTTTTACTACGGGTTCGGTTCGGGTTAGAGTAAGGTTGAAAATCGGGTTGGGTCGGGTTAAGGTTAGATAGTTTGAATTTCGGATTGGGTTCTGGTTAGAGTCAACCCGAACCCAACCCGTCCAAGTTGCAGCCCTAGGAAACATGTTTGAAAAATAAGATTTTGAATAAAATTGTTTAAATAGACTTTGATTCCTAGAAAGCACATTTTCTACGTTTTTTAAAAAGAAATATTTTTATACTTAAAGTTGTAAGTAATTTTTTAATTAAGCATGCTTCCTGAAACTCGTTTGGTAATATGTTTAACATTTCTGTTTAATTAAAAAGCAGAATCACCCTCAATCATGTTACCAAACAGGGGGATTTGGCTGGTTAGACAGTTCGGGGGGATTTGTTTTGGTTGAATTGATGTTTTGTCTCAAAGATACAGGAGGGTCAGTGTGAAATGGGGGGTAGTATAATAATTTAAACACTTAGGGTTACATAGATGCACCCTGGATTGTAAATGTTAACAATAGGGGTGTATGTCTATTAAATCGATAAAATGAGGGGGTTATATGGATTATCATGAAAATGATGGGTCGATCTACATTTATGTAAACTTTTAGGGGGTTATATCTATTTTTCCTTTTATAAAAATACATATTTTATTAGATAAAAGATTATATGATTTTATAAAAATAAAAACATGCGTTGTCAAAGTATACTCAATATAACATTTTTCATTATTACATGTGAGTTGACCTCGAGAGATTTAAGGGTTGAACTTTGATGGATGTAGTTTTGGAGGGATTCAAGGTTTTGGTTTCAATTTATGAGGTGTGTTTATTTTGGGAATTTTAATTTTTTCCGAGTTTGGTGCGGCTTTTGGTTTTGGAGATGTCCCAACAAAAAACACATAAGAAGTTGAAAAATCATGATAAATTTTTTATAAGTTTTTAATATTGAGAATCACTCTTTTATAAATGCAGGATGACAGTGGGACTGTCCCAATAAAGTATCTGACCCTCGGATTTGGGTTTGAGACAGATAAAATGAAATCCAATGGGTTTGAAACGGAAAATAGATTTACTTACTTAATACAATCTACTCAGAACCCACCTCCGATTGCAATTGATATTAAGATTAAATATTTATTATAATAATTACATAATTTATATTTATCATTTGATATTCTAAAAATAAATCAAGAAAATAAAAATGAAGAAAATCAAACGCTAATTGAAATTTAAAATCTTATAAATATACACGAGTTGTCTTTTGGTATTAAAAAAAAAATCAAAACATTATATTTGTCACTTGTTATGGAATTGAAAGTTTATATTTCTTATTTTATTTCTTATTTTGTAGGCTTTATTCTAATAAATATTTATTTTTATTTAAAATTTCAACTTAGATTAAATATTACATAAAAATGTCTTTTAATATTTTCTTCCAAACCTATCTTGGTCCAACCTGATCTAAATGGGACGGGCTGGGCTGGTTCAGATTTTTTACATGCTTGTTGGGACAGATTTGAGATTAAAAAGCTAAACTCGTCAGTTTAAGTTCCCAGATTTAAATGATACGTTTCTTTTTAGTCACTGGAAGGGACATATCTCTAAATTATTTGATTTTCTTTTTAGTTTTTAGAATGAATTAAAAAAAAACATATCCTTTAAATATGAAGACTTAAATCAAAATATGAAGGAGTGAATGATCAATTATTAAATCATATAATTTAAGATGACTTAAAAATAAAAAAAACCCTTAATTAAACACGTACAAATGAATGAAATCAAGTAATTATGTAATTTTGTCGCACTCAGAGACAAAGTCACGGTGGTAGTTGTGAAACGTGAACCAATTTAGATGCGCGGATCTCGTGATGCATTTCATCCTTCCACAATTTTGGTAATGTACGAATAACCCTAATAGGGCTTTCATTCATAGATTGGGGAGTTTAGAAGAAAGTCATTGTGAAGCGTGTGAAACGTGAACTGGTGGACGGTTTACAATCATGGAGATTCATTTCATCATGCATATCCAGAAACGCGAACCATGACCCAGGTTCATGTTTCACGCCCTTTATAATCCTTACCTTCCCAAACATGTTTCACGCCCTTCATCATCCTTAGCCCCGTTTGAAACGGAGATAAATTTTATTTAGATATAGATTTATCCAAACATAAGTGAATATAAATAAGGATAAAATGATTTTGTGTTTGATTATATTTTGAATTATTCTCGTTGATAAAATTAAAATAAATTTTGTTGTTTGGGTAAAATGTGAATAAAGTATGGATAAGATTTATAAAAAGTAAAAAAATAATGATAGTTGATTTGATAGGTGATTTATATGAGGTGATGATAGTTGATTTGACAGTGAGTCCACATATTCTTTAGATGGAATAACTTTGGATAACTTTAATTCTAGAGGTTGATTGGAATACATATACCACTTTATCAGAGTTTATTCTGGCATACTTTATTCGGGGTTATCCAGGGTAAACAAACACATAATTTTTGTTATCCGAGATTATCCAGGTTTATCCAGGCTCTTATACCGGATCCAAACGGGGGCTTACCTTCCCAAACAATGACACCCTACCAACCATCACCATTTTATAAAAGAAAGCCCTATGAGGGTTATTTGCACACAACCAGAGACGTGAAAAGATGATATACATCGCCAGATTCGTGAACCAAAACTGGCCCACGTTTCACAACCTTCACCATCCCTTACCAAACAATTTCGCCCTAGCAAATCATGAAGTTTAGGCATAAAAATGCCGATATTCAATTTATTCATTCCAAAGTACATTTATTCATACTAAAAGACATTCAACCTTTCATTCCAAAGTACATTCAATTATTCTACCAAAGTACATTCAACCATTCATTATACATTGTTCAGAGGACAACTAGGCCTATTATGACCCTTCATCTTACACTTTGAACTTCAATTTTTTAAAAGATCTTCATTATTGTATATGTGCATGCGCCTCCTTAC
This sequence comes from Acorus calamus, assembly GCA_030737845.1. Lineage (NCBI taxonomy): Eukaryota > Viridiplantae > Streptophyta > Magnoliopsida > Acorales > Acoraceae > Acorus > Acorus calamus. The sequence continues at coordinate 39,129,001 of CM060858.1, forward strand.
AGACATGGGGCATCCTGTTGCCCTAATTTTTATTGACAAAAATAGGATCGTTTTTTGTGAGAGCTGGAAACTAGAACTGGTCTACCTAAACCCAATCCATCGAGTTTGTTTCATGTTGGAGTGGGCTCGGGTTGGGCATGGGTTATGTTTAGATTTGTATTAAGACGGTTTAATTTTAGACAATTTATACTTTGTAACTATTGTGTTTTGCATGAAAAAGATATAAATATGAAAATTGATGAATGAGGGTAGAAAGATAATAAATAAATAAAATTATAAATATATTATATTTTATGATAAAAAAAATTTTGAACAATTAAAATTTTTATCTCATAGATTAAATAGTTCAAATTTTAACAAAATATTTAAAATTACTATTAATTGCCTCACTACATTGGATTTGGGGTGAGTTCGAGTTTTCCGACCCCTCAACCCAAGCCCACCCCGAATTAGTTTCAAGTTGCAAGGATTTGATTTGATTCGAATCCAAATGCTAAAAATCTCAACCTAAACCTGCACAGATGCCGGGGTAGATTCGGGTTAGGTCGGGTTCATGTTGTCCAAATATATTTGCACCCCTAGTTTTTTTAAATTTTCCTCATTTATGGCCCCTTCAAGATCAATCAAATCTAGATCAAAAATCTACAAAGAACCAAAAAATTGATACCATTTTTGGCTCTACACGTACTTTAACACATGATTAATATGCATGTTTAAGCAAGTACTTAAACTATTATGACTGGCTCATAAATGTTGCTTTATTGACAAATCTACTTTAGTTGGTCCTATTTTGCGGTTGGAGTATGATTATATTCAATGTTTTCAATCCTTTGAACATGTGACATCATAATATAAAGGAAAATGTTTCTTACCGTCTCAATTCTAGTCATGCACATTTTTTTTAAATAGTAAATCTCATCTAAAGACATATATTTCTAGACTCCCGTCTTGAAGATGATCCTTCAAATTGTTTCATCTAGCGTTTCTGCCCTGGATGAGTAATTTAGTGGTTTGGACTGGATGTGACTTGGTAGTTGGATTTATAAGGGGAGTTGGATTTATTGGGAAAGGTGGGGTATATGAAAATGCAAGAGCATAAAAAGGGGTCGGATTAACTGAGAAACTGGGGGTGTTTGGGATAATGGGGGTGAGGTAAGCCTTGGGTGGGGTAGCAGGGGTTTCTCTTCTTTAAGGGTCCGGTCTGGTGGAGACTGGTTAGGGAATTTAGCATGTCGTCTACTGACTGGTATCCTGAGTGGTCATTCTCTCCTCTAAAAAGCTTAGACCTTGTTTATCCTGGTCTCCCTAACGTATTTCCTCTTCGAGGATGTTATTGATGTTAAATTCATCCATGGGAGCAGATGTGGGGGTAATAGAGCAACTTGGGGGTGGAAAGGGTGGATGATTAAAGTAGTAAAAAGGGGTGCAACTCTGTGCAAAGGGTGAGAATTGTAAAGAAGTAAACAAAACAGTAAAAGGGGGGTGGAAAAAGTGGGTGATTAAAGCAGTAAAGGGTGCAACTCAATGCAAAGGGTGGGAGTTGTAAAGCAGTAAATAAAGAAGTAAAGGGGGCGGAAAAATTGGGAGATTAAAGCAGTAAAAGGGTACGGTGCAACTCAATGCAAATTGTGAGAGTTGTAAAGCAGTAAATAAAGTAGTAAAGGGGGCGGAAAAAGTGAGTGATTAAAGCATAAAAGAGTAACTTTGGGGGCCACTTGGAGAAAATTAGGGTGAGAATTGTAGTTTTTCCAAACAGAGCAGCTTTAACAAATTCTTGGCATGTAGAAAAGGATTACCTTTTTGTCATTTTTCACGAGGGAGGTCCCACCATGATCGCCAATTTGTCGATATTAAAATTTGAGCATCTCTGAAGCTTGGTTCCAGTTCGTCTCATGACAAAGCAGATAACTGCCTGGAGGATCTAATCTGAATGGCTTGACAGCCTCTCAGAATGACAAAATGTGATTGCCACCTACTTTATCAAAAAGAAGAAAAAGTTGGTGTTTCTGTTGATCGCCTCGCTCGGGGAAATTGGGTGGGTTCTCCTCTTTGAGCTATGAACGGTCGCACACAGAGATGAAAAACGGGGAATCCTTTCTACTAGACAAGAATTTGAAAATGAGCTTCTAAAAGGTAGGAGGGTGCCGGTTACTCTAACCTAGCCGCCTGGATCCGACGGCTGGTTTGGACTAGCCGCCTAGTACCAGGGTTTTATATTTTCTAAATTTGAACATCACCTAGGTATAGAATTGGTTAGGGTTAAAAAGGGTTTAATCAGGGTCTTAGAGAGGGTTTATAGAGAGTGGATTTTGGTGGGAATGAGTTTTCTTCTCTCTCAACTAAGGCTCTCTCTCTCTCAATTGTTTATTTCAAGTGGTGGAAGTGAGTGTGGCTTGATTGGTGGTGTGTTTTATGATGGTTGATGAATGAAAAAAGGTTTTGGTTCACCCCTATTTATAGTAAAAATGATGCAAGGGAGTTACCTGTGGACAATAAATCAAACTGGATAATAGGGTAGTTAATTTGACTTCCTATTAGATTTTTATTTTCTGAAACTTGATCCAGGAGGGGGACAACTACTTGGATTGAGCCGTCGGGCTCGAGCGGTTGAGTTCAACAACCCACCTTGCATCATGACCTACCATACATTCCATCTCTGACAAGCGGTGGAATGTGGCGACTACTAAGTTTGAGCCGTTAGAGAGGGGCGGCTAAGAGGAACAAACCGCCTAAATGATTAGCATTTAAAGTCAACTTTATGTCCCATATGAGAGAAGCGGTTGGAGGACGACATGTTCAATGGGGGGCAATTGCAACATGTTGAGTTTCAGGAAGACAATGCAAAGTGGAACTCTGAAGAAAAAGAATGAAAACGCTCACCGATTGAAGCCGCCGAGTTATATGAAGACATCCCAAATGTTCAAAATAAATCACATAATCAACATGTTAGCGTCTCTCTAGATGGGGAAGGTGACAACTCCAGAGCAAGTTCTTCCTCACGCAAGGACGATGATGTGGGTCTGTTGGTTAGAGGTCAAGATGAGCATAAAGAGAGACGTGCTAATTTGCATTTAGAGTGGCCATATTTCCATATCCATTTTCTCCATATTTATGTATAAGTACTTGTGTGCGCTAAATTTTCTGGCCCACCAAAACGGATCAGTTCCGGAAAGCTTAGTGCCTGAGCGAACGGATCCACGGCCCAATCAACCCAAACCTGGCAAGGCCTGGCCCATCGGCCCACTTTGATCCAGTGACGACATCCCAAGTCAGTACATTTTTAATTGATATTTTTTCTAATTCCCTAAAATATATTCACTTGATACGAAATTATCAGCATTTAAATTTAAAATCACAAAGAATATATCACAGGATCAGATCATTATTAACTGATGCATGAAATCTCAACAAAATTTATATCTTTGTCAGGATTGATTAACAAAATCCTCAACATATATCTTTTGTCTCCCTGTAAATCAGAGATCCTGGATCCCTTCTCATCCGTCCGATGAGAAGGGATCGACCAACAATCCTAGAGCAATCCAGGGTACCTCTATAAATAGGGAGGTAACCCTCTCAATGAAGGTATGTGAATTTTTCCTTTTTCAGTAGCTCTATTTCGACCATTATTACTTACTTGAGCGTCGAAGGGTCTTCTGCAGGTCCCCACCTCATTGTATCTTCGACGGTCAAGAGAAAGGCTCGTTGGAAGCAGAGTGGAAGATAGCAGGAGCAGACGGATCATAGTACCCGAACCCAGTACGTCGAGTTTTGCCCCTCCAGTACTCATTTTGAATGTCTCAACAGGCTTAACATAAAGAGTATCTCTAAGGTCTAGTATACATTATTTCTAGCAAAACAACCAAGATGCGTCCATATCCTAGAATCAAAGCTTCTATGTAGCAAAATCAAACTATTTGTCTGGATCTTTTTCTGTACCAATCAATGCAAGGATTGATGGGGTTGAAAAAAGATTTTTGCACTGATTGTACTATTTTATTGACAAGGGAAATGAAACATAATCTTATTCCCCATTAAAATGGGATCATTATGAGATTTCTCAAATAAATATAAAAGGCTCCACAGCATGACTAACATGGTACATCTACATCAAAAAAATTGACATGGAATTGCAATTAATGATTTACCCAACACCAACCCATCCAACCGCAGTCTAATGTAATACATTGAAACACGTACACTTTTTTTTTAAATAAAAACTATACACTTTTTCATTGAAATACATATTGTTATAAAAAAACAAAATATACCCATGCACACTAATGTAAATTTTTTATAGGTGACTAATTATATCAGCACAATTTAATTTATTATATAAATGGTATCTTAACCCCGCGACGGTTAGGATGTAAACGAAAGTTCGGACCTTTCACCAGAAAATTTAGACTGTAAATTCCCTTTTTTGTGTTTTTTTTTCTAGGAACGAACACAAAGACAGGGAGAGAAGGAGAGAGAGAAGTATGTGATGGTAGAGATTCATGAAGTTATGTTTCCCTACAGATAATTATTGAGTAGATTGTAATGCTTTTGGGTTTTGAGAATAATCATGCATCAGTTAAAACGAATAAACTTTCTCACCTTATATTGTGGTACACTCATTTAGTGGTGTCTTGAAAATGACAAAGGGAAAAACATATGCGCGTAGAATGGGACTTGTTTAGGTACATAAAAATAACATATGGTTATTTTCTGTTGAAGCAATCCGCCAACAATCACTCTTCCATTGAATAACTGAATTCAAATTGGAATAGATGTAGCCATTCAATACAGCAACCTTTAACAAACTTAGTATCTGAGTGGGGGCAAATAAAACATTAAGAAAAGCGTTTATTTGTGCCTCAAAACTTTATTTCTTCTTCTGTATTTTCTAATTTCTTATACCGCTTAATTTGAATGTTTTACCACATTCTTAATAATTTAAAAATTAACTGTGCTTATCGTCTGTCTTCATGCTTGACATTGAAGTTTATGTGTTTATTTTTCATTGATGATTAGAACACATTTAAAAAATAGTTTAATTATTTTTATATTTTTATCATACTTATCCCGTCTCATTCACGAATGCATAGCTACCGAACAAAACATTTGTCGTCAGATATTTTGTGAAATCTTCCAAATTTCGGGGGGGGGGGGGGGGACCCAGCAAGTGTTAATGCTTTTTCCTTTGATTTTAAGATCTACAGCAGACTATACATCTTTGAACAGTCAGAAAGTTTGGTGTTTTAAGGAGCCATTACAGGGGTTCTATATGAACCACTGATTAAGAACCAACATTTGGGCTTTTGAGAGAGAGCAGAACATGATAACCCTGTGGAAATTGTAAGCCTGGAGTCCTGATTATGTTGCCACCCTTGATTTTAGTCCACCTATCAGAATTTATCATCCAAAATTTAGCCTTCAAAATATTTCAAGAATGTATGCACATGAGCATTGATAGATTACCTATACTTTGTGAGCAGGCAATGGAGGAAGACTGCCATCTGCAACTTGGCGAAGTCTGTTCCCACACAAAATCTCATGCCACCACCAAATGCCATGAAATTCTGGGACCCCCCATTTGTATCTATTCCCTGTGGAAATGAAGTCATGTATTAGTGTGATCACAAAATTCGTGTACAAAAAATATTAGGCAAGGTTTCAATCATTATGGTTCATCCATGATATGAGACAAGTATGACAAAAGTACACGAACAATTAAACTGCTTTCTACATGTATTCTTATCGCTAGTATGAAAAATATATCCAATTTGAAGGTGGCGATGACAACTAGTGCTAGTTTTTAAAATTATGAAGAATGTGATAACCATCCAAACTAAATAGACGTCCAGGTTTTGAAGGTACTAAACGCACAATTCTACAAACAAAAGTTTGGATTACTCTGTGATTATGATATTAGGTACTTATGTGAAGAATGATGTGTTGTTGGAAAATCAAAGTGCTAATTTTGAAACTTTGATTGACGTGAAATGCAACTGTAGAGAGACATTAAAAAATGGGGGGGGGGGGGGGGGGGAGCTTACATCCCATCTCCTTGGCTTGAAAGCAAGTGGGTCTTTGTAAATCTCAGGATTCAAGTGAACAGCTGGAGGACAGACCATTACTGCCCAACCTGCTGGAATTGTGTATCCTAAAAAAAACAATTATAAACTTATAATAAGTTGATCCACCACTTCAGATTGTTATAATAGCAAAAATGACTCTTTGATTGCAAGAAATGCATTACCCTTTACATGTACATCTGTCAATGCCTTCCTGAAAATTCCAGGCACAATATTTGCCAGCCTAACTGTTTCATTGATGACCTGTGAATTTGGAGTCATTGACAAAAAGTTCAATCGTAAGACATGAAAGAAATTCTCATATGAATCACCCAACTGAGTCCTTCACCTGATTTGTGTAAGTCATTGACTTGTATTCTTTCCATGTCATTCCAGAACTTGGGTTCTCTCTGTTTCTGATGATCGCCTCGTGTTCTTCCTGATTATTGATTTGAAACAGTTAGTACTCTTTAAAATGTGAAATATAGAGGACTGTAAGAGTTAATTTGAACACAGACCATCAACTCTTTAAGCTCTGCTGGGTGGTCTGTGAGAATCTTGATTGCCATAGTCAGAGCCAAAGAAGTAGTCTCAAAGGTTGCAAACAGAAGTACAAACATCAAGTCCAACGCGATCGCCTCAGTCATTAGAGACCTTTCTTTCATCAATTCCTCCACAACATAGTCGAAGAAATCACTATGACCATTTTTTCGTGGTGCAGAAGCACGCCTTTCATCTAGCATTCTCTTCAGCATTTTCATTGCCTTCTTTCTTCCCTATAAAAGAAAATATAATTCTACACGGTGATCAAGCTTGATCCATTCCATTCGATAAAATTGCAGAAATGATTAAACTTCCATCACTATAAAGCACGTGATAAATCATCCAAATAAAATAGGTATCTGAATTCTGAATATGGTATCTGAATTCTGAATATACTAAACACACAGGTCAACGAACAAAATATGTTCGGCTTATTGGTAGGGGGGTGTCCAATCAGATCACTTTTTCCAAACATTTCGAAAATTTCAAAGTATTATGTGACAATGGTATATATGAACAAAAAAGACCTTTAGAAGTTCTGAACATACCTGCAAACATTTGTTGTACGCAGTGCCAGGGATGTTCACAGGGAAGGATATGAGGCCTTGTATGAACGCGACGAAATTCAATCTCAGATTCTCCGATGACTTGTTGGGGTCATAACTGATCAACTTCTTTGCTGTCAGGTCAAATATCATCTGTAAATATACCAACAGATAGATTTAATTTAAACACTTAGTCTCTACTTGGGGACTAAAAATTCTGAATTTTTTGTTCTTATACAGAAATATAACATACAGTTGCAATGGCTTCCTTTAGATCAACAGAGGGCTGGTTCGACCATGACTCTAGACATCGCCTCGCCTTCTCCTCCATCTCACACAGTAACTTCTCTTTGAGGTTTTCCGGTCCGAAGAGTCTCAAAACCAGGCTTTTGAGGTATTTGTACATGAAACCATGCAACGAACCAACGTTCTGTCGTCCGAAGATCTCTGTGAATGTGTCTGGATACCAGCTTTGGAACAGCTTCCCTTCCTGTTGGAAGATGTAATGGTTGAATTCAGGATCGGTGGAGACCACAACCGGGCGACCCACCAAGCTTGTCTTGAACAATGGTCCGTGTCTAAGGCATGCATGGAGAGAAAACACATTCATGTACACAGTTTGAACTACAATTTCTGGCGGGCGAATCGTATTGAGAACTACCTTTTGATCCTCTCTTTGATGAATGGAGAAATGTCAGAGGAGGTGTTTGGAGAGAAGAAACGGAGGGACTCTCCAAGGAGTGGCAAGCCCATGGAGCCAGGGGGGAGTCTGCCATTGCATTTCGGGTGTCTCCATTTGTGTGTATAAAGAGCTACACATATGATCAGCAGAGCTACAGTGAATAGAATTGCTGCACAGAACATGGTCTCTATATATTTTTATGCTTAAATGGTGAAGAAGAGTAGTAAGAAATGGGATGCACTGCTATGTGTTTAGTTTGCTTTATATAGACAAAAGTTCCACCATAAAATATACTATGCATGGTTGGTTTCTTTTTTTTTTCTTCTCGACATAGCTGTAGAAGTGGTTGGAAATTAAAATGTTGAATAATTTATACTTACAGACCATATACTATATAACAAATATATATACTATGCAAAAATTATTAATCACTTTGAATTGTTCTCAGCAGTGCCAAGCTATGAAGGTGAGTGTGTGCTTCCCTGACTGCTTTTTTATTACTCAGGACAGCAGTGTATCAGTTTGTTTTACTTGTTCGTTACAATTATTTTTTATGGGGAAAACTTGATACTTTATTAATATGCTCTGTTACACTCACTCCTTTTTATAATCTCAAATGCAGCCATATATACCTCAGTCTCTTTTATTCACTGTCTATAAATAATATCATTCAATTCATTAAAATACATATTTCATTTTTTATAAAAATATACCTCTCATTAGATGATGCATTATATGATTTTAGAAAAATAAAAACACGTATTGTCTACGTTATGGATTGCGAAATGGAGTATAACATTTTTCATTATTATATGTGAGAGCTTTTTTTTTTTTGAGGCCCCACGCGCTTGCGATTCCCACGGGCACAAAGGACAGAGAGATTTGGTTGATCTTAAAACACAACCACCTCCCCAGATTTTGATAAATAGAGTTGCTTACACAGCATTTGATTCCAATCTTCACAGAGCTATTAAAAAAATGAAAAAGAAGAAAGATTATAATTTTGTGGTTCTTATGAGCAACCTATTAGATCTCCCCGAATACTCTAAAGACTAGAAATCTATGTGACATTGATGGCTAGATTTGTTGCCACCCATGTCCTTGTTTCCTCAAGTTCCCATGACATTGAGACCAAAACCTGGTCAAAACCTCAATCGAATGGCAATTGTTTATGAAACAGGGCCATTTGGATCCAATCGAGCTTAATTTCAATCTTCATAATTGTTTTTCTATTATTATGATTACCTATTTTTTTCGAAGTAAACGGTAGGCATACGCCCTTAATTTTATTCAAAAAAGGGTTGTCCAAAACATAAACACATACATGATCACCACCAAGATAGAAGTAGAAGAGATATCTGCTGTATCTCTTGGTATTACAAAAGAACTCAAACTACTCCTCCACGCTCAGTTTGTCCCCAAAAAACTCACTCTCTTGACACCAACACAAAAGGTGCCCCAAGATTTAATAAAAAACATAATCATCTCCCAGATATTCTCTACATATTATGATTATCTATTGGTGTAACTTTTTGTGTTACACCAGTAGAGAAAAAACTTTTCTTAGCTTTCCTTCCCTTATTTGTTTTATTAATAATTTTATTATTTTTCATCATACATACAAATACCATGAAAATTAGTTAAAATAAATATATTTTATTTTTTATTACTTTTCCTTTGACCTAAAAAGCCTTTCGCCTTCTTTCATTTTTTTTTCTTAAAATTGTTCACACGCATTAGTTTAGAAGCAGAGGTCCAGTCAGTTATGCCAGTTTGACCAGTGAACGAGAAAGTTTTGAATTCGGAAAGCAGGAGAAATACTCAAAACCAAGAATAGGTACCTTTGCTAACCTATTAAGCTGTTGTTATCGTATGTTTCATAATGTTTTGCATGAAAATTGCAGCCGTAATGTAAATCTGTAATGTAGGTCCCTGATAATGAGCTCCTATTGTATTATTATATTGTAAGTTAAACATTCACTCTACATTGACCGAGAGATTTTAGGGGTTGAACTTTGATGAATGTGTAAGTTTTGGGGGGATCCAAGGTTTTTGTCTCAATTTATATTTGGTGTTTTCATTTTTTGAATTTTAAATTGCTTCGGAGTTTGGTGAAGGTTTTGGTTTTGGAGATGTCTCTGGAGATGTCTCCAACAAACACATAAGAAGTTGAAAAAACATGATAAAAAAATACTGACAATCACTCTCTTGTCAATGTCATTGTTTTGGGAAGTCAGGAATAAACTATACTTTTAGGGCTCGTTTGGATAGAGGCATAAGCTATTCTAGGGTTTATACATATTCCAGGAATTGTTGACTTTATCAATGGAATAAGAGATTTTGTGTTTGGTTGTGTTTTCTGTTATTCTCATTGGGAAACGTAATAATAAAGGTTGGGGTGCTTGGTTAATGAAGAATAAGATGTGAATAAAGTGTAAAAAGTTGATTTGACATGTGGGCCCCATTGATGTATAAGAGGTGATGACAGGTGATTTGACGTGATGATATGTGATTTGATAGATGAGTTTTTTTATTCCAGTGGAGGAATAACACAATTCCATGGGTGGACTTGGAATACAAATACCAGTTTAATCTCTCCTTATTCCGCATAGCTATACCCCCTTATTCCGCCTACCCAAACACCTATTTTATCTATTCCTCCCCTATTCCACCCTTATTCCACCCTAATTCCAGTACCCAAACGGCCCATTACTGTTTTTTTTTTTTTTGGGGGGGGGGGGGTGGGTGGGTGGGGGTTTTGTTTGTAACGCTTTGGATTGGGTTGAAATTTAACTCGAATCCGACCCAGAATTGAAGAAGGTCAATCTAAATTCAATTTAATCCTAACTCCTAAATCAGAAGAGGCTAATCTAACCCAATCCATCAAGTTTGTTTCGGATAGGGATGGCAACGGGCGAGGTTAGGGACAGGGTTTTGTGAATCCCAAACCCAAACCCACCCACAAAATTTTATCTCAAACCTGTGATGGGTTTAACTTTTTCATTCACAAACTCATCCCATTTAGATTGGGTTGGGTCGGATCGGGTTAGCCGAGACAGGTTTAGGAAAAAAATATTAAAACATATTTTTATGTTATATTTAATATAAAATAAAATTTTAAATAAAAATTAATATTTATTAGAATAAACTCTAAAAAATAAGAAATAAAATAAGAAATATAAATTTTCAATTTCCATAACAAGCGACAAATATAATGTTTCAAATTTTTTTTAATACTAAAAGACAACCCGGTGTATGTTTATTTGATTTCAAATTTTAATTAGCGTTTGAGTTTATTCATTCTTATTATTTTTATATTGTTTTTGGAACACCAAATGAAAAATATAAATTATATAATTATTATAATAAATATTTAATCTTAATATTAATTACAGCCGGAGGCGGGTTCGGGGCGGGTTTTGCTAAGTTAAACCCATTTTCCGTCCTAAACTCGCCGTCGAGTTTCATTTTATCTATCTCCAAACTCGTCTCAAACCCAAACCCGACTCATGTCCCAACCGAGTTGGGCGGGTCAGGTACCCTATTGGGACAGTCCCACTGCCATCCTTAGTTTCGGATTGGGGTTGACTCAGGTTAGGCATGAGTTATTTTTGGATTTGCATTAAGATGATGTCATTTGAGACAATTTAGACTTAGTAATTATTGATGTTTTGCATGGAAAATATAATAAATATGAAAAATGAGGGTAGAAAGACAATAAATAAATGAAATTATAACTATAATAAATTGGGTTCTTTGCATGTATACCATTGAAAAACATATTATTTATTTTTATACTTTCATAAATAGTCTATTTACTTTTATACCATTAAATTTTTTTTTAAATTATGCATTTTTACGATCTTAGTTAATTTTCAACTAACCCCATTAAAGTCGTGGAGAAATGACTAAAATACCCTTATTTTTATACAATAAAAAAATATTTATCTTTATACTATGGAAAAAAACAAAAAAATATTTTACCGAGGCATACAAAAATAGAAAAAAAATATTTTATTTTTTCGTGATTATCAAATTGCATCAATTTTGAATATAAAAGACTACAATGTCCTAAATATTGAATAGATCTTTGATATTTAAATTTTATTTTTAAAATATTTTTCTTTAATTATCATTTTTTATTTAAATATTAAAATCCTATATTATTTTTAATGGTATAAACATAAATAACAAGTTTTGAAGGGTATATATACAAAAAATTGTTGTTCTTTACATTATGAAATAATATAGTTATTTTGGTCATTTTTTTTAATTAAAAGTTAACTCTAGTTAAATTTGATTTTCTCTATAAAAGGTAACAGGGTGGCACATTTTTTTATCGATAAAGATTGCAATGGTTTAAAAATAAATATGCATTTTGTAATGGTATAAAAATAAATAACATAATTTTCAATGGTATACATGCAAAAAACCTTAATATATTTTATGGTAAAAATAATTTGAACAATTAAAATTTTATCTCATAAATTAAATAGTTCAAATTTTATCAAAATATTTAAATTTACTACTAACTGGCTCACCACATTGGATTTGAGGTGGATTCGAATTTTTTGACCCCTCAATCCAAGCCCACCTTGAATTAGCTTCGAGTTGTACAGATTTGAATCATTTGATTGGGATTCGAATTCAAATGTTAAAAATCTCAACCCAAACATGCATAGAAATCGGGGTTAATTCGGGTTAAAAGTAAAGTTCAAGTCGTTCAAATTGCACTCTAATTTTTTAAAATTTTCCTTTTTTATGGTCCCTTCAAGATCAATCATTTCTACGAAGAACCAAAAAAATGATACCATTTTTGGCTCTAGACGTACTTTACATGGTTAATGTGTATTTAAGCAAGTACTTAAACTATTATGACTGGCTCATAAATGTTGCTAGATTGACAAATCAACTTTAGTTGGTCCTATTTTGCGATTGGAGTATGAGTAGATTCAATGCTTCCAAGCCTATGAATGTTTCTTACCATCTCAATTCCAGTGGTGCACTATTTTTTTTTAATAACAAGTCTCGTCTAATAAGATATATATATATATATATATATATATTTATAAAAACATAAATTTTCCCCAATATATTCTAATAAATAGCATTAATTTATTTATAAAAAAAATATTAAAAAATTAATTAAGTATGTACATCATTAATGTGAGTGTATAATGTTAATGATATATTAGGATTGAGAATTAAGGCTCTGTTTGGAGCGTCCCACCCGCGTTGGTGGTGTCGGACGCTCGCGGAAAACACAGAACTGGACGCCTGTCGCTGCGTCGAAATTATTGTGTTGCTAGTTGGCTCTTTTTCCCCGACGTAACATGGTTCACCGCGAACTTCCCCCCGCGTTCTCCCCAGACCCCTACAAATCCAAACGTCTCTGATGTGGAAAAACTTTCTTTGCATGTTACATGAGTATGCAGTATACTTGAGAATAGATGAAGAACATAATACAATACGAGGAATACTAATTTTATGTGGTTTAACTTAGACCTACATGTACATGACCAAAACTGAGAAAATTGAGATACATTACTTACATATGACTCAAACGCTTATGGGATTTACATCTCTTAGATATCATTCTCAATTTTTATTTTTTGTTTTTAGATTTCTATATATTATATAAAATCTTTTTTTTTAATAAAAAATAAATCTTGCTATTATCACTTGTATTAAAATAGGATTACAAGTATGAAATGAAGTAAGAAGATCAGAAATACAATTTATATAAAATCTCTTAACAAGATGTTACCATTAGTCTTATTAACAAAACTATTATGGAAATTTTTTGGGCATCTCTATTTAATTTAGAAAAAGAGGGAGGTGAGACAAAAGAGCAAAAAATACCAGAAAAACCAACAAGACTAAAGAAAAAGAACACATAGCCGAAAACAACAAAAAAAAAACTTAATAAAATATCATGAGATATATTTTATTTAAGGGAAAAATCCATATAACCCCCTTTAAACTGACTGAAATCCGAAAAACCCTCCGATTTTTCTTAAAATCCATATAACTCCTTGAAAACACATATTTAATCCAAATAAGTCCCAGAATAAAATTTGCGTTTATAGATAATTAATATTTTATGACTATTATATTTAATTAGCCCTAATAGAAAACATAATATACAAAAAAAAATCCATACAAATATACAATACGTTAAAAATGTGAAAAATCATATATAAATGACGATTTAACCCCTCTGAATAGGGTTTTATAATATATCTAGAAGGTAAAATCATCATTTTTATAGGATTTTTTATATTTTTAACATATTGTAGTGGTTTTTCAGTATATTGTGTTTTTAGTCAATGTTAACTAAATGAAATATTCATAAAATATTCATCATCTATTAACGAAAATTTTATTCATGGGGTTATTTGGATTTACTATGTGTTTTCAGAGAGTTATATGGATTTTAATAAAAGTGAGAAGGTTATATGGATTTCAGTCAGATTTTAGGGGGTTGTATGGATTTTTCCCTATATTTAAATAGTTAATTTAATTTTAACTAACTCAGTCAATTGTGCTTCAACCAAATATTACTCCATCATTTCTATCTGATGCGAGTGCATCAAATGCCAGAAATATTTTAAACCACTTTCTCATAAGTTAAAATGGACGGACTATATATTTATAAATTTTAATATTTCCTGTTTAATTGTGAAATATTTTAAGGTAGTCCACCCCAGACAAACTCATCTTTTTTTGTCTGCCTAAAAAAGTGAGAGTAAAAGTGTTGAAGATGGCGCAACTCGGAACTGTGTTGCTCAGTTTCCCCATTTTACGGTTCTGAAAAAGTGTCCTCTTAAATGTAAACAAAGTCAAATCTATTATATCTCCTTTTATTTTAAATTTTTTAATCTTATTTCATCTATTTATTCACTCTATCCAAAACATATTTTTGTTCATCTTAAACCATTTATAGAAAAATAATGATACGTGTAGCTTTTTATACAACTTCAATTGCAATCATTTTCTCTTTTTAAAAAAACCACTCTCCCATTGAAATTTCTACTGTTATATAAAATGAAATATATACTGAAATAACAATAAATACTCAATGTAATCCAGCCGAGTCAAATTAAGATATCTCAAAACACTACTCTATAGGACCACACTCCACCACAGAAATGCTCAAATTCGTGGAAACAAATTATAAAATTCAGAAGGTGGATAATTGGTTGTCTGATATATTATGTTTGAAGGGAATTCTATAAACATATGGCGGGATCCATGGCTCAACGGTAGTAGTCTCAAGGATGTTTTGGGGAGGGACCTACTCATTTGGGGACCCCCTGCACAGTCAAGCTGAATGTTCTCATTCGCAATGGTAGGTGGACCAAACCGACTCGTTGGACATCAGCTTTGGATCCATTTTGGGATGAGATTCAACAGCTTCAAATTGGTGGGACAGGGGAGGACATTCTCATATGGCCACATAGTCAAACAGGGTCTCTTAACTATAAATCTGCTTGGCTGGCCCAGTGTTCAACTACTCTGTCACCTCCGTGGGCATGCTGGCTCTGGCATCCAACTCAGTCACAGCGCCATAGTCTTTGCTCATGGCAATTCTTCCACAATAAGCTTCCAACTCGGGAAAGACTGCACCGCAAAGGCATAGTTCATCAGTTGGGCTGCCCCTTGTGTTCTTCTGCTGTGGAAAGTTCTGATCATCTTGCATTGCAATGCTCTTATTCTCATTACTTATGGACAACTCTATTTCGACCCTTCAAGATTAGACAACGCATACCCAACAGCTTATCACAACTTCCTGTTTGGCTGAAGTCCATTTCTCTAAATCCAGTGGTAAAGATTATAGTACTATCTATTCTTACCATCACATTATGGACCATATGGCAGGAACGCAACGCTCGAATTTTCAGGGACAAATCAACCCATAAGACCCAAGTATATTGGCACATCAAGGGGGACATCAAACTTCAGCTATTCTCTGCCCATCTCAAGTCCCCCAACACTCCTGACCTTCAACAGATTGCTGAGGCTTTTGGTGTTGTTATTTCAGAACCTAGCCTTCGCTCTTGCTCTGTTCAATGGGAGCCACCTCCCACCGACTGGGTCAAATCAAACTCTGATGGCTCACTTGCAGAAGATCGAGGGGGATATGGAGCTTTGCTCCGTGATGAAGCTTCAAACTTCCTCGAGGGGATAACGGGCAGATCTCGACTCCCTTCCATTAATCTTTTGGAACTGCAAGGCATTGTCGCAGGCCTCACATCAGGCCTAAGGCGAGAGGACACAGGAAGCTAAATTTTTAGTCAGACTCCATCACAGCTCTGGCCTGGGCAAATGAAAAAGGCTGCATACATTGGACTGCTTTAAGGCTTCTCAAATCTCTCAATCAAGGTCTTCTCCACCTGGAAAACTGGATATTCAAGCATGTGTATCGAGAAGGAAATTGCCCAGCAGACATCCTTGCAGCCTGAAAGACAACTATGGGTGAACCAACTATTTCCCCCCATCAAACCTGGTCTGAGCTGAATATGGCACTTCAATCGGACAAGGTTGGCACCATCTATACCCGACATGAGTAGACATCAATTCTATGTGTTTGCTCTAAGTCACGGAAATGTGCTTCAATGTAACACCTCCTGACTTCAGGATGGTCACCTTTTGTAAAACAAGCCCAATAATTTGGGCGGCTGCAAGGGTTGGTAGGATGCACGGGGACCTAGATCATCGTTCCCTCTGCCCCCAAACACCCCTCTAAATTACTAAGCTTGTTTTTATTTTGTAATCACTATAAATTTGTTTAGTTATAGCAATACAAATTCATTTACCAATCAAATATATATATATATAGTTTTTTTTTTTGCACCAATCACTATAAATTTATCATTTTATCAACGCGAAAAAAATACTCTAATGTGTGTGTATATATATATATATATATATATATATATATATATCAAAGCTTACACATTAACATGCTCAATGGAGTCACAACCCCATTAAATGGGTCTATATTTTTATTAATTATTTGGATGGATAAAGTTAGAGAGTCTTATTTATACTCTTTTTACAGTGTGTGTGTGTGTATTTCATCTAATAAATTGTATACATGTACCCAAAAAAAAGTATATACTCTAATTAATTTAATGTACATGTTCCCATAAAAAAATAACAAATATATGACACGACGACAAAATCAAAGTCATGAATTGACCAAAATGAGAGAGAATTAGGGGTACAACTTGGGCGGGTTGAACCCGACCCAACCCGACTCGTGGGCGGGTTTAGGTTGGAGTTTTTTGGCATCGGATTCGACCCGAACCCGAACCCAAACCAACCCGAACCCAATTCGGGTCGGGTTCGGGTTGGGGGGTTCAACCCGACCCCAACCCCCCAGGTTAACAAATGTTATGCTGCCATAACATACCTATATCTAAAACCCTAAATTCCTAAAACATAATAAACAATTACACAAATTAAAGTATCACTATGTTGTGTTTGGATTAATTATTATAGATATTCACTTTTAATTATTTGTATATAAGGTTTAATAATAATTAATTAGAATTTGTTTTGTTGTTTATTAAATATTTTGTATGATATTTTAGGTGTTAAACCCGACCCGACCCGATCCGAACCCGATCCAAACCCGGCCGAACCCGACTTGAGCCCGAATTCAACCCGAACCCGACCCAAACCCGACCGAACCCGAATTCAACCCGAACCCGCGGGTTGAGATCGGGTTCGGGTTCGGGTTGAGGCCGGGTTCGGGCTCGGGCTCGGGTTCGGGTTGGACTCGCTGCAATGCAGGTTAATGTCGAACCCGACCCAACCCGACCGAGTTGCACCCCTAGAGAGAATGAGAGATACATGCCATCTATTCTCTGTTAAGCATCACACTGCCCCCAAAACTTCTTTGCTTAGTAGTGCATACAGCCAACCTTAGTTAATAACCAAAATCTAACAGATGTCAATTCCCCTTTTTCACAAATGACAAAATAATTATTTTAGGTGGTAAAGTCTGAGAACAGAAGGTTTAGAAATGTCAGTCCTACCTATGCAGCTTTGGCTGTTTCCCGAACTTGTGCAAGTTTGGCCAGTAGACCGCAAAGCTGGAGAAAGGAACCCACTCCATCGCATATTCTCATGTGGGCAAATCCAGTTTCCTGCATACGTAAAAGAAAGAGGCATCAGGCACAAAGCGACGGCCAACAGAGGACATCCAAGAATTAACAAACCTTCATGAACTCTAACTTCAAGTACTCCGCCATATCATAGTTCTTTATTATACGAAAGAGAGTCGTGATTATATCAGTGGGAGAATAACCCAGATCGAAGAGCTTCTTCATGCCAGAGCAAGCATTGTCAAACTTTCCCCCCAGTATGTTGTGAACCATGTTCTTCACATGTAAGGGGTGAGGCTGATCGCAGACCTGAATGAAGAAGGCGTACAATAGAATGTCCAAGCCACAGATTAGGAAAATGTCGGAATCTGGAAAATGATGGTGAGCATGGAATCGGCTATGCTGACCTTGAACACATTCTCCTGGTTGACAAACCTAAAACCAGTGACTGTCGCTTGTAGATTGTTCAGAGCCTGCCTCATATCGCCATCGGCAGTGAAAATGATGGCCTCAAGGCCTTCGGGAACATATGGGACCTTTAAATTTACACACGTCACAAACATATCACTGGAGTATAATCAATGTGTTCTATATATATATATATATATATATATATATATATATATATATATATTACCAATATAAAAAAATGTGTTCTATATGTTTTTCACATATTGGATACACAGATATCATAAATATTTGCAACTCAGATGGACTCTGTGCAGATTTTCTTATTGCCTATGAGAATGTGGATAACCTCATCTGACCAGAAAACCACAATAAATTGCTATGCTAAATCGTGCATGAATACACATGTTGACTTGTAAACAACAAAGACAACAAAGAAAGTTATATCCTCTTACAGGTCAAAACATTATATGAGAAAGAACGATATATATTTTCTTAATGCTCGCCAATAAAGTAAATCATCCAGTTTATGAAATGTTTGAGAATAAAAGATTGCAACTATGGATCTTTGCAAAATTTCATCTGCATGTTTGCTTAAGAGTGTGACAAGTATTGTCGCATTATGGGTTTTTAATTATCCTTCAATATATTCCCCCAACTTACTCTAATCCTCCTCATTTTATACTAACCTCAATCACTATCACACACTAGAATGTGGAAACATATAGCACCTAGAACTGGAGGAAGAACATGATACCAAGTTCACATGCAGATATAGAAATGGGCTTGTGTTCATGGTGACAGCACTATAGTTCCATATCATCCCAATAAACATATACACATGGGGAAGTGGCCTATATGATTTTAGTTTACTTTTTTTTTTTTTGAAAATTGATTTTAGTTTACTGTTGGATCAAGGTGGATGAGCTAGGCCAAGTGCCTATGCAGAAAGCCTTTAAAACTGTGGAACAAATAACATCCTAATGCACTTCCCACCTATAATTATTTATTCATGACCATTGGTTTTGGCAAGTATACACACACATCAATCAAACAATAATAAAGTTACAATTTACAAAATGATAAAGAGAACCAACAAAGGAGGGACAACTAAAAGATATCTGAAACAACTCGCACATAAAATGGATACTTGCTTGATTAATATTCAAAATTCCTATAATCTTAGTCTATGCACAAAATAATATAGATGAGAGTATGAGACCCTCTTTTGGGTCTAATAGAGCTCTGTCAAGTATTGCTCAAAACAACTACGACAAATTATCAAGATCTGTGTGCATCTGCATCAAATCATACTCCATGCATCTTTCAGATCAGCACAAGACTGAAGGAGCAGTGGTAGAAACTAGAAAGGCACCAAAGGCATTCTCTAAATCCAGAAGTACCAATGTTGGGTGTTAACTTCATAAAATGAATTTATTTGTTCCCTAAATTTAAGATAAAAACACTCCAACATGATTTTTAAGAATCACGGCTAGAGACCTAATTAACTTCAACACCAATGTCAGACTTCATCTCTCCCCTTGATTTGACACTGTATATATAGATGTAAGCATATGTTGCTGATGTGCATTCATACTGACCTATGAAGCACGGACACGGGACACGGGGACACGGACACGGCGACACGGGAATTTTAAAAAAAATAGGGCACGGATACGGCTAGGACACAGCAACAAATAAATTAATATAATAAATATATATATTGTATATCCATATGAAGTTAAATGTTTTTCATCCACCACCATATTTTATATGGATTGTTTTAGGTCTTGTGGGCTGTTTTTCATACACCACCATGTTTTAAATGGAACGATACACATTTTTTATCAATAAAAACATGTGTGATATGAGTTTTAATCGATAAAAATAACTGAGTATAACAGAAGGATCCCATCCCAACAAGAAAAAAACCCATAAACAACCATCCACTCCTGTTCACCTGTTACCACCGGTAAAAGAATGAAAAGACTAGTTACAATTTAACTTCATTACTTCCCTCGCACGTCACCGAAACAACAATAACATCCAACGGATCATACTCATCCACATCACCCACAAAGCCCTTGATGCACGATAATCCACACTAAACCACGACGCACCATACCAAATCCCCATAAATGCTCTTCTTTCCCCACTGGACAGAGAGGAACCGAAGGTCTTCGGTCCTCCGTCAATGGTGTCTTCATCGTCCCTACCTCCGCCGTCGCATTCTTTTTCGTAGCTCCCTGTGATGGCCCTCCGGGACAAGATCGTGGAGAAGATCATGGAGAATCGTGTGACGCTCATTGTCGGCGAAACCGGCTGCGGTAACCTCTGTTTCCATCTGTTGTGTCCGTGCTTCATAGGAGGGGGCGCCGCGAGAGTAGGTGAGGAGAGTTCGACTAGTTTGGACCTTTTTTTCTTCTTTATTTTTCCTTTTTGGGCTGAAACTGGGTTAGGCCGTGTCCCGGGCCGTGTCCTGGGCCGTGTCCCGACTAAAAATACAGCTCATTTCAGCAGACACGGCTGGAGGCGTGTCCGACATGTGTCCATGCCGTGTCCCCGCCGTGTCCGTGTCCGACATACAGGGACGTGTCCGTGCTTTCGAGATACTGACCAAGTAGAAGTTCCCAGGGGGCAATTGCAACATGTTGAGTTTCAGGAAGACAATGCAAGAAAATGAATGAAAATGCTCACCAATTGAAGCCGCCGAATTATATGAAGACATCCCAAATGTTCAAAATAAATCACATAATCAATATGTGTCTCTCCAGATGGGGAGAGCAAGTTTTTCCTCACGCAGGGATGATGATGTGGGTCTACTGGTTAGAGGGTCAAGAAGAGCATAAAGAGAGATGTGCTAATTTGCACTTCGAATGGCCATATTTCCATGTCCATTTTCCCCATATTTCTGTACAAGTACTCATTTTGAATGTCTCAACAAGCTCAACATAAATAATATCTCTAAGATCTATTATACATGATTTCTATCAAAACAACCAAGATGTGTCCATATCCTAGGGCCAAAGCTTCTATGTAGCAAAGTCAAACTAGTTCTTTGGATCTTTTTCTGTACCAATCAATGCAAGGATTGCTAAGGTTGAAAAAGATTTTTGCACTGAATGTACTATTTTATTGACAAGGGAAATGAAACATAATCTTATTTCCCATTAAAATGGGATCATTATGAGATTTCTCCAAGAAATATAAAAAGGCTCCACAGCGTGATTGACATGGTATATCTACACCAAAAAAATTGACATGGTATTGCAATTGATGATCTACCTAACACCAACCCAACTATAGATGAAGCCAAATTCCTAGGATGCAGCTGATGGCCAAGAGAAGGATTTTCCATGAAAGCCAATATCAGTTGTAGGGAAGTACAACCTACCTTAATTATTACTCAAGTTAAGCTTATACAACAGAAAAGACACGCTGTAGTTCCCTTATACTTAAAGCACCTAGTCGAGGAAGTAAAGGCATTCATTTTTTTAGACCATCAATCAAACAAGAAGCAATCAATCAGCCAAATAGATAACTTATGTATAGTTTGTTTATATATTTAGTAGTTATGGGACTTTTACTATATGAATTAAGGATGTTGAGTTGGGGTTGGGTACCTACTTAAAGTTGGATACTTGGACTATAGCTTATATAATCCCTCTTACTCATGTTTAGGTTTGGTCCTGTAGTTTTCGTCTAGCCTCTCTCCTGCTCTCATACTAGTGGCAGATCTTTACAGGATACAACATATTCGCATGGATATAAATATCAATTGCCTATATATCTTTTATCCGATGGTATAGTTAAATTTCAGATGAGTCACTTTTTGTTGCATGTAATAGTTTACAATTCAAAGGCTATATCAGAGGTAAGATCAGGAATGTGAAATTCTCAAAATTGTGACAGGGAGAAGGGAAGGGTTCATCTTTTCTAAAAAAGGTAATTTAACATTTTAAACAATAGGAAGCTTATTCTAAATTATGTGGAGATGTTGTCTTGTGTGTTTGTGTAAGTATTTTAATCATTTTAAATGTCTTGGAAGGCAAAAGAAAGGAGAATGATTGGTGATTCTATAAAGATTATCTAAAGCTAAATGATTGTTGGAATCCCCTACACCATGACCATAAAATCAAAATCTTCAGCACAAATGCTGCCAGTAAGAAATCTCCATGTATGAGATTCCATGCCTTCATATATGTCAAATGCAGAAATACGGATGCATGTCATAAAGACCATCATCATCATCGAGAAATGATGGAAAAACTCTTGGGAAACCTAACACGTTATAAGCATTGGTCTACATTGACCGCCAATTGCCCTGGCCAGCAAGATTTACTTTTGTTGGAGCAACCTCAAGCATGTCACAAAATGCAATAAGCATCGGTGATATCACAATTATCCAACCCCTTTTGATATCCGTATGAAATTGAATGAACTATAAATTGTTAAACATCCAGCATTAGGGACAGTTCATTGCCTTGGAACAGCTTGTAATAATTATGACTATCATCAAAGAAAAAGATCGATTTTTCTGTCTAATTAAGCATACAGGAGCTGGATTTTATTGTGTGTGGAGCCTCACTAAATCATATAGAATACATCAAGGCCATTATTGTACCTGTGAATTCAAACTGAAGGAGACTGACTTATTGGCAATAGATGTCTACCTATGATGCAATGCAACTGCTGAATGTCCCTTTGACCATTAAAGGTGGGTTAAAAATTCCATATCAGCAAAACAAGCATTTCAAATTCTTGTATGGATCCCTTGTTAATGATGCTGACAAGGTCACACAATCGCAATGTTGCTTAACAGATTCTAAACGAGCCATGTGATGATCAGAGAGGAGGCTTCAACGTATAAACCCACACTCTGAGATCTGGGGCAAGATTGAAGCTTTCCAGCCACAAATGGTAGTGTCATTCAAATTACAGAATGAAACTAGGAAGACTCCAGTTGAATGTAAGATAAACTCGTGTGAAATCAAAGAACTGCCTGACATCCAAGCCATAAGCTCTCTCTAAGTCGAGTAAAAATGGTAAAGTTGGTCCAGAATGAAATGCTACAGCAATTATAATATATATAGTATCCTGTACTATTATAAGGACTTGTACGTAGTGGTTTCATATCTAGGATTAGGTTTTTTTTTTTTTTGGTAGGCTTTCACACCCGTATTATTAATAGGAGAATAAAACCAAAAGTAGCGAAACGAAACAAAATGGTCTAGGACCAAAAACCCACGTGCCACCTCACGTGCCACATCACAGGATCGAATATTTCCTCATCCCAATAAGGTTGTAATAAAGACTGAGCAATTCCATTTAGATTATTGTCTGAGAAAACCCCACTATGTCAATGTCCAATACGCAAATAGCATTTCAAACAGAATTAATGAAGAACCCCGTACCTTCTCAGCATCCACGACAACCATGAGCCGGCCAAGGATCTCTTGGTCAGACAATCTCGAGAAGCGGACAAGTGCGCACCTGCTCTGTATCGGCTCAATGATCTTAGCAGATGTATTGCATGCCAATGCGAACCTCGTGGAGTTCGAATATATCTCCATCGTTCGTCTCAACGCTTGTTGCGCCCCCGAGGTCATGCTACATTCCCAATATAAACAGCTCAGAAAAAAAAAACATAAATCAACAAAAAAAAACACACAAAAAAGCATGAATCACCTATCAGCCTCATCAAGGATGATCATCTTATGCCGACCAGGAGGCAGCGTGACTTTCTTCTGAGCGAACATTTTGATCTTGTTCCGCACCACATCGATTCCCCTGAACGATAACGCTCACTGAATTGAATATAACAAAATAGTGCGCTGATACACTTTGTGCAATCTATGGTCGGGAGGTGACACTTCGGGGGTAATATTCAAAGATGATTCCCCTTTCAGAAGAGTTTTTTTCCTTCTATCTTTTACTCTCCTTATCTTCTTTTTAACATTTGGTACAGCATCATTTCTTTATAAGATTGCTGCTAAATCTTTTTAATAAAAGTACTGATATACTAATTCATTCTTGCAGTCATTCCTGTGATCGTAGTAGAGTACATGATTTGTCTAACTGAGTATATACTTACCTAGAATAGCAAACACTCGATTAGGAAAAATGCAAAAGAGTACACATTCAATTCATTCGAATATATACTTCATTCTTAATATAAAAATGTGTACTTCAGTAGATAATTTAAATCTCCCAAAAAAAAATCAAAACATTTTGAGACAGCAAAAGTGACTGCATAAACGACTGTCCCCCACATTTTCCAACAAAGAAACGAAATACCTGTCATCGGACGCGTTGAGCTCCAGAACAGCCTCCTTGAAATTGGGACCGAGGAGCTCGTGAGCTAGGGCGAGGATGCTCGTGGTCTTGCCGGTGCCCGGTGGACCCTAAAACGACAGAACAGACGATCAATTGGCGAAAATACGAGGATCAACGGTAGAGAAGGGGGGAGGGACTTACAGAGAGGATGAGATTGGGCATGTTGCCGTCGCGGGCGATGACCTGGAGCCTGGAGACTGCGTCTTCGTTGCCGACCACGTCGGAAACTTTGGTCGGCCTGTACTTCTCCACCCATGGCATCTCGTAAGGGGAGGTTGATGAGGAGGGGGTCGGTGGGGGAGGTGACGACGAGGAAGCCATGGAAGTAGAAAGAGAGAGAGAGAGAGAGAGAGAGAGAGACGGAAATGGAGGGAAAGATGTAAGGGAGAGGGTTTATTTTGCCCTACCAGTGATGGGTCTGGGTTGGATCGCCAATCAGATATGGATCGGGCTGGGCTGAATGCCCGAATCGCGAACCATGAAAGAGTCGTGTTTTTTTTTTTTTTCGCTCCAATTCCAGTCTTATATGTAGATAAAAATCAACAGCATATGTTTACATTAACAAGGTTTATGCTTCGATATAAATTTTTACGTTTTCTATAAATGCATTCAGACAATGCATTGGAACATACGTTTTGTTTTTTTATAAAAGCATATACTTCATTAGATGATTTATATTATTTTTTAAAAATTCAAAACACATGTAGACTGGAATTGGGGCTAGAAAAAAGATTGGATGTAATATTATCTAAGAATTTAAGAGGTTGTCTGACACGCAGGCATTTTTACAAGTACAAATTCAGCGGAGTATGTTTTGTTAACTCGTCCACTCATTGTATGAAATATATATCTCGTTATAAATATATTTTTTATAACTGATATCAATCAATTTATTTAAGTATATACTTTATATTTTATAACCCCCGGGGTGGAAAATAAACGCCGGATAGGGGAGAATACAGTAGAATAGCCCCAAACAGCTGTTTGTTTGATAAGAATAAACTTGATAGTTATGTCTGGATAAGCTATGATAAGAGCTGATAACTATTTAAAAAAAAGCTAGAATTGTTTATCAGGGCTTATCTATACCAATGATAAAATACTCTTATCTGTCATTTTAAAAAATTTATCTTACTTAACACTCTCTGCACATATTCTAAAAACTATCACATCTATCATATCACACACACATCTCTCATACTTATTCTCAAACACAAATAATTTATGCAGGGGTATAATTGTCATTTAAAATGTAACGCCCCGAACCCACGACTCCGTTTTGAAGCGTGAAGTCCGGTTGCGTTACTTAGTTCCTCGAATCTCAGAGTTCTACTTTTCCTTTTTCCTTTATCCAGAGATACAAAATCATACTAAAAGAACTTCAACCTTTAATAATAACATAACATCTAAAATTTCCACAATACTCTCAATTACTATGGATATAATTTATACATGGAAAAAGATACAACTTGATATAAAATGGTTACCACAAGGAGAGGCCAACTACATGCCAAATAAAATTTATAGTCTTTCGACCAAGCAACTCTAACATACTCGCACCCACAATCTCGTTCGCAGCTACACGAGATCCACCAATCTAAGTCTTTAAATCTGAAAGGTTGGAAAAGAAGGATGAGCAACCACACGCTTAGTGAATGGACCTTTAGTTCCCAATAATAATTGATATCAAAATAATAATCTTTAATAAGATATCATAAAAAACAATTGCAAATGCAATAAGATAGTATACCAATATAACTCAATAGAAGCCTCATTTTCAATATGCATAGTCTCATAGAAATTTTATCAAAACAACATGATGCGTATAAATGCAGCGGACACGCATGCCCGTATGGCACGCAGCCGAAAGGTGCTCCATCTAGAATTTGATCACGTAGACCAATCGTCACGCAGACACGGTCCCACTGGACTGAGTCACGCAGACCCTCGTCACGCAGACGATGTCATGCAAACGAATGATATGCATGCAAGAACAACTACTCACACACTAACTGCTTCCGCATGCAATACAATATATCATAATATCCATAAAACATTTACGACATACAAAAATAATCATATATATCATGATGACATGCTCACATGCTCCATACACAAAATAATAGTTGTATTCATAACATAGGCATGATGCGGTCATGATATAAATATAATTGTTTCAAATCTATATAGAGACTAGACACACTCACCTTCGGTCCACGCAAGCATCAACGATACACACTCGCACGTTGATAACCTAGCATAATAATTATACAATAATAGATCAGAAACAATCAATCACGACCCAAACAACTGACAACCAACTTATAACAATACTATGCCCAATAATCTCAAAAGCCCACATCTACAATCAACAACTCACTTCAAAGTCCTAATGAAAATCCCAACTTCGAATAAATATTAGAATACTCATATACTCACAATGATCCGATCCGATAATCAGTATCAATTTATTCCATAAGACTCATATGATCGATCAATCCTCGAATAAATATTTGGACAAATCCAATAAGGCTCAACTATAATTTCATGATCGAGTAACTCAAATCCAATCAATTTACATCCAAATAACAATAATATCCAATCAATATTCATTGATCCCACTAACCAAATTATCGATTTAAGATCCAATTTAAGTTCTCAAGATCAATAAAATCATCAAAACCCGCAAAACAAATTTATACTTCATTAAACATCAAATTTGGGATCCCTTTAATCTCTAAAATTCATCAAACTTGGTCATCAAGTTAAATATTTGAATTCTAATAAACTGCACAGAAATCTTTCAAAATTCATAACTTTTTACCTGTAACTCCGAATTAGACGATTCATGATTCGTTAGAAAGCTCTTTTCAAAATCTATTTCTGTTTGTCAAATACATTTTTCCCATAAATGACTCTATCATAGTCAAAAACACGATTTACATCCAAGCATAAAATCAACCCGAAAATAGCCATTAAATCCCCAAAACTAATAAATCTAATTTGATCTTTAAAATCCTTCAAGATCCATTCAAATAATCAACCACTTAAAATTGATCAAACCCTAACCCTAATCCATCAAACTTCTTCCTCAAACAATCGATTGACACAAACATCTCCTAACCAAAAATAAATTAAAACCCTAAACAACAAAAATCAATAGAAGCATGATTTCTCACCTTAGATCGGGTTACACCACCCACCATCTTCAACTAGAGTTAGGTCATCACCACCCTTCACACCTTCTGAAATTTGGATGAAAACCCTAACCCAAACATGTTATTTAAAGGAGGTTTACTGAAATTACAAAACGACCCCTGAAGTGTTCCAGGTTTACAATGGGGTCCCTATCTGATTTACAAACAGATCCCTATCCGATTCACAAATAGATCCCTGAAGGCTATTAAAAGGTATTCTGGATTCGCAACTAGATCCATGGGCCCAATAACTTAACACAAAATCCTAAAAATATAACTTCCCAAACTCCGAATCTCACCAAATTTCAACCAAAGTATCTTGACACTATAAAGATCTACAGAAAAATATAAAATAATTATTTCAAAATTAATTTATAATTATCATAATTATAAATCAAATTGGATCCATTTGGGTCCACCGCCAAATCTAAAAAAATGAAATATAAAAATCAAATTTAAAATTTCCATTATATATTTAAAATAAATATATAAGGCCGAAAAATACCGAAACGTTACATAAAAAGTCATAAACTCTTATCAATCATATCTACCACTTATCCTTGTTTTATTCAAGGTGAACCAAACAACAAAAAGATCAATTTTACGTTTCCCAATGAGAATAATAGAAAAGACAACTAAACAAAAATTTACCTATTCAACATGGATTGTTAGCTATCCCAATATAGCTATCAAGGCGAATAACCTTATGTCACACCCCAAACGGGCCCTAAAAGAATATATCTCATTAGATGAGATATTTGACTTTTATAAAATAAAAACATGTGTAGTTTGCATGTGGACTGTAAAATGACACTAACATATTTAAGCATTTCACAATTTCACATGGTTCTAACTCCATGTACGACGACCAACGGAGCCCACCAACCGCACATTTTGTGGGATTGAATAAGAGACGATCGAGCATTTACTCCTCAATTGCCCAACCTTAGTTAGGTTTTGAGGTAGGCTTGGGACTGTCACGGGGTTCAGGTGACACTTTCAAAACCTGGAGGAACTTTGGGAGGTCATGGTTGTACATCTCAGTCAAGGAGACAAGTGTATACAAAGTCGCTTTTGTCGCATAGTCATTCCAATAGGCTGTGAGTATCATGGTGCATTCAGAATGATTTGATCTTCAAAAGACACTCTTTCTATATGGATAATCTATGGCAAGACGCTCTCTTCTTGTTGAAGGATTGGGGGGAGGTTTATGGTCGACGCAAGACACGTGTTGGAGTTTGGGGGAGTGTTTTGGATCGAGACAAGACAGGTGCGGTCTGTGCTTGGAGATCTTGGTGACTATCTATTGAGGCATAACTCATGTATGGTGGGGAGTCATTCTTTTGCATTTTGTGCTCTTTGCCCAGCATGAATTTCCCACTTTGGGTCATCAATCGATGTAGTTTTTTTTTGTTTTATTGTTCTCTTCCCCTTATGTTTTTCTGTTTTTATTCTCCTATCATTCAACTCATTTTTAACTCGATTTCGTTAGTTATAAATGAACTACCACTTCTAAAAAAACTTCGTGTATGAAATTTTTAATAAAATATATATATTTGTATGTAAGCATGTATGCATTTAAATAATTTGAGTGCGTTCTTTTAATCTTGTGACAGTGATATTGAGTACTTATGATTCAGCTAAGTTCAAAATGTGTCAGGGACTATACAAAAATGACTACATGAATTAGGAAGGAAAAACTTAACCTCATTAATAATCCACTTATAGTCTGGACACATTTTAATTTTTTAATAACTTGTTTGAAAACTGAAGTGCATATTTAGTATATATCTTGTTAAATTACTTCACTAGACAGCTATTAAGGTGTATATTTAGTTAATGTGAGTATAAGACATTTTTTTTACAAAAATGTGAGTGCATGATTTAACAAGGCACATAGGAGGTGGAAAAAAAAAGACCGAGTGTTTTGTTATACTCAATTTTTTTATTTTTGAGAAAAATCATATAAACCAACCCCCCCTGAACAACCCCTTATCTTTTTTGAAAATCCAAATAACCCCCCAAAAACTCAACCAAAATGCAAATTAGCCTCTTCAGTTAAAAATCCCTGAAAGAATTAAAATATTCCTAAAATATTATGTTACATTAACCTATGTAATGTGACATAATATTAATAAGTCCCCGCATATTTGAAAAACATCCAAATAACCCCATGTGAATTACCTCTTTGATTAACCCATCTTTTTCCTTAATTCATTGCTCCCCACCTGTATAGACCCTCCCATCTCTAGCTCTTGATGGTTTCCTGGAACCTTCCTCTGACCTCCCTCATGCGTCTGATCATCTTCTCTATAGATTCCAACGGTGGACTCCTCTTCTCCCGCACCTACCTTGACATTCTCCTCTCCCCCTCCTCGTTGCCTAATCCACATCCTCCTCACCCCCCTCTCTGTCCTCCGCTCTATCCGCCGCCGCTTCATACAAGTTTAATGCAATTTCACAATTTGTTTTACAATTTCACTACGGAGATTAATAGACGCTACGATAGTCCTTATCGCAAATAAGCGCATTCATATTTGGTGTCCGAGCTGGGTAATGCGACAAGGGGTTTATAAAAATCAGATTGTCTTTCAATGTCACTTAGACTGTTTTGTTTGTTCACAGACAAAAATATGTGATCAGGGAGTGGTGGGGGGGGGGGGGGGAGGTTTTAATGTTTACACATGGGGTAAAATTAGTATTTTGCATGTGAAGTTAACATATAGTTTGGTTGACTGACATATGTTTTTTTTGTATTTATGGGTGTTTTTATAAAGGGTTATATGGATATATGAAAAACTCGGCAGATTATGTGTGCATATCAAACAGATTAGAGGGGGTTATGTGCATATCATGCGGATTACAGTGGTTTATATAGATTTTTTTCTAAATATTTTTTTACATTTATTAAAGGGAAAATGACTAAAAAAATCTCTCAAAAGTTAGAAATATCCAAATCAGCCACTTTTTAAAATTATACATAAAAAAGTCTCATTTTACAGTTTTGAAAGCACAAAAGACTAATCTACCCTTATGCAATTAGATCCTTAATACATTCCATATTTCTTAACTTTGTTAAATATTTCACCCTCTTAATTTTATTAATATATTTCACACATTTTCATGTTAATCAATTTTTTTAATTGTAAATTCTTTGTGATTAGATGGATTTTGTGAAATATGTATCAATAAATAATTTGAGTTTTTTTTATTATGAAATCCATTAAATATTGATATTTTTTAAAAAATGGATATGTACTAATGATATTATAAAAATATGTAAATATCCAAAAAATAAAAAATATGAATAAAGATTTAGAATACTAAAATATCATCTACTACATTGGGGCAAAACATAGATTTAAATTACATATTATGATTATACACAATAAATAATGATAAACAATATTATGTAAGATATATATAAGGAAAACAGAATATAATATATAATAACAAAACCTTTAAGCGGATTTATTTTCATCCTGTATAGAGAGATTGTTGTTTTGTATGAAAAATAGGTTTTTAGTGTGTAATAAAGAGGGATATTAAAATTTAATTACATAAGGGCAGATTAATCTTTTGTGTTTCCAAAACTGTGAAATTAGATTTTTTTAAGTATAATTTTAAAAAATGATGGATTTTGGTATTTCAAACTTTTAGAAATTTTTTTGATCATTTTCCTTTTATTAAAAATAAATTAATTCACTTTAAAATATAACGATATACATTTTTCTTAAAATATATATTTTATTAAATGATGTTTATTATTTTTTTAGACCATAAAAATGACAGTCCGAAATGATATTCGGATCGTGTCCTTGCCGGTCGACACATTCTCGCGTGTTTCCTTCCTGACTGCCACGCTTTCCGTTTCTATCTACTTCCAAATCCCGCATCGTCATTTCCTTCTCTCTTCATATTTCCGTAACCCCCAAAACCTTCACAATCTCATTCGATCTCCCAATCCAAACCTTCCGAAATATAGAAATCCACATCACAATTCATAGAAATCCCTACCCTTCTTTCTCCCAAACCAAAGGGAGTAAAAAAAAATGGAGACTCAGACCAATCCGGCCCCCCCAGACGACGCCTCGATAGATCCGGCGCCGCTCCTCGCCTCTACCGGTGGAAGAACGCCGTCACCGACCCGCGTGGACGGCCGCCGGAACTCCGGTGGAGGCGGTAGGAGGACGGGGCTGCGCGGGGCGGCGCGGTTCCTCCGGAGGGCGAGCAGCCGGAGGATGATGAGGGAGCCGTCGATGCTGGTGAGGGAGGCCGCGGCGGAGCAGCTGGAGGAGAGGCAGAGCGACTGGGCCTACTCGAGGCCCGTCGTGATCATGGACCTCCTGTGGAACCTCGCATTCGTGGCGGCCGCGGCGGCGGTTCTCGTGCTGAGCAGGTACGAGGCGCCGGCGATGCCTCTGCGGCTGTGGATCATCGGGTACGGGCTCCAGTGCGTGCTCCACATGGTGTGTGTTTGTGTTGAGTACCGGCGGCGGCACCCCCAGCAGTGGCTCGGATCGGAGGGTGATGAGGGGAGCGACGGACGTGGAAGGCTCGGGTTGGTGGAAGATATAGAGGAGGGGGTCGGCGGATATGATGGAGAGGAGTCTCAGGAGGAAGACGAGGAGGAGCAGACAAGGTGGGTTTTTTTTTTCTTCCTTTGATTTCTGTTTTTTGAATGGTTTGGATTACAATATCGGATCCGTTCTTTATTATTTGAGCGTCTGTAGTATTACAACTTTCATTTATTTTTCTTGAGATATAGAGCTCATAGTAACAAAGTTCGTATACGGCAAATATTCGGCCAGTGTTATGTTCGGTACGGTACGTGTACATTCGTAAATCATACGGGATAAATACGAAAAAGTACGGAGATAATTAGACTATTTTCTAGATAATTTAAGCATTAATATGTATTAATAAATTTAATAAGCATTATGTTCGGTACGGTACGTTTTGTACGTTTGATGTCTAATCGAAGTACTTTAACGAATATTCAGAAAAGTACAGAGTACTTTGTTACTCTGATAGAGCTCCGAATTTGGATGTCTTTAGCTGGAAAATTCTGTTCTTTGAGGATAATTTAATTAGGAAGTGACCCCTGACACTTTTTTTGTGCATATGTTGAATCATCACACAACATTAACTATTGGATCGTGAGGTTTTTTTCTTTACAGACACAATTATTAAAGTGCTTCATGGATGTAGATTTTCCTTTTTGGATGGTTGTATGACATTCCTATAATATTTATATCTTGATGTGTCAAACATTTCTTCTCAAACCGGTCCTATATTGTCCATGCATAGATTTGGTCTGAACAAACATCATTATCAAATACCTGCTAACAACAATCAGAAATGGGGCTTGAGTTGCATTATGTTATTAACTCATGTTTATAATAATAATGGAGAGGTTATTGGCTTCATTGCATCCATAGGCATAGGAGCCAAACCTGAATTATCTTTGTCCAACTTGTCCTGTACTTACATAAGAAGATATGTGCTGATTTCTAGGCTCCAAGTGTGTAAAATGTTCATGATTCCTGATTGTACATTATAATAAATGTTGGAGTTTTGTGGGATTTGCCTCAATCACCTAATTGTCAGACGTAGAACAGCATATATTACAAAGTCTCATCATCTAATCTTTAACCATTGAAGCTCAGTTGAGGAGCAGCCTGTTCTTTTACGATCATTGAAGTAAATTCTTGTAGATCACAAGATGAAAGAAACGTCATCATGACAAAATCAAGACTTAAATCATTCAGTTTGAGTATGTGTGGATTTTTTTTTGCAAGAAGTGTTGGAGCGATCTCACTAGACAAAGGAGATGAGGAATCTCCATGAAAAATTATAGAAAAGGAAGAAAAAGAAGGAAAACAAAGAAGGCTCCTCCAAAGCTTTAATCAATCCTTGACAACCTACGTGAACCACGCGTTACCCAATACCCATTCTGGTAGAAGGCGTATCAGCGCCTAAGGTTGAATGAACCCATCTAACATTTGAGGAAATGACCGCTCAATTGTTCTCTACATAGATCCACTTGTATTGGAAAATAAATTTGTTGCATGCTAACCAAATGTGTCAACATACCGCATGAGGAACTAAACTTTGGAATTTTGCAAAATTACTTCAATCACTATGCTGGCGCTATGAAACCATCTCCACTTGTCATATAGGTCTCTAAATGCACAAGTATACCCTAAAGCCATGCCAACCTATTCTTTGGGTGGAGAACATGTTATAACACATGTTAGATTATAGGAAGAAAGGGTAGTAATGAACTAATCTCTCAAAGCTACAAGATAATGTAAAATAAGCAAACATTGAGAAGGGGCCGAGTGTTTAGGTTTAATCAGCTTTTCATTGGTCAACATCATGTTGATTAGGATTGGTTTGGTTGAGGTTGGCTGCAAAACCAATACCAAACCCATGTAGCTATTGGTCCAGTCTGTAATATCTCAACTGTTTCGTTAGTGAATATGGGTCCTATGCCTAAAACCAATATTAAACCATGTGGATTGGATTTGTAACACTTCAGTTCTGGACCCTTATTAGTCGTCCTGATTTGCTAACACTAATTAGAAATTGCATTTCTTACACATCTATGAATTATATTGTTCATATATGGGTGATGTTTTGCATAGAAAACACTCAAAAGAGAGCTTGATTTGTAGATCCATGTTCCATGTAACCTAACAAAGTGGTGAAAAGCAGTGCTTGTTAATTTTTTTATAATCAAGAATAGTATTTGCTCAAATAAAATATAAGATATGTGGAGCACAACATCCTGTGATCCCCTTCCTCTAGGTATTTTGAATAACCCAAGGGATTCAAAAGTTCAAACCTGGGCTGACTATGGTTTGAGTGAGCAGGGATCGGGTGCTTTGTTTGGTTTTTTTTTTTTTTTTTTTTTTTTGGGGGGGGGTAGTGTGGAATAGCCTTGGGCTGATATTGTAATTCTCTCTCTTTTGTACTATGTGTATGGAGATTTGATGTACTCTGTCTTTTTTTTGAGAGAGACATCTTGTCTCCCCCATTTTCAAGATTAAGCCTTTATGCCCCCTCCAGTAGAGCTTCCAACATTTATCTATTACAGGTAGTGAGCTTCCCCCTTAATAAAAAAAAGGCCTCCTAAGACCCCATATGTAATTTACTTCAGAAAAAAGAAGACCCCATATGTAATTGAAAAGCAAGTATGACAACAGAGGTGGTGAATACATTTACTGATACTAGATGTATTATGCAGTAGTATAGTGTAGAGTGCAGTGAGGATTTCCATTGTATCCCGCTCTTTTTATAGGCAAGTTGTGGGAGTTAGGTCTTTTTTCCAAATCCAACAGGCGCAGTCTTCCTACGCGATTAAAATTTGAAAGCTTGTCCGGAGCCAAGACCTCATGGTGGGAAGTTGCCAATTTCTATTGTCAACCATTGAGCAATGTTCCAACCCAATTGTATCCCATTTGTACATTGTCTTTTCTATATGGAGTTGCAATATCTAGGTCACATGGTCAGGATACCATGCATGATGCTGTCATGATCACACGATGAACTACTGACAATATCTTGCTGCTTTTGTGCAGTTTGTCTTTTGAAATTGTGTAGACTGTATAAATCTATTAAAAACAAGAGGGGTTTGCATTTCTTTGTGTGTGTACATACCCTCTCCTAAAAATGCAGGATCTCATTTTTAAGAGCTTGGGATGAAGCTATGCAATGCCCCAAGTTTTCTACATGCCTTCGTTGAGGTTGAGTAAAAAGACGATCGAAAAATGGCAGATGCCAAATGGAATGAAAAAGGGTCACATAAAATTCAATAACTTACATGTATTTATTAAGCATGGACTTAGTTACTTGCGCATGTTAATATCCGATATTATGATTGCGATATCACTTGAAACTTCTTGATATTTTATGGAGATTATTTAGCTTCAATAGCAAGATGTCACATGGACTATTATAAATCAATTTGATCCTTAGAATGTTGCATTCATGTGGGTCACCCATCTAATAGATTACCATTCCTCAATTCAGAATCAATTATACCCACCAGGGTCTCGGTGAGTTGGTTGGAACCATCGGTGTGCTCCCCATTGGTGCATGTTCGACTCTCATCCTTAACTTACCCAGGTGTTCATAGGGAAACTTCTGAGTGGATTGGTGCGGATATCCGAACGATTAGTCCTTGTTTTGAAGGGTTTGGGATACCTCTGTTTGCCCAAAAAAAAATACACTCAGAATCAGATAATATAAATTTTTGCAGAGCAGTAGTTAGTTCATGTAATTATCTAAATATTCTTTAATGTCTTTATCAAGTAGGCAAACGTTGGACTCCAGATGTGTTCAAGTGTTCCGCTGTAGATATGTAGATGTCATATATGAATTTGGTTCTTAATATTCTAAATCCTACTGAAACCATCATTAACTCTTTTTAGTATGCTTATTTTCTACATTGTCTTGTGATCTCTTAATGAGTTATCACCACATTTTTATGCCTCTCTGAATTTATACTTTTGGCTCCCATCTTATTTATTTTACTTGCAGTGTGGCAAAGCATCTGGAGTCTGCAAATACAATGTTTTCATTCGTATGGTGGATAATTGGATTCTACTGGGTGTCTGCTGGCGGTGAAAATTTGACTCATGATGCTCCCCAACTATACTGGTTTGTGTTAATTTACCGCTTTGTGATTTGATGTTTAACATGATTTACATGACAGAGGTTTACATTACTTTGTTTTATTGCATTGCAGGCTTTGCATAATCTTTCTGGCGTTTGATGTGTTCTTTGTTGTATTCTGTGTTGCACTGGCATGTATCATTGGCATTGCTGTTTGCTGTTGTTTGCCATGTATCATTGCAATCCTGTATGCAGTGGCAGATCAGGTATCTTAATAAGCTGAATATCCTTTGATTTTTCCATAGTAATTTAGAATCATTCTTTTACTGGACCATGTGCTTTGGATCTTTACATATATTTTAATGTAGCAGTTACCACTTCATCAAAAAAAAAAAAATGTAGCAGTTACCTTTCCTTTTCCTTACCTATTTCAACTAATAAAAATTCGATAAACAACAAAAGTACTGTGTGATTGAAAATATTCTTTATATATTGACCTTTTTTGAAGGAAATGCAATGGGCACCTATTTTACAATATGCTTTTTTCTTAGGGGAAAAAAACAGCCCCTTTTTAATGAAAGGTGGGATCTCACTATCTGCAATTTACTAAAAGTCCAAAACAGATATAAATTTTTACATGAAGGGGGCTATTGTGGCCTTACCTCCAAAGGAAAAAGAGGAGATGAGGTATCTCCAATAGAACTGCAATAACAAAAGGCAACCATTTCTTTTTCAAAAAGAAAGGGCAACCAAAACCAAGGTTGGCTACAAGCACCACCCCATCCCTGCATATCCAGAAAAAACACCCCAATTATCCAGGCTTATGGTTTCATCAATTCATCCCCAAGATTTAGTTTACAGTATTTCTTTAAGTTTCTTGTGACAGGGAAACCATTCCACATTTCTTCTCTATGTTCATCTCATTTTTAATTGTCCAAATGGCCCTACTAGGGAGGAGTTGTGTTAAACTTTCAAGATTTGCTTTCTCTTCCTGTTTTCTATTAATACTCTAAACCACTCCCAAATCTGCTGAGCATTTTTAAGTGAGTCATATTTACCCCAAGGCCCAAGCACAGGTAAGAAAATTCTCCCTTGTATTTCCATCGTCTGGTTACTGAGCAGAACCGATCTAAATGTCTGTATATGTAATTGACCTCCTTAAAATAAATAGTTTTTCTATCATTAAAAACTGTGTAGATGCATACTTTATACATGATAAACTTGTTTGTCTACTTTTGCTTTTGAGGTTAATTTGCAAAAACATGGTGGTTTCCTAACACAATACCTGCCAACTAGTAAGAGTAGAAATTATGTCCATCCTGGACAATGTTTACTTTCCAGAAAAGTCTAATTTCATTATGCCAGAAATTCCAATTCTTTTATTTGTTCTTGTAGTCTCTCTGGATGTTAGATTCATTAGTGAACCTCCAAGGTAGTAGTCCTGGTTAATGGGGGAGGAGGGGACAATATCTCTCTTGAGGTGTTTCCTGCCCAAGCTTCAATGATGAATTGCAATGCTTTGAGTGTGTCTTGGGCGTCCATTGCACACAAATAGTCTTTGAAAGAGGGATCGTAATCTATTGCTTATTAGATTTGACAAGAAACTAGAAGGATGGAGAGGTAGACTTTTTAGATTTGGAGGTCATCTTGTGCTTCTTAAGGCAGTTCTCATGAGTTTTCCCCTCTTTAAAGTTCCTTGTGGTGTCCTTGACAAAATTGAGAAATTTAGAATAAGTTTCCTTTGGCCTTGAAACAAGAAAATGGTAGTGAACCACATTTAGTTAAAGTGGGAGACACTCTAGAATGGGGGTTCTTAACCTTTTGCAATATGAACAAGACATTATTGGGGAAATGGCTATGGAGACTTCTAGCGGATCTAGATACCCTTTGCCCTAGAGTAATTAGAGAGAAAAACTATTCAGAGAGCACTATATGCTCTTTGGAACCTCATTCTAAAACGTCTCTCAATTTTGTGGATGCATATTCGTGATTTGTCCATAGAGCTTCAAGAGGAAATTCAATTTCACCTTGGCAGTTGGATGGATACCCGTATTTGGAAAGATGAATGGCTTCGTGAGGATTCTTCGGCTATTCTCTTCCCCAACTTTTTTTAAGGTGGCCACGGACGAGAATGATCTTATATGCGACTTATTCACTTGCGGTGAAAATACTGTCATTTGGACCCCACATGTTCAACTCATAACCTCAACAATGTGAAATTGGAGGAGCTTGCTTCTCTCCTTGCAGCATTAGAAGATGTTGAATTGAATTTGGATGAAGAGGATAATGTTAATTGGAAATTGTCTCAGCGGAACAGTTTCTCTGTCAAGACTTTCTACCAAAAGCTCAACAAGTATCCTCATCAAGACATCCCACAATTACATATGAATGTCTAATTTGAAGCTCTCTTGCTCCATTGAAGATCAAAAGCTTTATGTGGATCCTCTGTCTTGACAAGGCCCTTACCAAAGCTAATGGATTGAAATGGGCAATTTTTGGCGATCGCACTATTGTTCTTTGTAGGAGGGAGGAGGAAACTAGGGATCATATATTCTTTGAATGCCTTTTTAACGTTTAAATTTGGGAAAGTGACGCAAGGGCATTAGGGTTTAAGTGCTCTTTTAGGAACCTTGAAGGCACGTAGAGATGGTTATGCAAAAGACGTAAAACAAGTGATTGAATCAACTCCGCACAATTCCAATGGCATATTCCTCATGCAATATATTGAAGTATTTGGTTGATGCGTAATGGACATCTTTTCCAACTCGAGGTGGCCAAACGGCCCACGAGCCCGGATTTGGCCCGGGCCCGGATCCCCCATATGACCGGGCCTGGGCCTTCGGGAAAAACCCCAAGCCCGGCCTAGGAAAACCCGCCCATAGGCTCAGGCCCGGCCCACCATGGCCTTAAGGTTTACTTTTTGAAACCCCAAGTAAATCCCAAGTCCCCAATAGCTCTTTTTTTTCTTTTATGTATGACATTTGGTGGATTCGACCAACAACTATATTGGGATATTCCCAATAAATTCCAATCAAAACATCAAATGCAAAATTGAAAATTAAATTAATTTTTTTTAATATTCTCCAACAAGTATAATGGGATTCCCAATAAATTCTAATCAAAACATCAAATTCGAAATTGAAATTACAAATTGAAAATTTACTTGTAATGTCTTGAAGGATGACTTGGGGTAAAGTTGTACAAATGATGGGTAGGTGCCAACCTAGTCAGGATGCACTCATTTTATTGTGATGTAGTCATCACCTATAAGTTAATATTCAATCATTGTAATGTTCCATTTAAATATTTTTATTATGAATTCATAATAGCTTATTCAATTAGTGTTCAAACACTTGTTGTAAACTTGTAAATTGTAGTATGCAATTATTGTAAAGGTATATCAATATTTAATTCAAATAGTTTTATTGTTCAAAGTTTTTCAATTCAAGTTATTCAACTTTTCCATTTACTTTGTTGTATGTTTTAATTTAAATTAAACAAAAACAAAAAAACAGAAAAAAAATGGTCCGGGCCACAATGCCTGACCCGGTCCTTAAGCTTGGCCCGGCCCGGACTTGGCCCGTTTGGGGCCTGGCCTACCAGTGGGCCCGGGCCTGATTTTGGACTTTAGGCTCGGCCTAAGACGGGCCCAAAACCCCTCAAGCCCGGTGGAGGCCCGCCCCAAAAGAGCCCAGCCCGAGACTGGCCCATGGCTATCCCTAGTTCCAACACAAGAGGATTTACATGGAGAATACATGGGCAACGATTTTATCCTTTTTTTTTTAATAACTTGGGTCCTATGGATTATGTGGAGACTCCTTCCACGAAAATGCGAAGGGACTAGTTCGGATAGCAAAGAGATTTATTCTTAGTCCATTTGGTTGTTTGAGTTGGAGGAGCTTTGTTTATTCTTTGTTAATTGTCTTTAATATCCTTTTGTAGTCTTTTGTTCGGATTCGAAGATGTGTTGTCTACTTTTTTTCGGGGGCTTTCTATCAATTAAGATTGCACTTAACTTTTTTCCCAAAAAAAAGGTAGTAGCCCAGGTAAGTGTGAAATTGTAGAATCTGTCAAGTGCCAACATGTTCTATTTGGACCAGATTGGGTGTGACTTTTCTCTGTATGGGCATCATGTACAAGATAAAAGAACCCACAGGGAAGAAGCACAGTTTGCCCAGAATATCCTTCACAAGGGAATTTTCTTGAGAATGCATGCTGCCTCTTTTTTTGGGTGGTTTTTTCTTTTCTTTTTTTCTTTTGTGAAAAAGGAAACGATAGGCATATGCTCTTATTTGATTAGAATTAGAGAGAATGCCCATGCAAAAGTAATACAAACCATACCAAAGGTACAATCAAAGATAAAATTTCCAAGTAGGATCCCCAGTAGAGGAGGGCTCTACTGAAGGGTTGAACGAGGGAACACAAAGCTACTGGTCTTGTGATTGGAAGTGTGAGATCGCAAATGAAAATATTTCATACTAAAATTAAACTAGGGCTGCAACTCGGGCGGGTTGGGTTCGGGTTGACCCCAACCCGAACCCAACCCGAATTCCAAACGACCCAACCCTAACCCGACCCAACCCGATTTTCAACCCGAATTGGACCAACCCGAACCCAACCCGAAATTAAATAAACCAACCCGACCCAACCCGACTTAACCCGAATTGGACCAACCCGACCCCAACCCGATTTTCAACCCGAATTGAACCAACCCGACCCAACCCGAATTTCTAACATAATGTGTAAATTAAATAAATCAACCCCACCCAACCCATAAGATTAGCTAGGTTTACCTAAAATTTGGACTACCCATATTAGAAGTTACAAAATAAACGGCCATGATTTTTTTTAAATATTAATTTTCGGGTTCGGGTTGGGTCGGAGGCCAACCCGAACCCAACCCGATTTGTGACCCAACCCGATTTGGCCAACCCGAACCCGAACCCGAACCCGATTTGATCAACCCAACCCATGTAAAAATCGGGTTCAACCCGTCGGGTTCGGGTTCAACCCGACCCAAGTTGCAGCCCTAAATTAAACACTCATTATTGCCCAACTCGGTTGCAAGGATGCTGATCTTGCCTTGGCTCCACATCTTCCTCCTGGTTCCCCTCCACCCCACGTCATTTGACTGTAATCAAAATTTAGGACAAAAAGGAAAGCCTTTTCTTGTTCATGTTCCTAACTTGCTGACCAAAAAAAAGGGATCATGGAATATATAATATGATATATACAATATTATATATATCAAAACTCCTTGCAACAATTTTTTTTTTGTTTGACTTCTCTTTTTGCTGGGGAATAGAAACCAGAAGAAATAAAGAGAGGGTATTGTGGAGATTTGTAGAAAAAAAGTGTGAAAGTACCTTGAGTAGGGAAAAATGTTACATGAACACGCA
This sequence comes from Acorus calamus, assembly GCA_030737845.1. Classification (NCBI taxonomy): domain Eukaryota; kingdom Viridiplantae; phylum Streptophyta; class Magnoliopsida; order Acorales; family Acoraceae; genus Acorus; species Acorus calamus. Next base: position 39,170,907 of record CM060858.1, read on the forward strand.
ATCCTCCAATGTTGAAGATTGGGCCGGCCCTATTTTTTGTTGGCAAGATTGGACAGGCTTGGTTAGTGGTTACACGAACAGGCAAAGGCCTTTTTTTGCTTAAATTTTGGTGACGGGTCAGATTACATTGGGGGTGGAGGGTGGGGGAGGGGGAAGATGAAGAGGAAATGTGATGACAAGGCAAGACAAGCAGTCTTGTAGCCAACTTGGACATTAATGTGTATTGTATTTTTTAGTATCAAATCTTTTCATTTGCCATCCCCTACTTCAAATCGCAAGTGGTATTGATACACACATTTTAAAGTAATCTATCATGTAATAACATTTCAAAATTTAATCCTCGCGACACACTCATTTGAGATCTGCTCAGCAGTTCAGCATCTGTTCTCATCTTGTGACCCTCATCAGTTCATCAACTACAAGCTAAATTCTTTCCTTGGGACACCAATTCATAAGTAATCTTAATTTAAGCATCCTGATGCTGGGTCTACTATATTTGCTTGCCCTACTAAAGTAACAGTCATGTTTCATTTGCTTATTCAGATCATCCAAAGTTAGTTGTACATATTATTGTGCAAATACCACTTTAAGGAAATATATTTATGAGAAATTGAAAATGGCTTCATAGGAAGGTGATCCAGTGTTTAGAAATATTGATCAACAAAAATTTGTTAAACAGAAGTTTCTTTCCCAGAGGTTCTAGGCTAGCATTTTTCTCAATGTTTAGGGGTTGGCTTAATGAATCGTATTATATGGTGAGGTCATTCTTGTGTTATCTTGATTATCTGTTGAGAGGAACGACAAAATAGTGCAATGTCTACCATTCTCTGTTTTAGGTAAGGGTAACTTCTCTTGATGCAGAATTTAGTGAGTAATTTGTCCAAGCTATAAACTTCTGTAAAATATTGGATTTCACTGCTCCATAGCTTATGTTACATACAGAATTTTGGACATCCTTCTCCTTAAAAACCCGGATATGTTAGTGGTATTAGGGAAAGCCTTTTTTATGACTTTTTTTTTTGGCGACATGATGTCACACATACCTGTTACGTGCCTCGTGGAAAAAAAATTTCAATTGCCATGCTACTCTTTTATAAGATCCGCAACCTATTGGAATATGTGAAAATTTTGTGAGTCTGTTGTAATGGTGTACTCAATCTCATCTTGCATTTGTTACCTTTGTTGTGAAAGCAGGAAGGAGCGACGGACGAAGACATCCGACAGCTTACAAAGTACAAATTTAGGAGGGTTGGTAGCTTTGATAAGCTTAGTGGTGAGATATCGGGGCCCTCCAGTGGAATCATGACCGAGTGTGGTGCTGAAACACCCAGGGAGCATGCCCTGTCACCGGAAGATGCTGTAAGCCCTCAAATTCACCCTTCAGCATTCAATTTTCTGGTACTTATGTGGTTCATAGACAACTTAATTTCCTGTTGTCTTGCAACTCTTTTACTTTAAAATCTTCCCTTTTCCTTTTCGAAAAAAAAACCTTCCACCTCTTGTCTGCCCAAAACAAAAGAATGAAATGAAGTGACCGTTTAGGAATCACAGTCACTCCAGTGGATATGTCATGACCATGTTTGACATGTATCAGACATGGGACATTGCAAGAAATGCGTTAGACACGTGTTGGACACTGTCCCAAACGCATCCAAAACTACAAAATCTAAATGTTCGACATGCATTAGACGCACGATGGGCATGGTACAAACATATGACACTTGTTCGTTATATTATTATAACAGTTCTCCTTAATAACTATTGTAAGATTTATGTTCACCAGAACTTAGATGTTAATGGAGTTCGTTAAAAAAAAATCTTAATGGAGTTGTTAGTTGGGACACTACTGTAGTTATTTCAACATTTTTTATGGTTGTTGAGCACTCACTCGTTTTTATCAAATATTTATAGTAGATATAAAACACACACACACACACACTATATTTATTTTTGTTTTCATTATTGCGTCTTTGCCGTGCTCGTATGCAATTTGATATTGAAGCTTTCTATGCTCCACAGGAGTGCTGCATCTGCCTTTCCGCCTATGATGATGGGGCTGAGCTGCGTGAGCTTCCCTGCAACCACCATTTTCACTGTTCCTGCATTGATAAGTGGTTGCACATCAATGCTACTTGCCCTCTCTGCAAGTTCAACATTTTAAAGAGCGGCAGCAGCCACGGTAGAGAAGACGTATAATAATCCAATGGCCAATTCTCTCTCTGTATTTGACGACTATCTGTTGTACTGGATTTGTGCGATGCACCGCGTTATCAGCTTATTCTAACTCGAAATCTTCTATCGTGTTATATTTTCCCACGGTGTGTACGTACGTGTATCAAAATGTGATCCTGTCTGTGCAATTGAGGGTGGTTTCATTTGTTGCACAGCTGTTCATTGAAGGGGATGAATCCATCTATTGTTGCTGGGTGGGGGGGTCATCCATTGACATCAAATGTAGTGTGTGTGTATGTATATGTACCTTTCTTTCAATGTCTGTAACATAAAAATATACCTGCACTTGGGTTTTCAGTGTATACTTTGAAAAATCAAATCTTTTATTCAACAATCTCCTTTTATATGGTGATGGCTGCTTATAGGTGCTATTTATATGTTGCATGTGTGAGGTAATGGATACTTGTCTTTTTAATGGTTGGATGGTTGGAACTTGGAAGCCAGCTTTCCACCTGCTTTGGGAGAATAGACCTTATACATGTAACACATTTTAAAATCGCGTGCCCATGGACTAAGCGACAATATAGCGACCTATCAAAAAAGCATAGGCAATTTATATCCATTCAAGTTGCTTACCGCTGTAATTAATGACAAACAAAAAAAATCACATATTTTATTTTCTTTAGTTAATAATGTTTAAAAGCAATATACAAAGAAATATTACATCAAACGAAGATTGAAAAATTGTTGGTGAATAGTCTAAACAGGGACATAATTAAGCTTATAAACCACACAAACATAAACAACAATTCAAAAAATGTGTTCGTGTGATCATCTCCACATTGGGTGTGCCAGAGGAGGAGGAGGAGGGCAGGCGGGGTGGGGCTAGGGCAAGGTAGGGCAGGGGCAGAGTTAGGGCACTTAGAAAATTTCAACAACAGTAGGAGACTGACAGATACATTGTTGACCTCTAGAGGAACAATCAATGATGACACAAATTCGGTATAAACCAATGAGGCCGCAGAAACAATCTTTAAGGACAATTGGGGTGTCATGTGACATTGTTCATAGTGTGCCTTTTCGTTACCAATTTACCAACAAGTTTTTTTGGGATTAATCCAATGCAATACACAATGAGAATGATAAATTTTTTTTGTACATATTGATTTCCATGCATAACAATTGATTAAACTGATCTGGTTGTTTCACCTCTTAGCCTTTGTCCAACCAATTTTAAAATATCCATAATATGCAACAACAAAAAAAAAATAATAATAAATGCCAAGAATGTGAATGCTCTTGCTTAATAACATATGATATATCAAATTATTCTTTTTCCTCAACATAAATATTGGATAAGGACAATTACTTTTTTTGAAAAATAATTTTTATGAGCAAGAAAATGCTATATCATGAGTAACATTCATAAAAAAACAATCCAAAATTTGATGTGGATAACACACATAAGAAATACAATTGCTAGAGAATGTAGCCATATCAAATATGTGGATTTGTTGATTAATAAAAAAGAGATAAAGATAGAGGTGGGAGATGACTCTTCTTCTCTTTCCTCTTCATATATTAGTGTTTTTGTGGCGTCAAACGAAGCGATTGAAGATGGAAGAAATTGTTTGGAATTGGATAGATACAATATGCATTGAAGAGCTATCCACATTAAGTGGAGAAAAAACAAAGTATCAATCTAATTGGAAAGAAAAGGTTTAGGACTAACATGAATGTGTAGAAATTGATAGAGTAAATTTTTTTTTGTCAAGAACATTTTATATAAAGTTTTTTAGTTGGACCCACACCATTTTATTATACTATTACACTATATTATTATTAATATAATGGAAAAAAACCCAAATAACCCCCTGTAAACTGCTTCTTAAAGTTCATATAACCCCCTAAAAAACACCCATGCAAATCTAAATAACCCTCTCAATTGACAGATGAATATTATGTGAATATTCCATTTCGTTGATCGTGATTGAAAACATAATATACAAAAAAAACCTACAATTTGTTAAAAATGAGAAAATTATCTGCAAATGATAATTTTACCTATTCGAATAGATTATAAAACCCTATTTAAAGGATTAAAACCGTCATTTATAGATAATTTTTTACATTTTTAACACATCGTAATAAATTTTTTTCCTATAATATATTTTCAATCAGGGTTAACTGGATGGAATATATGCAGAATATTCATAATCTATCAACAAAAATTTAACTCAAGAGACTATTTTGATTTACATATGTGTTTTTAAGGGTTATATACTTATTATTTATATGCACTTTATAAAAAGTCAGGGGGTTATATAGATTATGGGCAGTTCACAGGGGGGTTTTATAGATTTTTCCCTAATAATATTTCGAAAAAGCGACCGACCGGAGTTCCCTAGATACGCGCCCCGCCCAACTCAGTCTGCAGCGTCCAAAACAGTTTTTCATCTAAAAAACAGTCTCCATCATCTAATTCATTTCCTTTTAGGTTTTCACTTTCTTCCATGCCTTCAACTTGAGTTCCTCCCATGGAAAACCATTTGTTGCTCCAACGATACCGCCGTGACCGTCGCAACCTCCTCGATTTCATCCTCTCCTCCGGCCTTGCCGGGGATGTACGGCCTCCTCCACGCGACGTCGATCTGGACACTCTCAGCGTTGATTACGTCGTCGACCGCGTCAAATCCGGTAAACTTTTTCGTCCTCTGCTGGGCGGATGAGCGAGTTGTTTTGCCTCTCATTTCAAGACTGTTGTGTTGGTTTCACTGTTTCAGGAGGAGCTTTGGACCTCTCGGAAGCCACCAAACAATACTTTGATGAATACGATTTCCCAATTATGGTACTGTTAATTGTTTTGTATACCTTGAAATTGTTGTTCACTTGATAGATTTTTTTATGCAGTTTTAGTTCAATAACTGTTACTTTTTTTATATTTTGTGCAGATGAATTCGTTGCCCAGGAATTCGTATTTTCTAATTTCACGACCGGAATCGTCTGGTTCACCACCTCAACGTGTTCCACCTTCGGTCCCAGTCAAGAAAATGAGTTCTAGTCATTTTTCGTACGAATTTAAAGAGGTGGACCCTTTTGCGAGTTTTGGAGGGTCACAGCAAATCAGTGGATGTGCTCCATCTACAAGTCCTCAAGGTGCAACAGATGAATATATGCCTTCATTGGGTTTACCTCCTCTGAAAACAGGTGATGATGAGGCTATATATATCTCTGTTGTTATTAGTTGGTTGCATGTAGACTGTCATAGATTCTTTTGTTTATTTAGAAAATGATAGGGATTCTACCACCAAATAATATTAAAAATCAATAGGTGAGGGGTCTACTGATCAGGGTACAAAACAGAACAAGGATTGAGAGACTATGCCTCTTATCACCAGATTGTTCTCCTCAAACAAAATCCTCTTTGCTCCTGAGTAATGAATTCCCCAAGCTCTAATCAGCCCCGTGACACTATCACACATGCGTTTTACATACATTGTGCTTTTCTTAAATACCACTTAATTTGTAGTCCTCCAAATAGTCTAACAAACTGCTGGTATGAATGGTTGGGTGATCGTTGCATGGGTGCTTCTGTCCCTTTTCTTTCTTTCCCGGTCTCCCACCGCTGGGCCGAGTATATAAAGTTTATGTTTGCCTGATTTAGAGGACCCCAAACTTGTCTGGAAAAGGGGCATGGACAGAGAAAGATGGTGGGCAGATTCTTTTTCCAGGTTACATAGAGGACACCCTGTTGAATCATCACTTATCCATGTAGCTTTATATACTTTCCTTAATAATAATTCATTGTGGAGTAGCCACTTGAAACCTTGAACTTTGATCGAGATCTTGTGACCCTTAATTTCTTTATGCTTGGGGGCTCAGGGGTTGTGCTTGGATATGGAACTATGTTTCTTCTCAGCCATGTGTAACAATTCTTGACCAAGAAACTAGATTGGCACTTCTTTTTGTTCTTATTTTCTTTTATTCTCTCTTGCTTTGCTCTTTGATGCATGTCTGCTTTATCTTTACCTTTTTGAAAAGACTAACCCAATTTGTAGCTTTATGCAGAGAATTTAGTCCTTTTGTTGGTTAGCAAAAGATATAAATTTTTGGCTTTTGACAGATTACAGATAATGGTTTTTCTAATAGCACGTGGATGTCATAAGAGAGTGAGAGACAGATTCTGAAAATCCAGCGTACCTTATTTTACATCTTCTGTGAACTTACCGAGTAGGATAAAATGTATTTTCCTAATGGGCTTGAATATTTTGCTTGAATTGTGAGATTATGGCTGATTTGCTGGTGTACTTGGAATTGTGCACTGTTCAAAAGCATTGGGTGTATGGAAGTGCATGCCTGCAATTATCATGTGGAGTATGTGTAAGGAAGGAAATAAAAGTTTTGGAGGTTTAAGAATTTCAAACAAATTGCTCTTGCAGCTAAATGTCAAGTAGGGGTTTGGTGTGTATCAAAAGAATATACATTCTCTCTCAAATTTGACAAACAAATTTGATAAAGTAGTGGGATTTCATGTGGCAGAATGACAGAGAAAAAATTAAAGTCGAACAATTTTTGACTGATGTATTGGTTTTAGGGGGGTTACTGCTAAAATAGGACCGTTTATCGGTCCTTTTAGTGGTTTGTCAAAATAGTGATGACGACATGCTGATGTCATCACTATATCGGAGATGTCTCGATATATTGCTGTAGGGCTGCAACTCGGGCGGGTTGGTCAACCCGAACCCAACCTGTTGCCAATATAAATAACCCGAACCCAACCCGTGGAACCCGATTTCTAGCCTTGTCACAAAAATAGAGCCCAAAACAAACATAACAAATTTTAAACAAAAATAAATAAATCAGAAACTCATTTCACGGAGTGAAAATGTGAAATCACCCATTCAAACAATCGATGCCCACCAAAAGAAATCGGATAAATCCATTTAAAATCACCAAAAACAGAGTAATCCATATCTAAAAAGTATCTGTATATCCATTTTCCTTAAAACATATCAAATATAAATTAATTTTTTTCAAACAAATGAAGGGTTTATATTGGTTGATACTTTGGATCATAACTGTCAACAGGGATATATGATGAAAGATGTCCGATTCATTTGGTTGAATTGATTCCACCATCACCATTTTTTTTAATATTTTTGAAAAGGGAAAGAGAGAGAGATATGGCCTTTTGGGTTTTTTTGAAGAAAAGAAGGGAAAAGAGAGATCCAATACCACGAGACCATATTTTTGCGTTTTGAAGAAGAAGAGTAGGAAGGGGAGAGAGATATCCGGTCCGTTTTTGCGGAGTTGCTGAAGGATCGAAGCTGATCCACCGATGGAGAAGCCGATTTGCCGAAGACTAAAACAGAGGGAGGGCCGGACCGCCGGAGGGAAGAAGGGAGAGAGAGAGAGAGCGAGAGAGAGAGAGAGAGAGAGAGAGAGAGAGAGAGAGAGAGAGAGAGAGAGAGAGAGAGAGAGGTGATAGCTAGGGTTGTTGAATGTTTGAATGTGTGAGATTAGTTAGATTTCCCTAAAATTTGGACGGTCCAGATTAGAAGCTAGAGATTGAACGGCCATGATCATTTTTTTACTATTAGTTTACGGGTTCGGGTTGAGTCGGGTTGTGAGGGAGGCCAACCAGGACCCAACCCGATCTGTGACTCAACCCGAATTGGCAAACTCAAGCCCGAACCCGAACCCGATTTGGCCAACCCAATCCATAGAAAAATCCGGTTCAACTCGACCCAAGTTGCAACCCTATATTGTTGACATATCGTTAAATTGCTGATCTGACCCATTTTGTTTTTTAAATGTGGCCCAACGGCTACCAAAGAGTCATTGGACCCCAACACTTCAAATCTTAGTAATTGAGACTGGGTTTTTTGGAACCCCTTTCCACCTTACGTAAAACCTAAAAAAATCCGTTGAAACATTTGATATTCTATCACCCACCATCGCTGCCCTCCCCCTCCTCCTGCCGCTTTCCTCCGCCGACTGTTGCCACCCTCTGCCCACAATGTCGCTTATCGTCCTCTCTTCTTTCTTCTCCCCACCTAAAAAATTGAATATTCTAATGGGGTTGGGGTGGATGAGATGAGGCGTGGGAGTAAATGCCTCCTATCAAAATAAACATGCCACTGCCAAATTTCTGCTGAAATTTGCTTCTATTCCTATCTATTGAACTGAATTTGCTCAACCATTAGGTTCTGCTCGGAATTTGGTACTGGTGGTGTCTCTTCTCTGTGTATTTTCTCCTTCAAATCCAATCATCTCTCTCCCGTAACCTCAACTTAATGTCCAATTCCGCTTTCAACTGTGTAATTGGCCCCGGGTTCCATCACAATCTCGGCTGAAGAAATTCTATGTTTGGTGGGAGCAACTCACAGTCCACAGTGGTGTGACTCTAGGCATTATGGACATTATTGCCAAGGGGTCTTCGATTGTTTGCATTAGAATACCGTACTTTTATTCATTTCTGGCCCTTATCAACACATTCTGGTTGAAGTTGGAGAATGTTTCCAATTGTTTTCAGGGAACAGCTCTCTCTCTCTCTCTCTCTCTCACAACAGCAGTGTTATCTTGTGTGCTCCAGTTAAACTAATAATATGTTTTTACCCATGTTTGCAGTTCAATCAAAATTTAGATGGGATTGAAGTAACTTCTGAGCGTATGAAACATTTTGTTGAAAAGTCCATTCGAGCTGCATTTAAACGGGTGAGGTGTATGATTGGTTACTTCATCTGATATGTTTGAATTCATACATAAAAATGAAGTCAGTTTTGATATATTTGTTTTCATAGGTCATGGATTCTTTGAAGACCAGGTCAAAGGAAGAATTGAAACATCCATTGGCTATACTCGCAGAGGAATTGAAGTTAATATCTGATAAGGAACACACTGTCTTCAGTCCTGTGTTACGTGAATGGTGCCCTGAAGCAGGAACCCTTTCTGCTGTGATCATTCACCAATTATATGGAGCACATCTGGTGTGTGATCATTTCATTGATGAGTGTATTCTTACTTATTTTCCATCTCAGTTTGGCTGACTCACTTATATTGAGTATGGATAGAATAACAATCCTTTCTTCTTTTTTTTCATTTTGAGTTTCATTTCAATGTTCCATTGGAGTATGACAGACCTCACTGCTGCCTTTTTGATTAATCGGACTCCCAATCGTACTTTAGGAGGTCAAGTTCCTTTCCATGTTTTGTATCCTGATCGTACTCTTTTCCCCATCACTCCTCAAGTTTTCGGGTGTACTTGTTTTGTTCAGGATAGGGGGCCCTCATGCACCAAGCTTGATGATAAATCTATACGTTGTGTTTTCCTTGGTTATTCTACCATGTCCAAAGGATATAGATGCTATGATCTTATTTCTCGGAGATTGTTTCATTCCTTTGATGTCACATTTTTTGAAGATGTGCCATATTTTTCTGACACGGTTCTGCAACATTCGTCTTCACTGGTTCAACCGACTTCATTTTTCCCATTATTGCCTTTGCCACAGCCACAGTCACAGTCGCTGTAGCCACCGTCGTCACCACCAGAGTCGTCTCCACCATAGTCTCCTCTAATTGTATACACCCGTAGACCTCGGCCACCTCTCTCTCCTGCTCACTTGACGACATCCTCCTCGGACTCAGGTATACCTTCTTCCTTGATCACTCTACATTCTGTTCCTGATTTGCCTCCATCTGACTCTGATGTGCCTATTGCTCTTCGCAAAAGTCGTTGGAGTTGTGTCACTGCTCATCCTCTTGCCCAGTTTGTTTCTTATCAGGGACTTTCCGATTCCTATAGAGCTTACCTGGCTGCTACATCGTCTATTCGTATTCCTCGTACTGTTACCGAGGCATTACAGGATTCTCTATGGACCGCCGCTATGACCGCTGAGATGGATGCCCTGCAGAAAAATCATACGTGGGAGTTGGTTGATCTTCCACCAGGGGAGAGGACTGTTGGTTGTCGATGGATTTTCACAGTAAAATACAAGGCTGATGGGGCTGTTGAGCGATATAAGGCACACCTTGTTGCAAAAAGCTTTACTCAGACTCCAAGGAAGGATTTTCATACCACATTTGCTCCTGTTGCCAAGCTGACTACTGTTCGGCTTCTTGTCTCTCTTGCTGCTTGCCACAACTGGCCTCTTCATTAGATGGATGTGAAGAATGCTTTTCTTCACGGCGACTTGACAGAGAATTTATATGGATCCGCCGCCTGATTTTCGTCATCAGGGGGAGTATTCCGGAAAGGTGTGCCTTCTTCTCAAATCTCTATATGGACTGAAGCAGTCACCGAGAGCATGGTTTCAGAGATTCAACGTAATCATTCTTTCTCTTGGATTTACTCGTTGTCATGCTGATCATACTTGCTTCATTCGTCGAAGTAATGGACGGTGCACCATTGTTCTAGTTTACGTGGATGATATTATTATCACAGGAGATGATGCTGATTACATTGTCAGAGTGAAGACCGAGCTTGGACATGCATTTGATGTGAAGGATCTAGGTCCTCTTCGGTATTTTTTGGGGATTGAGATTGCTCGCTCACGCCATGGTATTTCGCTCTTGACCTACTTGAGGACACCGGTATGCTTGGATGTCGCCCTGCCACTTCTCCCATGGACCAGAACCATCGCCTTCATGTTGAATCAGGCGACCTTCTGCCAGATCCTTCTTTGTATCAGCGTCTAGTGGGTCGTTTGATCTACGTGACAAACACTAGACCTGATTTGACTTTCACTGTTAGCGTAGTGAGTCAATTCATGCATGCCCCACAGACTTCTCACCTAGATGCTGTTTATAGGATTCTTTGATACTTGAAGTCATGCCCAGTCTTGGCTTATTCTATGCTACTAGTGCTCAGCCTACCGTTTCTTGCTATAGTGATGCAGATTATGTTGGTTCACTCACTGATCGTCGATCCACTTTTGGTTTCTGTACTTTCCATGGGGGCAACCTTATTTCCTGGAAAAGTAAGAAACAGAGTGTTGTCTCTCGTTCTTCTGCTGAGGCAGAATATCGTGCCATGGCCCAAGGCACATGTGAGATCATTTGGTTGCGCTCTCTTCTGACAGAGTTGGGATTCCCTGTAGCTGGGTCATCTACTTTGTTTTGTGATAACCGATCTGCCATTATGCTTGCCTCGGACTCAGTTCTTCATGAGCAGACCAAACACATTGAGGTTGATGCTCACTTTCTTCGAGAGAAAGTACAGTCGGGCGCCATTGAGACAATTTTTGTCTCTTCCAATGAGCAGCTTGCTGATATGTTTACCAAGTCTGTTGGTCCCTCTATTCTTCGTTCTAGCTTGACCAAGTTGGGCTTGATTGATATCTTCGCTCCAACTTGAGTGGGAGTATTGGAGTCATTGTATAGGCTTGTTGTTGGGCCTATTCCCGGAGGCCCTGGGGTTGGGGGGCAACGCCCCCTATGGGCCGCAGCCCCCCCCCCTCCCCCCCGGGCCGGATTTTTGTCATGGGTATTTTGGTCATTTTCTTATTCTAGGACTTGTACATCATGTAACTATAAAAGGGACCTTTCGGTCACCATTACATAATACACAATATTATTCCATCTATTTCTTCTCTAACCTCCTATTTGGTGTCATTAGTCGGTGTTAAGAGCTTGCATTGTCAATATAGACAGCCACAAATTTTCTGTCTATGGTACAATAGGGCCTCTCCAGGCTTTTCTGAATCCGATTAAGTTCTTGATGTGAAATTGGCATTCCATCTTCATCTTGCCCTCGATCTCTGATGCCGAATTGATTGTATGATTAAGATCCCTTATAACTTCTGATCATTGAGAAGACCACTATCATTGAGTGGGATACTATTGATTGTCAAGCATGGGGCAGTATCTCTCTGTCAGTGCAGCCAGACATTCATTTTCAGCTTATGGAATCACTATCATTAAGGGAATATGGGATTGTCTCTGCAGTATGACTGGAATTCTAGTATGAAAGCATGAGTCAGTTCTTCAAGCATTCTATGGATGATTTCGTTACCTCTACAGGGTCACTGGCTTCGGTTCATTATGGAGACCTCTTTGTGATCATCTATTCAGCATTTGCTTGTGTTCAAAAGCACCTGGAAGACTTGTCATCAGCAGTTCTTAAATTCGACTCCTCTTCCGTGTATGGATGCCATGTTGCCAAACTTTGTAACTCCAGCTTTCCTAAACTTATCATTGAGAATACTCATCTGTGCAGCCTTATCAGTTCATGCCTACTACACCAGCATTGGATTTTGTTACTCCAACTTGGATGTCCTGGCATCTCAACGTTCATTACTTATTCTTTCTTATGGCCCCCCATGATCTTAGCCAAGTAGTGCCCCCCCCCCCCCCTCCCCAATCATCACCTTTTTTCTTTTGAATAAAATGGTATCATACTATAAATAGAAAGAGAAGTACATAATTAAGGGAAATGCAAAAAAAGGGAAAAAGAGTTTGATGGCTCTCAGTAGAGGACTCTACTATAGGATCCATCCAACCAAAACCACCAACTACTTATACAGGACGACTTCCCACGAGCACTACGAAGTCGACCCCTCACACCATCTTCCCCATTCCTGAATGTACTTGGGCATCGACTCCCAAATATTCTCCACGTACGGGGTGCCTCCTCTAATTGCATGGTTTCTGGCCAGCCAAATAGGCCAAACCATTGTAGGGACGAAAGATTGGGAAATCTTCGCCCGAATATTCATAGTTCAAAGTGTGGCCGCACGTGCTAGTACGTGCGGCCGCACATGTGGATGTGCGCCCTTCGATACACATTTGCACCCTCATGCGGTAGTGCGGCCATGTGCGGTCATGTGTGGACAGGCATTCGAACCTACTTCGAACGGGAATCAAATGGCCCTTAGTCGTTTGAACTCAGTTTGAACGAGGTACAAACGGTCCTTAAGGCTGTTCGAACGCAGTTCGAACAGAGTTCAAACGCCCTTCATGTGTTCGAACGGGGTTCAAATGGCCCTTCATGCTTTCGAACCCAGTTCAAACAGGGTTTAAATGACCCTTCAGGCATTTGAACCTAGTTCGAACGGGATTCAAATGACTCTTTAGGCGTTCAGATCCCGTTCGAATAGGGTTTGAACTCCCTATACTAATTTTTTTTTAAAAAGAAAATATACAATGTGCGGTCGTATGTACGATGTACTGTGTGCGAACCCCACTGCATATGGGGTCCGCACATGTTTTTAAACTGTGCGAATATTCCTGTCTCCAACTCCCCTCATCTTTCCAGCCGCCCATAGTTCCTCAAGAGATGAGAAACGACAATTCATCCTTGTTGCCACATGCGACCTCCTCCAGACCCTCCTGACCATAGGGCAAGTAACAATCAAATGCACAACTAATTCATCCTCTTCTCTGCACATCACACATTGTCTATCTGTCTTTGGAACCTATCTCACTATATATGATTTTTTGGTACTTTTTCCAAAAACATCATCCACATGAATGCTATTACCTTGAGAGGGATATGGCATCCTCATACCTCCTTATGCTTCCTTGCCATCACTGTAGTAATTGGTCTCGCCCTCCTCAACCATGTGTAGCAGCTTTGAACCGAAAAGCCCTCCAATGGTTTTGGTAGCCAGACTGCCTACCTCGAGTAGTCTACCGAAATCTCTTGCAACAGCTCTAGCAGATCTAAATAACTGTCTACTTCGTCATCATTCAGATTTCGCATTACCTGAACCTCCCAAAAGCTGGTCTCTCCTCTTTGTCATCATTTAGATTTTGCGATGATTTAACTATAATCTTCCTTCACTATTGATGGTTGTACTAATAATTGCTTGCATAGTGTATAATTATTCAATTCCCTATTTTATCATTCTTTGACACATGACTTCTAATTTACTAATACCCCGTTTGGGATGTGGAATAGGCGGGTATAAGGGTGGTATAAGAATAGATAAGAAAAATGGTTGTTTGTTTGCAGAGTATAACTTGGTATTACTAAGCCAGTTTAAACGGATATAAGAGAGTATAACAATTCTAAGTAACCCCTAGGATAAGCTATACTCACTTTATCTATTCTCATGGGCCCACATATCAAATCAACTTTTTACATCTTATCACATCAAATCACCTATCAACACCTCTTATACATCAAAGGGCCCACATGTCAAATCAACTTTTTTACACTTTATTTATATTTTATTCTTTATCAACCAAACAACTCAACCTTTATTTTTACGTTTTTCAATGAGAATAAAAAAAGCACAACCAAACAGAAAATCTCTTATTCATGTAGATTTGTTATCTATACTGGCATAGTTATCTATCCAGAATAACTCAATTTCGCTATCCAAACGGGGACTAAGGGAATTACGTTCTTATATATTATAGATTTTAACTTTTTTAATAAGTAATAGACATGTTTTGTTGTAATTGTTTAAAAGCAAGAAATATGTAACAATAGATATTTGTTAGAATAAACCGTAAAACAACTTTTTGTTGTGTGTAAAACAACTTTTTGTAAAAAGTACCCCTTTAAGTTGTGAAAGTGAAAAATTGATTTATGTTTGATAAAATAAGTTGATATTTATTTATAAAATCAATTTTACAAATATTTAAAAGAAAATTTACATACATAAATGGAAGTTCAAATTCACTACAAATTTTTTTTCAAATATTACATACCAAAATTTTAATAATTGAGCAACAAATGGAATTATAAAATAAATTTTTTTGATAAAATATTATTTGTAATAATAAAAAAATGAGGAGATCAAAAGATGCTTGCTAATTTTTGGTATATAATAGTAAAAAATAGATACACATATTATTAGCATGAGTGTCCAAAATAAAAGTTATTTAAAACATGTTATAAGCTATAATCTCAAAAGTAACTCTTTCCTAGCTTACAGATTTTAATTTTTTAAAGTTGTTTTTAGCTTAAATAAGTTTCAATAAGTTTAAACAAACATGTCACAACTGCTTATATTAAGCTAAAAACTACAATATACACCTTATAAGTTTTAAGTTTTAACAAACATGCAAACTGTACTCTTATTTTTCTAAAGTATCAATTTGACTTCTCCCATACAGTGAATAGAGTCTCGTAACATTGAGGGAAGAACCTATGCTTGGTGAATTGCTAGGTGAACTATTTACAATCTTTGATGGCATCAGAAGAAGTGCTAATGACACAATTGAATCAATATGTGACTTCATTGGTGAGTGGATAGCTTATTTAGTGATTACAAGTATTTATTATGATATATTTGAGCAGGTCATGAGGCAAAGAAGCTCCACCAACTGTGCTTGTATGCTGGATTTTCGATCATTTTTTTAGGGTAATTAGCACTTTTAACCCTTGAAAATTGAATATTTGCAAAAATAGCCCCGCCCGTCGAATATTAGCAAAAACTAGCCCCGGTGAGAGATTATACAGGAGACGGCATATATACATGCCGTCTCCAATGTTGGGAATTTAAAAAAAATCAAGATGTTAGGAAGGAAAAAATGGACAGGAGACGGCATGTATATATGCCGTCTCCTGAAAACGGCATATATACATGCCGTCTCCAACTTAGAATTTTTTTTTCAATACATCATAAATCCTGCTTTAACAACTTAACTGAAATTCATATATAATTTTCATATATGTTCAATCACTATATTTCATTACATCACTGATTTAGTAGTCAAACCTTCTCAACTTTCTGGGTGAACATTTTTCAAAGACTGGATCATTTTCTGGTGAATTATCAACTACTCATTATTCATGTACGGAACTAATTCGATCTAAGTAACGAATTCGTAGGCTCCTAACAACCTCAAAACAACCTAAAAATAATAAAAATAACTTTCAACCGTCGATTTGACCTCCAAGATGATTTCAGAATGCTCCGAAAAATGGCGTAGTGGCGTAGCGACTACTCCTGTAGGGCTCGTCGAGACGAACGTGTGGACATATTATAATAGCGATTCTGATCTACGGTTCAAAAGTTATGGCCGTTTGAAGTCACGGTGCTTCCGATCGATCAATTTTCTTCTTTTCGTTCCATTTGATCTCGGCCGTCCATATACGGTATGGCTATGATGTCTGCATCCTCAACTTTAATTTCAACACTACCATTTTTTACAATAAATGATAAAGCAAAGACATTCTCCACCGTTTGCGCAAAGGATGTTCAATTCAATATAAAGAAAACATTCAATGATAAAATTATAAATTGGAGACGGTATATATACATGCCGTCTCTTGTAAGTGTATTTTTTTAAGAAAATCGAGATCCCAGGAGGGACGGCATATATACATGCCGTTTCCTGTACATTTTCCCCCTCTTGGGGTCTCAGTTTTTTTTACAAAATACACACCGGAGACGGATTATATAATCCGTCTCCAGTATAATTTCTCACCGGGGCTAGTTTTTGCTAATATTCGATGGGCGGGGCTATTTTTACAATTTTTCAAATTTCAGGGGCTAAAAGTGCTAATTGCCCTTTTTTTTAATGTTGATGCACTTTCTAATTTTTGAATGGAAATATCTTTTCTAAAGATTTTTTTTATTTATGTAAACTATGTGACACTTGTTTATAAAAGTCCGCATTCCACACAAATTCTTGTAATGGTCTTTTCACCATTCAATTGTGCTAAATAAATGCTGTTAAACTCGTGTCATGAAATATGTTCTTTCATCAGTTGAGGTGAGTGGTCCTTTGACAAGTTGGCTTGATTTGCTTTGTTTCTTGCTACTATTACATTATCTTGTTTTGTTTTTATTTTTGTATGAAGCACATTATGACATTCTTCAACGCAGGATGTTATTCTAAAATACTTCATGGCACTTTAACATAGATTCATAAGAAGTTTTGTATGACCTAAGAGCATTAAAAATTTTTAGGAGTAAGAGTTGTATTTGTGGATTTGAGGGATTCGTTCCTGTTCTCTTTATATCGAGGTGGTGTCGAAAATGCTCGCTTGGACAGTAGGATACAAGAACTTGATATGGTAAGTCAAATATACTCTCTCCCACCCAGTGTGCATGTAATACACAATCAGGGAATTGATTGAATCTGATATCTAATAGGCATTTGATGCAGGTTCTTGATCAGATATGTGCTATAATTGTTGATACTCTTAGAGATCCAGTTGCCCTAAGCATATGTCGAGCATCAATGGTAAACTCTTTATCTACTAAATGCAATATATGGGGAGTAGATTTCACTCGGAATATGCTTACTTTTCTTTCACAGTGTAGGAAGGGTATGTTTGGGCATTATTGAATGGAGGTCCTTCCCGTGCATTTTCGAATTCTGATTTTCAAATGATGCAAGAAGATTTATATGCATTGAAGGTATGCAACTTATTGGCGAGGGTGACAAGATAATTGTTCAGCATGCATTGTATTTATATGACCTATTTAATTATAGCAAATGCATTAGCTTTAATTGTATTTAGATGTTAATAATGGTTATGTTAACAGTTGTAATTATATTTTGTGTCAAAGACATTTCATATTTCTAAGAATACAATTATTGGACATATTATTAACATTGACGCATGTTAATAGAAGCTAGAATTAATGTTTATAATAGGATGTATTGCATATTAATTTGGTCATGTATATGTGAATTCTTTGGTAATACTGACAGAAAATTGTTACAGGATTCTCACAAATTGGACAAGGGTGTTTGATGCTACATTTTCATGTCTATTGTGGCATAGTAATTACTAATTAGGCTGTAGGTTTTAGCTTTGTTTTTGTTACCTTTTTCTCTTCTTCAAGGCTTTTTACTTTAGTATTTTACACTTTTTTTTAAGATTGTAAGATATTTAACTCTTGTCTAGTTGGACTAATGGCTGTTTATTTATTTTTAAATAGTAATTTGTGTGCTATGTGTATACAGGAATTCTTCATTGCTGATGGACAAGGCCTCCCCTCTGAGGTGGTTGAGCAGGAAGCAAAGTTATCCCAATGGATCTTAGATTTGTATACCATTGAAGTATGCCATTTTTTGTTAAATGATATCTTCCCATATCAGTCGCATCAATAAGCTCTCTTGATGTTATTTATTTTAAGGCATTTCCTTGTTATTTTTGATTTTTTCAGTCTGAAACCCTTATTGAGATGTTGATGAGGGCAAGCGAGCAAATTTCATTCAATACAGATCTGAAAAGATCTAGATTTGTGGATGATGCTGATACATTGCTCCGCATACTTTGGCATAAGAAGGACAGTGACGCCTCAAAGTTTTTGAAAAGGCATTACCAGCTCCCCAAGTCTTCAGGTGAGTGCATAAATACTTGTCAAAGTGGCACGCTTTGTGAAATACTTCTGGTGATTTCAGTGAAGAATGATGTGATTGTTTTCACAGATTCTGACTGTTACTCTGGGCATGTCAGTTCTGCATGAGTTTATGCATTATCATAGTCGTGCCAGTGTGACATTGACTGTAGGACAAGGAATTTGGCTATTTTGCATAACTTCTCCATTAGCAATGAGAAACTTTTGGCAGACAGAGTAGCATATGTCAATCTTTGAGACTTCAATTTTGTTTGAAGTTGAATAATTCCTTTTTTCTTTTTTGGTTGAAAATTGGTGCCCCCCTCGGTTTCATCCTCTGACCTTTTTTTGGGGGGGTGTGGTTGGGAGGGTTGCTAACCGGCTAACCAAAGCTCGGTTCACGAATAATTCCCAGATTTCATGCCTCTATTAAGGGATCTTAGGTTAAATAGATTAACAAAGGTCTTGATTACTTAATAAAGAGGTATATGTTAGAATGAATAGTTGCACTTTGAACTGAAAATCATTTGAAAATAGTTTGATTGCAGATAGCTTTCAATCATGAAGGATAACCAAAAAATCGTGTCAGTTGAGTTGTGCATGTCTATAGCCATTGCATGTGCTCAATGAAACATATAATTTTTCCGGCATCCAGTTGTATTTTGTTGTTTGATGGGATTGAAATATTCATATTCTTGGAATTTTGATCCCCTTTTTATTTATGATGATTTCAAAGAAAGTAAACAAACCCTACATCATTTACATAGTCCTTGGAAGTCCATATCATGGCATCTTCAGAATGGATCCTTCTATTCCCAATTTTTAGTATGAACTCATAGTCTTACCTATACTAAAGCACACAGTATTCTCTCTTTATGTGCCTTGGCTTATCCTAAATTGTTTTCTTTGTCTGAAATGGAGATCCCTTAACAGACAAGACTCAAAGTACAATGACCAAAAAATATAAAAAATTTACCAAAAGATCCTAAAGAGAGCACAAAACTTAATGAATGATTCAATCGTCAGTGTCCTATATTAGAGATCCTGAGATATCTCTCCCTCCATGTAGGTATCGATCCAAGCGATGGATAGCAAAGCATACCCTTACTTCCATGCAAAGATTGAGATGACAAGCCCAACAAAGTGCATCATCATAGGCAGGCAAATGCAAGGAACCTCTCTTGCATTGCATACGGAGTTATTAAAAATGAACTCATCTAATTGTTATTCACTCTTGATCTCTTCACACCCATGGTATATCATAAATAAGTATAGTTTTTTTATTAATTGAGAAGCTGAGAATAGATAGATTAGGATGTCTAATACTGATACATCATAAGCTTTGCATGGGTCATGTGCACCCAGCTGTGCACATTGCCTTTTATTGTGGAGTGACTGAATTTGTTCTCATATTTAGGTAGCTGCTCCAGGGCCCACTTTTGATATTTTATAATCGTGTTGTATTTATATATGTGATTTCATTTTTTGTGAAATCAGTGGAGATAGACCAGTGTGGCAAAGATGGAATGTCTGATTTGAATCTGATATTTAAAGTTCAACCGTACAAGGAAGATATTATTATTTTCATTTAATTAGGATGTGCCTGACATTTGAATTATTCACAGATTATGAGGACATGCCTGGTAAAGACGCAAATTTGAAGTCACCCCTGATCACGGATCTGCTTAAAAGAGGTTCATCATTCCACTGGGCAGAGCAAAGCCAAAGGAGTTTCCGGACCATCAAAAAGAAACTTCAGGAAGCCACATCGGAAATCAAGAATGAGTTTGGTGAAGTGAAACTATTTTGAAGGAATTTTGCTTATTATGGTGGTTCTTCTAAAATGTCTTTGCCATACAACTCTGTTCTGATTGTACCCCTGTTTCCCTATTTCCTATCAATTATATTTGAATGTACGGTTGACACACATGTACCTAGCAGGGTTGAGTTCAAATGTCCAAAGACCAAAGAAGTTTCACTATTGCAGAACTTAACAAAGCACTGAATGTGAATTATCTGTTTTCTTGGTATGCGCACAATGTTTATCGGCAAAACCTTCATTTTTCTAACTATTTTTCTTGCTGGGATTTTGAAGGGATCTGTGGTACCTATCTCATGAATTTATATTGTAATAGTAAGCTTCACCTGCTTGCTTACATGAGTACACACTGTGCCAGAAACTCCAGCCATGCGAAGCACCAGTCCACATGCACATGTAAGCCTAAGCCATAAGGGTTTTTAGGACTGCCGTATCACCAAATCCAGGAATCATTGTTAGGAAATGTGCCATTAAGGGAATGCTCATGGTAGTCGATCCAAGGTGGTGGCAGATGTATCTCTACAGAGTGACAGGAACCAGTCCATTCTCATCCCCTTACAGACACCAGTGGTAGATCCATCTGATTTAACTCCCATTTCCTGAACATCACCATCAAGTTTCTATGCAGAGACTCGTGAACTCCTTGTTGGGTGGCGATCTTCTTCATCTGCAGGAGAGGTGAGTGATTCTGATATAAAACCTATACATGAATGAAGCTATTTGATCACCGAGTTTTACCAACACTGACCTCTCTGAATCTCCCACTAGACTTTGCCTCCTCCTGAAGTTGCATATCCAGTTTATTGGCGAAGATGGCGGTGGCTTCAACGACTGAAGATAGAGGGCAGCCGGGGTTGGTTCATCCACCAGTTTAGCAACCACGGCATCTGGTTCCATTGATCTTTGTCTGCCTGTCGGTATTACCATTCCTTCGATTGGTTCTTTAGAAACCCTGGCCATCTATAATTTATAACTGGCGCCAGAACTGCAGCTCCTGCTAATCTGCATCATCATGATAATTGAGTGAATCACTATGCAGATGATGTTGAGCATCTTCAAGGATACCCTACTTTCCATGTGTGTACTTCAGAGTGACCACCCAAGGAGAGACCGATGATAAAGAACCTTGGACCTAGCCCCAAAGGCGTCGGCGAGCTCTCCACGTCCAATGCTTCATTCCTCAGTGATCGATGTGGGTTTGGATCGCTTTTCCTATGACTTGCTCTGTCATACCCTACTATGTATGCACCCAACTCCATGATTCCTGTGTTACTCGTTCTTTTTTACTTCAGTTTGCCTTATCACATTGCATATCTATATTAAAATAGTGAGTTCTTGATGAAATGTGATTGCGATCTTGATCTCGTTTTTCCCTGGAGGCCTCAAGAGTGGTAAGCCTTTTCCTGAAGAGTCCATGTGAGAATATGATCTTGTACTTGGCATCTTCTTTAATTTGGGCACTCCAGGCTCTGACTAGGCCAAGTACTTTCCATTAGACCTTCTTCACCGTGGCTGGAGGACCACCCAGTGAGCCGCAGTTTGGTTGGGCAGGTATGGAACCGCTCAGAAAGGCCATCACTACGGTTGCAATGACTACACTTTTCCTCGTTCCTGAAAGGTACATGAGCATTTGTGTGTCTATGCATGTTAGAGATAGGAAATATTACCATGCTTTTTGCATTGTCTGGGTGGTAAAGAAGTTTTTTTGTTTTTTTTTTGGTGTTGGGGGGGGGGGGGGGGGGGGGGGGGGGGGGTGTATATTAGAAGGGGTTGAGGATATTTGGAGATTAGTTGCTTTAAAATTGGATGTGTTGGGAGTATTAGTAGGCATGTCAACGGCTCTGGGCCCGTTTTAATTGTTGGGTCATTTAGGTCGGGTCCAATCAGATCCTGGTTTTCTTGGGTCAGGTTGGGTTGACCCACCCAACAAACCTAGGTCAGACTAGGAGAGGCTGGACTCGGAGAG